>OZ020548.1:2975851-3321706 GCA_963971435.1 Lasius platythorax
CATACTTTTTTTTAAAGCAACTATGTGTTTTTTTACACCAATTGATTGGTCTCATTATTCTGTGAATAAAAGTATTAAGGTAAGATTATCGAAAACTGAATGTATTACACGATATTTTGTATTTTATGTCAAAATACTGTAAACTTCAAGCCTTATAACTCGAAAAGTACTTAATGAAAAAATAACTCATTATAGTGTTTTGGAAAGCTCTCGAGATAAGCTACAAGAATATGCATTGAAAAATATGGCGTTCCATTTAAAAAAATCGATTTGACCTTCAAATGACCTTGAAGGTCAAGGCCAAAGTTACAGCCAAGGTCACCATCAGATAGCCAGGGATATTTCCTACAACTTTTATCTAGGCCATTTTTCAGTGCGACGCCTACTTTACAAGTTATTCAACCGGTCCGGGACTTTTTGAACACCCTGTATATATAGATTATATAGATATATATACAGGGTGTCCGGAGTCAACCGCATCACCCGCCGTGTGCAGGTAGAGGCAGTTAAACTGAATAGGAAAGTCCTGTACCGTTTTGCGATTTTCGCAATAATTAATAAGAAATTAAATAAAAAAGAGCGGCCAATCCGTGCGAGTAAAAGGGCGCGGCGAGAAGAGACCTCCTACTGTTTATGTGATTCTTGTCGCGCGGCGAAAATAAGAGCCTAATGTTTACGCGGTTGCTACGCACGCGACAAAGCGGGGAGGAGCACTCTACAAAGGACAATGGATAAATACGAGCAATGCATAACGCTGGACCCCCGCGTGGGCTGTCTCTTCTCGCCGCGCGCTTGAACTCGCGCGTATTGGCCGATCTTGTTTAATTTATTTCTCATTAATTATTGCGAAGATCGCAAAACGGTACAGGACTTTCTTACTCGGTTTAACCTGCTCTATCAGCACACGACGGGTGATGCGATTGACTCCGAACACCCTGTATATATATATATATATCATTATATTAATTATATTAGACGAATTATATAGATCATTATATTAGACGAATCAATTGAGGCAAAGAAAACGCATAATTGTTTTTAAGAAAAAATATGCAATTTGCAGTATGCAACTTAAAATTATATTTTTTTTTACGTAAATCAACTCTTCTTATCATTTTACACATAAAACATAAAATTATAAAAGAAATAATATACCTCTAAAAAATCTTATAAAAATAATTTTCCTCTAAAGAAATAACCTTAAAAAATAATAAAATTTGAAAAATAATTTTCTCCTAAAAAGTATTCTCTAAAAAATAAAAAATAAAAACTAAACATGAAATCAATAATTAGCCAAGTATTTAGAAGCAATTCAATTTGTGAGGGTTTGAAATAGTATTTGCCATAAAATCAATCTTACATTTATAGAAATATAATACATAAATTTTCTTCATAAAGTCAAAACGCATTTTGTTATTATGAAAAATTTATTTTTAAAATAAGTTTAATTTTGTATGATAAATGTTTTGATATATAAAATAGCATTATTATGTCACACGGATTTTATTACAAATAGTAAAATATAAAACTATTTAACCTCCACTGCGCCATGACGTTGATCACATTGATTGTCAATTTTAAATATAAAAGTGTCCTGTGCTACAAATTGATCGAAGTGTTTGAAATTGCTGTTTTGAAATTAATCATAAGCTTTGCCAAGTAGGTCCGGAACTAAAGGGGTTAAGGCACAAAGTGACATACAAAAACTTGGCGTGCCCCGGTCGCATTACTCATATATTTTTATTAACAGGTTGATAATAATTTCTGATAATAATTTGCAAATTTTAATTTCAGACATATAATACGCGAACCTTAATTTTAAATATTTGCTAATAATAACATTAACATGTTGATAATAATTTGCAAATTTTAATTTCAGATATATACTTCGCGAACCATAATTTTAAATATTTAGTAATAATAATGCGACCGGGGCACGCCAAGTTTTTGTATGTCACTTTGTGCCTTAACCCCTTTAGTTCCGGACCTACTTGGCAAAGCTTATGATTAATTTCAAAACAGCAATTTCAAACACTTCGATCAATTTGTAGCACAGGACACTTTTATATTTAAAATTGACAATCAATGTGATCAACGTCATGGCGCAGTGGAGGTTAAATAGTTTTATATTTTACTATTTGTAATAAAATTCGTGTGACATAATAATGCTATTTTATATATCAAAACATTTATCATACAAAATTAAACTTATTTTAAAAATAAATTTTTCTTAATAACAAAATGCGTTTTGACTTTATGAAGAAAATTTATGTATTATATTTCTATAAATGCAAGATTGATTTTATGGCAAATACTATTTCCAACCCTCACAAATTGAATTGCTTCTAAATACTTGGCTAATTATTGATTTCATGTTTAGTTTTGATTTTTTATTTTTTAGAGAATACTTTTTAGGAGAAAATTATTTTTCAAATTTTATTATTTTTTAAGATTATTTCTTTAGAGAAAAATTATTTTTATAAGTTTTTTTAGGAGTAAATATTTTTTTAAACTTTCTTAAGTTTTTTAGGGTTTCTATATACTTGGCGTATTTTTTTATCTTTGTAAGGTTTTTTTAATAGGATCACTGCTTTTTGTACAAATTTATTTAATCTCTATGTTACATACAAGTTGTGAAATTTTTATTTACTTGGCGTATTTTTTTTACCTTTGTAAGGTTTCTTTTAATAGGATATCACTGCTTTTTGTAAAAATTTATTTTAACTCTTTATTACATACAAGCTGTGAAATTTTTATATATTTAGCGTATTTTTTTTTACCTATGTAAGGTTTTTTTTAGTAGGTAGTTATATCTTTCACTTATTCATACGTGTGTAGCTGCACGAAAATTTCATAATTTTAAGAATAGAGGATCAAATCAGGATAATAAGGATATTAAGGATACCAATAAAATTTTGTAGACTATTGTCAGACATAATAATTTATTAAATATGCTTATATATCGCGAAATAGTGCAACACAAGAAAAAAAGTGATAAAGTGATTAACGGTTATTAAGAGTATCGCGGAATAGTGCAAGGAAGAGAATTTAGAAGATAATTTCTTCTAATCGATGTCATATTGAGCAAAGTTAGATTATAATAGACAAACTGAGCGAATGCTTACACTTGAGTGAATCTGTGCATTCCCGAGTAAAATAGCTATGTTACATCCACATCAACTCCACGTAATTTACGTGAACTACGTGGATGCAATGTTTTTTTTTCATCATTATATCTATGTACTTTTATCCACGTGGATGCAATGTCTCTTTTTCATCACTACATCGATGTATTTTTATCCACGTGGATGCAATGTCTCATTTTCATCACTACATCGATGTACTTTTATCCACGTGGATGCAATGTTTCTTTTTTATGACTACATCGAAGTACTTTATCCTCGAAATGTCAATGTAGATTCTATATGGACATTTCTATTGTTCTTATTGTTAAATTATTGTGTGTGTATATACACACATATATATGTATATATATATATATATATATATATATATATATATATATATATAATCTTGAATTTATACTCGTGTCGCCAGTGAAGTAAAAAATTAAGGGGGTTTATTTTAAAAAACGACCCAACTGGCAAAAAATAGTCTTTATTATAATGATGTCATAGACGACGTTTCGACCTTTGGTTTAGGTCCTTTTCAAGTCTTAAATAAAATAAAAACATATACAAAAATTAATTAAATTCGGAAGATAGCAAACAATAATGGAAGAGTGAGATGACAGACGAAGAATCAATATATATATATATACAGGGTGTCCGGTATCAAACGGACCAACGCTCGTGAGCGGGTAGAGCGCAGTAAACTGAAAAGAAAAGTCCTTTACTATTTTGCTAAATTCGCAATAGTTATTGCGTTATTAATTAAAATATCTGAGCTAATGAGCGCGTGGAAAGCGGTAGGCCGGAATCGGTAGGCATGTACGATGGCTTACTTTTTTACGTCTCTTAACAACGGAAGCATCATCTAAGCGAGAGGTGGAGTCACGCAGCGAGCGACGAGCGACGCGTGATATTTGTTGCTAAGAGATATAAACAAATAAGCCATACCTTACATTTCTACCGATTCCGGCCTACCGTTTCCCACGCGCTCATTAGCTCAGATATTTTAATTAATAACGCAATAACTATTGCGAATTTAACAAAATGGTACAGGACTTTTCTTTTCAGTTTATTGCGCTCTACCTGCTCACGAGCGTTGGTCCGTTTGATACCAGACACCCTGTATATATATATTGATATATATATATTGATGATCAATCAAGGTACGTATATATATTGTATATTTATATCGCAATATGATTTTTAATTTATTTATAAATATTTTGATATTTGTATAAACTGCAAGTAAAAGAAACTTGTATTGAACAAAACAATATTATTCTATATAGAAGAAGGAAACAAATATAATATGATATATGTAAGGATTATAATAATTACAGAGTTTTGATATTAAAATAATTATATTTCTGATCAATGATACTAATATAAATACAATGTTAAATAGTACAATGGATAAATTACAATGTTTCAGAATGAGGCATTGGAAAACAGATATATTTTGAAACAATCCAATAATCTTTCACATCCTTTTCAGGAAAAGGTAATAGTACAACTTTTTTTCTAATATTATTTAAACACCACCTGCCTAGTGATCCAAGAGTGCTTACAATATATATATTTATGCAGCTTGAAGAAAATGGATAAGAAAAGAGATCTGATTTGTCTTTAAATTTTCTGCCAATGAAATAATTTCCGTCAGTACACTTTATAATATTTTCGATTTTAATAACTTCATTGGCTTTTGTAGGGCAATATGCATCAGCAGATCTTATAATAAATTTTTTATCTGGCGTTCGAACTTTTTTATATTTCTCTCCTTAACAGTTTAGAGTTGGTCCCGTATTATGACGTCGTTCAAATAATTCATTCTTTGGAGAATTAGGAAGGCGAAGTATAGCTGCTCTTTCAATCACACGGCAAACTATTTGAGGAAGTGTTTTCCCTGGTGCATGCCAATAGTTCTTCATATGTCCCAAAAAACTCTCAAATTTGAATGCATTGAATGCTTCAAGGTGTCCATGTAACAGGCATTCCGTAACAATGTGTATTAAATGATGAACATTATATACCACAAAAGTTTGTCCATAAATTTTAGAACTATGCTCTACAAATAATCTAAGTAATTTGTCTGCATCAGCGGCAAAATCTTTGACCAACGCAGGATCGACTAAAATTCGAACAGCACAGGCAAATAACAAAAAATTTTCATAAACTTCTCGATGCATAAATCTAAAAATTAAAAAACCATCGTATAATAAGAGTCTTCTAAATTCTGTTCCTTTGTAATATTTCCAATCACTCAATCTGCGTGGTCTTCTAGCAAAATCAGATGGAAAGAAAGATTTTAGAAAATTAGAAAAGTTATCTATTTCAAAAATAGCATCACCACGCAGTTTGTATTTACTAGCTTTAGTACAGTATAACCTTGAAAGAATTCGTTTCATAATTCCTAAATACAACAAGTGAAAGGATTCCAAAGGAAATTGTGTTATAGGTTTAAGTTGAAGTCTCGTAATCAGAGGACTAACTCCCTTGTGATATTCTTTGTGAGTTTGTTGACAAATAGATTCATCTGTCCGCAAAGGTGCTTCCTCATGTGGAGGATACGTCATTCGATTACCGAACCATACACCTCTAACAGTGCATCTGTAAGACAAAATATTAATATTAGACAAAGTATTACAGACTTCATGTTACAAATTAGTTAAAATGAGCGTTAACAAATGTTTTCTCATCTGCATTTTATATTTGCAAGAATATGTAATAATTTGAAAGAACAAAATAATCATGATAATATAAATATTATTTTTTAATTTTTTATTTTAATTTTTTGAGTTCTATGATTCTATGCGAAATCAGTTTTATTTGTACATTAAAGAATAAAAAAAAATGCTAAAAAAGTTTTTGAGTTCCACACAAAAGATAATAATATAAACATATATTATTTGAACATAAGTAGAAAATTATAAAGAATAAATAAGTTTTAAAAATAAAAACAATTATTTTAAAAACAAATTATTCTACAAAGACATTCGCATATATTAAAAAAAAATGCTCATTTAATAATGCTCAACTTTCACAAGCAAATTTATTGCCATGCTGGTTGACACATTTCAACCATGCTCTAGCAGGTGCATCAGCAATTATGTTTCTGATTTTTAGTTTGTAACATCTATTTTCAATGTTGAAACCATTCATTAATTTTAAAGTTTTATTGATAAAGTCTTCTAAGTAAGCGTCAAGGTCTGATGGACATTTTGTTTCTCCGCACCATATAGCTATAATAAAAACCTCATTTCTATCAGCTATGCAGCCAATTGGCCACAAACATCGCCGTATACTACCATAGGGCGAAAAACCATCAAAAAACACATCAATTTCAATAACATCGGACATCGTTTCCAAAATCTCTTTGGACAGTACAGTTTTAAGACCAGAGACAATACCATAATACCAAAATTTTCCACCACATATCAATTCTTTGATTAATAATATTGTACTTTTTGGTGTTTTTAAGAGTGTTTGTGCACACATAGGAAGAAATTTGTGATTATATTTCTTTAAAATTTTCAAAAGATGAGACAATGCATTAAGTGTTACATTTCTTTTAACAGCCCACACTCCAAGATCTTGCATTAATTTAAAATCAGAATTTGTAGATTCACAATGACTTATAATTTCTTTATCATTTGTTCCTTGCTCATATAATGTATTATTAGTAGTAGAAGCAGTGATGTTATAAATGTTATTTTGATTTTGTGACTCTACAAATGCAAAGCTGTTTTGAGGTTACCTACTATTAATAGTAGTATTAATTGAAGCATCATCTATTTCGCATATGCTTCCTTTTGTATCCTTAAGTGCAAAACACACTTGCGATGTGTCTGTATTTTTCTTATGAGGAAACTGTGTCTGTTCGATGTCTTGTGTAATTAATTGATCGTAATTGCTTCTATGATCATGATCTGCAGAAATGAAAGATATATATTAATATGTGGCGACAAACGCCGCAAGCCCGTAAAAATTAAAATAAATTATTCGGGAGAAAATTCGAATATAGGCGTTGAGAATTAGCGACCGGTAAAATAAAAATAACAGAGCCGATAATAAACAACGGACAAGGTTAGATATAATTTATGATAGGAAAAAAACATAGCCGAAAAGAAAATAGAATGTTTAAGATCGAGAAAAAAAATAGGACCGAGATCGGCAGAGGACGAGAGGGCGATGACACTCTCGTTATTCGGCTCGAAAAGAGAAGACGTGTAGATCCTCGCGGAAGCTCGTGGACAAAAAGAATAGAGTTAGAAATTCCGCGTTCGCAGTCAAACGGAACTTGTACAGTGCAATCACGATTAAAGACAGTATTAAGTACAACGCTGATTATTTCTTTTTTATACCTCCTGACATTAATCGCGCATTCGAGAAACCCGCGAATAGTTAATAACGGCGAAATAGCCAAAAAATATATAAATTAATATAACATATTATTAACCATAATATTGGAGGAGCAAAAATTATTAATATATTTGTAGACATACCATTATGATATTCATTGTCGCTTATTACATTAGTAGTATATGGGCAGGTATGGCCCGTCAAAACAAACCCCCTCCACTCGGCCCCTGGCGCCAGAGGCGTGGCTTGGTGGAAGGGAGGGGCTTTCTGATTGGTCCGCTCCGTAGTGGTCCAGGGTTTTGATAGGCCCGGACTATAATGGGACTGGGTTCTGATTGGGCCGGTCCATAGGGCCCCAGGGCTCTGATTGGTTGATCATCGAGTCTTTTGGAAGGGAAAGGGGGTAAGTGGGTGGAAGTTTCCGCCGAAAAATAGCCGCCAAGATGACACTTGACAATAATGGAGATGTTGCAACGTGGTCGCCGCTCGGGTTATGGCACCCCCCGACCACTCGGGGTGGAGCGGTGGGTGATGAGTCCTGATGCCCGGGTATAGTGAGGAAAAAAAAGAGTAATAAAAATGCGAGCAAGTTTTTACGTTCGTACGGTTACTCATCTTACGTTTGAGCGGGTACTTTTATTCAGGGTCACGCTGTGACGTTATAGGCGGTGATAAAGAGAGGGCTATAAAGCACTTATGCATAGTTTCGGACCTTTGTGAACAGGAACGTGCACGCACGCACGCACGCACGCGCGCTGTTAAAGTTTTTGGTCAGAGGGTGGGGGGAAGAAAGAAATCGACACTGGTTTTAAGGTACAAATATACATGATTTATATCAAAAAATTTTTATAAACATTACTCGCAAATAATACAAGAAAGAATATTCATCGAGTCGTGATTACAATTTTCGTTTCATTACTATTGTACGTACAATTTGGTTGAAGTAAAGCGAGATTAATTCTAAAAATGTTATCTCAAAATACTCATCAAGAAATGTTAAATCTTTTATTTGCGTACGTATACTACGTTCTATTTCCTTACTATTACCTCTGATCTTAAGTTTTATAATATTGCTATTAATGTATCCATTGATGGGTAGGCTTATTCCTATTTCATTAATTAGATACCGTGCACATTCGTTAACACTACTCGAAATTAAATTAAATTTATTCAAATTTACGTTTACACAATCAACTATATTTTCTAGACCTAGAAAAGTTGCTCTTTGCATTACTATTGCAATGCTGTAAGTTTTTTGTTTCTTCGGTGTAGATCCGTTTGCTCTCGTATCCTCGACGTTCTCCGAAGAAATATTTCCTTGTACGTTTTCACGATACGATACCAGTATGGCTCTCGAACCATAGGCGGTAGTGAAATTTATAATTATTTTGTTGATAATAATCGAACTCTGATTTATTCTATCACCACTTAAGTAGGCAGATATCAGTTCCATGTTTTCTTGAAATTTCTGCCATGATTCCATGTCGAAGCAAATTCCTGTCGCACCATGAGATGTTAATTTAACAATCGGTAGAAAATCCAGTTCGTCGCCATCTATCACCATTAGTCCCACATGAATTTTCTTTGTATAGGATGAATTCAATCCATACGTTGTGGACATCAGCATACATTGCTGTTCGATTTTTCCCTCGATGTTGCATTCTGTCTTGGAAACACAATGGAAATCCAATGGTTTCTTGAAATTAGAATTTTCTTCGTGATTGTTCATGATGGATGCTTCCTCGTAGAGAATCGAAGAGTGAATAACCAAAATCACTGAGTAAAAACTGAGAATTGCGGACTTATTACCGGTGAACTTGTAAGTTCGGACGTCAGAGAACGAGTGAACTTTTCACCGAATATCCAAAATCTTAAAGCCAAAATAGAAAAGTGGAAGGGATGCGCGCGCACAATAATAAAAACCAACGGGGATATGAAATTTTAGAATCAATTTAAAAAGAAATAAGAAATAGAACATTCGAGAACATTCTAAGAACATACGAGAACATTTGAGAATGTACGTTAACGAAAGTAGTTGTCTAAAGTGTGCGTTTCCTTACAAGAAAATTTTAAGAAAAAATTTTACATCGGCGATTTACAAAAAATGCAAAAAAATTTATAGATACTTTGTTTTTCTCAAAGTGTCTTTTGAGAAAGCGTATAAAAAGGTGCTATAATAAAACAATTATAGATAGCAAAAGGTACTTTGTTTTTCTCAAAAGTGTCTTTTGGGAAAGCGTATAAAAAAGCTGCTATAAAAAAATTAAGTATATGTAATTGGTGTTTAGTTTTTTCAAAATGTCCTTTGAAAAGTCGCTTTTCGGCTTTCCTTAACTGGGAGAAAAGGTGTGTCTTAGGAAAATATTGAATTTTATAAAATATTCTCGATGTTTAACCCCTTCTTTTATGAAATTTTAGAATCAATTTAAAAAGAAATAAGAAATAGAACATTCGAGAACATTCTAAGAACATACGAGAACATTTGAGAATGTACGTTAACGAAAATAGTTGTCTAAAGTGTGCGTTTCCTTGCAAGAAAATTTTAAGACAAAATTTTACATCGGCGATTTACAGAAAATGCAAAAAAATTTATAGATACTTTGTTTTTCTCAAAGTGTCTTTTGAGAAAGCGTATAAAAAGGTGCTATAATAAAACAATTATAGATAGCAAAAGGTACTTTGTTTTTCTCAGAAGTGTCTTTTGGGAAAGCGTATAAAAAAGCTGCTATAAAAAATTAAGTATATGTAATTGGTGTTTAGTTTTTTCAAGATGTCCTTTGAAAAGCCGCTTTTCGGCTTTCCTTAACTGGGAGAAAAGGTGTGTCTTAGGAAAATATTGAATTTTATAAAATATTCTCGATGTTTAACCTTTTCTTAAAAAGAGGCGTTTTCCTCAAAATGAATAAATATAGCCGTTAGAGTTAGGAAGAATTCATTGAAAGTTTACGTTTCGTACGATTTACTCGAGTTTTCCAACGTACGTATGTGAGTGAGTGCAAAATTTAATAATAATAATGTCGAATCTTAAAATTGTCATCGAAATTTGCATCTCGCTGGCGCAGAGTTTGTGCGGTAAGAAAACAGAAAAATTTTTGCCGGAGTTATCTAACGATGACGAAGCAAATTATCACGTTTTCGGTAAATTCGTGGGTGAGTGTCCTAGCGTGGTGCTCGCAGTATTATTCCGTCTAGGGCATTTTGCCGCTTTTCGTCAACTTTTGATTATTGCCGGAGAAGTGATAGAAACGCGGAGGTGCTTTGGTGAAAACGACGAGGATGTGGCAGGACACATAGAGTATCTTCTCCTGCATTATCGACGTTTTATTTCGACTGAAAATGGTAAGTTTCTATTTTCACTTCTATTACATTTAATTATAGAATAAATTAAATTATTAAAATTGTTAATTTTTAGGTGTCGCGCAACGTTTATCGCGTAACACGCACACGGGAGCAATTGCGGAAGTCGGGGGGATTCGTCGCCAACCGCGAATAATAGAGAACCAGCCCGTATCCTTCACATTACTTTTCGGTAGAAGACGTCGAGCGGATACTTCACCCGAGGCTGGTCCCTCACGTAAGTACTTAATATAAACTTAATCCTCGTTGGGAAACAAAGCCTTATTTTCCCAATAAGAAATTTTAAAAATAAAATATTGTACATTGTAGGCCACGCATTGTGTTGACTCCGGAGCTCGAACATCCGGTTGTTGATTTAACTGAGGACAACGAGGAAAATGAAGAAGCACAACCGCGAGCTCGTCGTGATGTAAGTCCCTTTGACGAGGCAGCTATTTTTACTCCGGAGATGCTAAGTAAGTAAGAAAAAATACCTCACTATGTAAAAAACAAAAATTTTGTTTAAACGATAGAAATAACAATAATATAATGTTTTCAGATAACGAAGTACAATTTTATGGCGAAGAATCGCAGGGTGAAGAAGAGGAGGAAGAGCAGGAAGAGGAGGAGAAGGAGGAGGAGGAGGAGGAGGAGGAGGAGGAGGAGGAGGAGGGTGAAGGAGAAGAAGAGGAAGAGTTGGTAGAAGAAGAGGAAGAGGAGGAAAGTGAAATTTCTCTTTCTGAGGAAGAGGAAGAAGAGGAGATGTCAGAAGAAGATGAGGATGAAGAAGAAAATGAGATAAGAGCTATGGTGGAGGAAGGTAATGACTTTACATATTTTTATTTTAAATTGCTTTCATGTGAGTTTAAATTTTATTTTAATTAAATAACATTTTATTAGGATTTTCTTATTCTCCAATCATCGACCCTCGTGTGTCGTATAGTCCATAGAGATTATACAGTTTTGACGGGAAAAACGGAGAAAAAAAGAGCTAAATAAAATGTGAGTTTACTTAATACAAAAATAAAACTCAACAGTTTTGATAGCAATAAAATTCAAACATAAGAGAGTAAATTATCACTTTACTAAATTTTTGATTTTATTAAATTAATGTAATTATTTCTAATTTTTTATAGTACAAAGCGGTGGAGGAAGGAACACTGGAATGCAACATCTTCAGCAACAAGAGGAAGAAGAATTACATTCGAGTTCCAACGAAGAAACCCCCAACGCCAGTGTCGCCAACACGCGGAATTTAACATCAGGGCGAGGAGAAGAAGAAGAAGAAGAAGAAGAGGAAGAGGCACGAGAGGGTGAAGAAGAGGAGACGCAAGAGGGCGAAGAAGTTGCTCCGCAAGTCGGACAGGTAGATTTTAATTTTAGACATATTGAATTATTAGCGGAAAACGCGCGTCGCTTTAGAAATTTTGGAATTGATAGAAGAGAATCTAGTTTTCGCATACGTGCGGTACCCGAGGGAACAAATGTTTACGAGTGGTTAGAGAACGCGTTTGGAGAACTTCATGCGTACGCGATACATTCATGCGAAGCGGGTGATTACATCGGACTTTCTTTTGACTCCTCTAATTTAACGCATGGCCCCGCTGGTATATCGTTCCGACCATCGCGCGATTTGACTTATGACAAAATATGGAATCTTGTAAGCTCGTTAGCGCAGAGTTCCAGAGGGTTCGATGTAGCCCAGGAGTTTAGCATCCGCGTTTTTAGAGTCACTCCCCCCGCGGGACGTGGGCGTAACACTAATGAGCTTGCAAACGAAGTTATTGCTAAGCGTTTCAATTTTATTAATTTCCAATTCCGATAATTTGTGTCTCCCACGTGCAATTGTAGCGGCATGAATTTTTAATGAGCGTGGAAATTTGCGTGTGGGAGAATTACATGCAAAATGGAATGCGGTGAGAAGACAGAACTCGGTATTACAACGTGAGTTAGCGTTGCAACTAGTGAGGAATGCCGATGTCACGATTCTTGAGGAGGGAAGCGGGATTCCAGAAATTGAACGCTTTCAACAATATCTTGCCGCGGATAACATCGCAATAATAATTTATAATACCGATACTTTTGGTCGGGGTGGTAAACCGTTATACGATGGTGGCGAATTCCTAACCACTCTACAACGCGAAATAATCTTACGCTTAAATATATTATACCACCCTAATACAAAACATTATGATGTAATTTTGAATTTAAGAGCCGCCGCGGGTGGAAGGGAATACTGTGTTCCATGCAACATTAGCTATCGTTCTGATAGGGGTGGGCATCGGTGTTCTAATAAATGTCCGCGGTGTAACGTCACGCCGTCGTGTGAACAAACTAACGCGGAACTTGTTAGATGCGCAAATTGTAGGCGTGAATTTTTTAATCGTGCGTGTTTGGAGCGTCACCTTACTAAAAAATCATATGATGGAAAATCGCAACGGAGTGTTTGCGAAATGATACAATTTTGCAACGATTGTGAGCGATTAATACATAAAAGTAAACGGCATGAATGCGGCATGGCATATTGTATTATGTGTCGTTCTCTCATGCCAATGAATCACATGTGTTACATGCTTCCTATCTCTCGGAAAGATAATTCTGACTCAAATGACACGAATCTCATCGACGAGACTAGAGAGCGAGAACATATGGGAAACGAGGGCCCGAGTAATCGTACTCACTATCGCAAGAAAAGCCGCGTGGCATTCGTATTTTATGATTTTGAGACGAGACAAGACGAGACACTCCAAGGTACAACGAATATAAAAATTCACGTGCCTACGCTTTGCGTTGCGCAACAAATTTGCGAGATATGCGCGAACATAAACGAAATGTCGGTGCGATGTCGTTGGTGTGGAATTCGTGAATTTATATTTAGTCGCAATCCAGTGAAAGAATTCGTAGATTTTGTGACGCGTCCGACGAAATATTTTAATCAAATCATTTGTATCGCGCATAATGCAAAATCGTTCGATGCGCAATTTATCTTACAATATATCGTAGAAAACCGGATCGCGTTAGTGCCTCACGTAATTTTGAACGGAACGAAAATAATCGTACTAACGGTAGGACATACGAAATTTATTGACAGTATAAATTATATGCCGATGCGTTTATCGGAATTACCTAAGGCTTTCGGCTTACCGGATACTTCGAATAAAGGTGTGTTTCCGCATTTATTCAATACTGTCAATAATCAATCTTATGTCAGACCACTACCGAAAGTACATTATTATTCACCTGATACTATGCAGTCAAGAGAACGCGAAAAATTTCTTGCGTGGCACACCGAGATGATTCGTTCAAACTATGTGTTTGATTTTCAGCGCGAAATATTACAATACTGTCGTAACGACGTAGATATTCTTAGACGAGCGTGCATGGCCTTTAGAAAGATTTTCCTAGAGCGTGGAAACGTGTGTCCGTTCGAAGAATGTACCACTATCGCTTCTACGTGTATGAGAGTATTTAGAAAAAATTTTCTGCGCGAAAGAGAGATAGGTATCATTCCAGCGGGTGGATACAGGCACGCAAATATTCAATCGCGCAAGGCTCTACAATGGTTAGTGTGGATGGAGCGTGAACTCGGTCATAACATTATCCATGCAGGGCGATGCCGGGAATATCGTCTGCCCGATGGCACGCTCGTCGATGGATACTATGAGTCGGAGGAAAACGGTGTAACGCAATATTATGTGTATCAGTTCCACGGATGTTTCTGGCACGGGTGTCTGCGATGCTTTCGAGTCAATCGTGATAGATCACTTTCGACAGATCGCACAGATACGATTGATTTGCGCTATGAACATACCATCGCGACGACATTTCGTCTTCGAAGACTGGGATACATCGTGACGGAGAAATGGGAGTGCGACTTTGATCGTGAGATGGGACTGAATGTCGAAATGCGCGAATATTTACATCAACATCAAATGATAGAAAACAAGCCTCTCGATCCTCGGGACGCATTCTACGGCGGACGCACGGGAAATATCGCGACACGATACGAAATTACGGGAACAGAGAAAATACGCTACGTAGATGTATGTTCTCTGTATCCGTATGTGTTGAAGATTGGTACTTTCCCGATTGGGCATCCGACCGTATACGTTGGCGAGGAATGCGTAACGTTAATCGGAACAGCACCAGGGTATAATTTCGACTCGGTCGAAGGAGTAGTACGTTGTAAAGTGCTCCCTCCGCGAAATCTCTTCCACCCTGTATTACCGTATCGTGTGAAAGGAAAATTGTTATTTGCGTTATGCCGTAGTTGTTGCGAAGCGTTTTCTCAGATTGAATGCACTCATGATCCTTCCGAACGCGAAATCGAGGGTACATGGATATCGTGTGAATTGCGTAAAGCTATTGAAAAAGGATATTTCGTGACAGGGGTTAGTGAGATCTGGCAGTATAGTGTCACTCATTACGATACCACTACGCGACAGGGGGGATTATTTACCGGTTATATAAATACATTTTTACAGTTAAAGCAAGAAGCTACTGGATGGCCGAGCGAATGCGTGGATGACGAAGCTAAGGATCGTTACCTTCGTGAGTACGAGGAGACCGAGGGTGTCGTTCTCGAAAAGCATAATATCGCGCAAAATCCCGGTTTACGCTCGGTCGCGAAATTATGTTTAAACTCTTTTTGGGGAAAATTCGGCCAACGTACGAACTTACAGAATACCGAGATCGTTAATACGCAACAGCGTTTAGTGAGTTTGCTCACTAACCCCCAATATGAAATATCCGATATATTACCCGTAAATGACGAGGTAATATATGTTTCATCTCGACTGCGAGAAGAGGCGGTCGTACCTTCGCCTCTTACTAATGTAATAATAGCAGCTTACACGACGGCTCAAGCGCGATTAAAATTGTATGAATATTTAGAAAAATTAGACAGACGAGTTTTATATTACGACACCGATTCTTGTATTTATGTAAGTACCGGTAATCCTCACGAATACGAACCACTCACGGGTAACTTTTTAGGCGATATGACGAATGAGCTCGAGAGCTACGGGCGTGATAGTTTCATAGAATCATTCGTATCTGGTGGTCCAAAATTTTACGCGTATGTAGTACGTACATCTGATGGACACACGCATGAAGTTTGCAAAGTGAAGGGCATAACTCTAAACTTTGAAAACTCACGCCTAGTTAATTTTAATAGCATTAGGGAAATATTACTACAAAGAGAGAGAGATGCGCAGGAGGGGGAAACAGGAGGGAACGAAGAAAATGAGGTAACTCCAGAAACGTCGATAAATCTACGATTCAAAGCTATTCGACGCACTGCGTTTCATGAAATAATAACACGTGACGAGACGAAAATATGCGCACCGGTGTTATTAAAGCGTAGATTTATCAACAATCGATGTTCCCTTCCCTATGGATATTTATCCGAATAATAGCGTTTCCTCCGTGTTCTTGTTCGCTCTCTCGCTCTCTCTCTCTCTCTCTCTATCTATCTCTATCTTTCTTCCATCTTTGTGAGAAAAATACAAAGTTGCGCGCGTTTTCTGCTCTAACATGTGTAAAAATATAAATATTAGCAAGTAAGATACTAATTTTCCTAAAATACTGCGAATAAATTTTTTTACTTTTAAGGATAGAATATAAAATGTAGTTTAGTTATAAAATGTAAATATAGTTCTTTTAAGGATAGAATATAAAATGTAATTTAGTTAGAAAATGTAAATATAGTTAATAAGAAAAATTGTAAATAAAAAATGTAAAATAAAATATATCAATTTAGTATTATCAATTTATTTTTAAGCGATGTAATTTTGAATTGTGTAAAAAATATCAAATAAATTTTGTTATCAAAGATTATTTCTCTTCTTACGAGAACCCTCTTTCCAGTAAAAATTATTTCTTTAAAAAAAATATACTAGTTTTGACAAATCAGGAAAAATATATTCTCCTTGTAACAAGTTTTCTACATCTGCGAAAACAACGTGTATGTTTGCTTACGATCAACGCTGCTAGCGTACGGGATACACGCTGGTGAGAGCATTCTTCCGTGAACACACTTATTAGTAACACACCGTGACTCACATCAGCTCATTACCTGTCACGGTGCGCGGGAGAACGCTGACGCGAGCATGCGGCCGCCGCGGTAGGGCCCCCCGGAAGGCGGTTAAGCTTATCTCTGACATATATTAGTGGCATATATTAAAAATATTTAGCGCACGTGTGTATTTTTATTATGTTATTGTTATTAAATTGTACCTTATTCTTTTTCATTTATGAACCCGTGCGTAAAACCTAAATAGATCATTACCCGAAATGGACGTACGCTGGAAACATCCTTGAACGTCGATCGTCTGCGGTCCTACGGGGTGCGGAAAAACAATTTTCGTACAAACTTTTCTTCGACAATTATCCGTCATGGCCGATGTTCGATTCGAGAGAATTTTATTTTATTACGCCGAGTGGCAGGATGCGTATCAACGCCTGCAATGCACGGGTGAAAGTAAAGAAGAAAAAAATACTTTACTAAAAACGAAGAAAAATATAATTGAATTTCGCGAGGGATTACCACGTCCGGAAGATTATTCCTACGATCCACTTTCCCCGAAATTGGTGATAATCGATGATCTTATGAGGGAATCGTCATCGTGCGACGCTATCGTAGATCTGTTTACCAAAGGAAGTCATCATAAGAATCTCAGTGTTATACTCATCTCACAAAATCTCTTCCATCAAGGTCGTGGGCAACGCGATATATCTCTCAATGCAAATTATATAGTAGTTTTTAAAAATCCACGCGATCGCGCTCAAATTCGTCATCTCGCACGCCAGGTATATCCCGATGATCCAAAATTTCTGGAAGAAGCATACTATGACGCTACCTCACGACCCCACGGGTATTTATTGCTCGATCTGAAACAATCGACTCCAGACGAATATCGATTTCGCACGTGCATCTTTCCCGACGATACGCTGCATTACGCCTACATGCCGCGTAGATCGAACAATAGAGGTGGACGTATATAAAAGCTCGGTATTTACACACGCGTCTTGTCAGTCGCATAATTTCTCCGTAATGGTAACAGGAGGAAAGGGTAACAAAGAGACGACGTCGACGACGTCGAAGAATTCATCCTATAACAACGCAGTAAAATTCGCAAGGCGTTCCATTGGCGAGAGAAACGTGTGTCTTTTAAAAACTTTATGTTATCTGAAAAAAAATCAAAGAGCATCATTCTTACGCACTGCCGATAATAATCTCGTAAAGTGTATTCAAGAGTGCATTTTTAACACATTCAAGGGTAACGTACCGCTCAGGTATAACGAGAAGAAACGATTAGCCAATCATAAATCGATCCTACGACGCGTTGCAGTAAAACGTGGGAATTGGAAATCTAAGAGAAAGCTGTTGGTGCAACGAGGTGGATTCTTACCATATCTTATTGCCCCTATATTAGGTGCTGTATTATCCCGGATTATCGGAGAGTGAAAAAAAAGAAAAAGACAATCCTGTAGATTAGTTTTCTTTAAATCGGGTAAACATAGTAATACAAAAAAGGAAACAAAAGAAGGACGAACGTGAGCGCTTATCATCGGATAATGGAAAGGGCCAAAAAAATGGTTTTGATTTCAACGGAAAATCTCGAGAGAATGCAACAAATGCAACACCATCGGCAACCGGAAATATCGTCTATCGTATCGGCGGATAACTCGACGAAAAAAAATACGGAGATATCAGATGCAGAAAATTTTAATAACTCCGTACGGACACCAGGTACCCCTTTATCGCGACTCGACGCGGAGATGTGGCGTATTCTTAACCTCGCGACTCCTGTCGATGAAGATGAAAGATGGAAATTGTATAAAGAAGTACTTCAACGTTATCTTCACTTTGTACGAGAAGCGAAAAGACGCTTACGCAATGATTCGCGCAACGATACGCGCGGTAACGACGACGCCGGTAGCATTGTCGACGATGGCGATCAGAACGTAAATGTCGACATGACCTTGGATGACGATCTCACGGACACACGAACTTCAATTAGCGATGATGGTGGCAATAGCGATAATAGTTTCGGGAAGAAACGCGCTCAATCGGCTGAAATGATCAAAGAAATACTCAACAACGTGCCGAAAACTTATCGCGTCAAAGCACACGCACTAATAAAATACTTGCTCGATATACCTCCATCAAAGATTAGTTGGGATAGACGAGGACTCGTAACTATAGACGGTGTCATCGTAACAGGATCGAATATCTCTGATCTCATAAACGATGCAATACGCGAGAGAAAAACGGTGAAAGCAATCGGAAGAATTCCGTTTGCACGATTATTGCGTGACGTAGGCACGCCTTCCAATCTTATAGGAAATCGCGATTTAAAGACTACGTCCGCACGATCTCAGCGTATTAAAGCAGCGTTTCCGCGTGGAAGCTCCACTCCGAAAACTCCGCTCGCGCATTCAAAGTCATACGGACGTAAGTTAGACGAATTCGAAGGAGACACGCGGTTTGAATCTATCACTGACGATGACGACAACGACGACGTCGATAAAACATTAACTAGTAACGCAGATTCACTGACAAAGAGAAAGAGGGGTTTACTCGATTGGAGCAAACTCGATTAATGGAACTTGAAAAATTGTATTACGATCCCTCACACTACGCTGGATATTCCGCGAGGGAGAATTTATTGCGAGCCGCTAAACCGAATTTTACGCGTAACGATGTCACCGAATGGCTTAAATCACAAGACACGTACACGCTGCATCGACCAGTACGACGAAAATTTCCGCGTTTACATTATAACGTCACAAATATCGATGATTTATGGGAGGCTGATTTGATCGATCTTCGTAATCTCAAGAGCTATAACGACGGATATTCTTATCTGCTGACAATTATTGATGTACTTAGTAAATTTGTTTGGGTAGAACCGTTACGTGACAAAACGGCTGCGTGCGTCATAAAAGCCTTTCAACGTGTACTCACGAGAAACAAAGAGCGTCTTCCCGTATACCTGCAGACCGACAAAAATAAAGAATTTATAGCCTCTCATGTACAAAAATTCTTAAAAGAAAAAGGCATTCGTTTTCGCGTAACCCGCAATCCCGATGTTAAAGCAGCTGTAGTGGAACGCTTCAATAGAACGCTCAAGGAACGGATGTGGCGATATTTTACGCATAAAAATACGCGACGCTACATTGATGTTTTGCAGGATATCGTTCGCGCTTACAATCATACTCACCATTCCTCCATTAAAATGCAACCAGCGGTCGTTACGCGGGAAAATGCGCGTATCGCTCGTGAAAATATGAATCGGCGTTGGAACGACGAGGAGAAGAAAAAGAAACGCGGAAATAAACAAAAGGCTAAATATAACGTGGGTGATCTTGTACGTATCAGTAGAGCAAAAGTAGTCTTTGAGAAAGGATACGAGGCAAAGTGGAGCGAAGAAATATTTCGAATTCACCGAGTTCTCGAATGGAGAAAACCTCGCGTATACGAACTAAGTGATTTAGCGGACGAAGTGATAGACGGAATTTTTTACGAACAAGAATTAGCACCGGTCAATAAAGACTTACAAGAGAGAGAATTTATCGTCGAACGTGTGATAAAAAGCAAAGGACGTGGCAACAATAAACAATTATTAGTTAGCTGGCAAGGATATCCATCCAAATTCGACTCTTGGATACCCGCTTCGAGTTTAAAATCTTTGAGTCAAAATGAAGGAGGATCAATTTTACATGATTCTACCGAGTAATAGTAGTATGCGTTATTTTCCTGAAAATAAAACCACGAGTTTCACCACCGAATTACCTCAACGTATAGACTTACACGGACGTTGGGAAGTGGCACTCACGGAGATTCAGTTTCCGTGTAGTTTTTTACATATTCGCTCTGAAGAGGGAACAATCAGATTCATTGATATTAGCGAGCGCGATAAGACAATTAAGGCTATGAAATCTCAAGTACCGTCGGGAATTTATTCAACTATGCGAGATATTATAGAGGCGGTAAATTATGCAGCCAAATCTGTCGATTCACATATCGTTTGGCAATTCGACGTTATCATGGGAGGCAAAATTTTTATGAAACTTTTCTGTGAAAATGAGAAATGTTCCATGACTCATTATGTGAATTTTTCCGAAAAATTTCGTCGCATACTCGGCTTCGATGTACACAATAAGCGCAGGGATCTTGCTCAACTCGATAGCGAACCACCCGTTGTAGCATCTTCTTTACCGATATGGTTCTATAATGAAATCGGTATCGATATATATAATAACAGCGAAGGTCTCGTTAAAATCGAAAGTAGTTCCGTTATAGATGATGTTCTACCAACGTGGGTCTATGATGATGAAATTTATTCGTTGCTATTTTACGAACTCACGCACAATCGTTTGGTAATATCAGACGAACCAGGTAGTTTATTGCGCGGTATTCCCGACAAGCTCTTTGTCTATTGCGACATTTGCGAGCCTTATATTACCGGGGACGTACAATTTCCTCTTCTTCGAATAGTCGCGCTCGACACTCGAAATGATTACGCGTTCGCATCCACTCAGTTAATACATTTCTCACCCGCGCAATACATTACTCTGCGTCAAACGTGTTTCCGTACAATCGAAATAGATATAAGAGATCATCTAGGGCAAAGTATACCATTCGAATTCGGAACGTTGACGGTGACATTGCACTTTAGGTGTATAGATTAGATATTATAAGAATATTCGGTGTTCACGATAGGAAAAAACAAAAGAAGAAAAGAGAATTCGATCGTTCACTATTAATGGATTATTATTCTGCGTATTACGATCAATTACAGAACGGCGGTAGTCGCGGCGGTGGAATTCCGCGCGTTTTTGTCGGATCGCCCTATCAACGCGGACACGGTATCGGAAGTTTTCTCGGAGGATTGTTCAGACGCATACTACCTTATTTGAGTAGAGGCGCACGCGCGGTGGGGAAAGAAGCTTTACGCGCCGGTGTTAATATAATTGAAGATGTTGAAAACGATACCCCATTGAAGGTGGCGGCCAAACACCGGTTTGAAGAATCGCGTAACAATCTCAAAAGACAAGCTAAAGAAAAAATAAAAAGCCTTATGAAAGGTTCGGGATATAAATCGGATGCAAAAATACATGTAGCTCAGTTTCCCTTTGGCGGGCTTAACACTCACTTCGCTAAATCAACGAAAACGGTTCGTAAACGACGTCGGTCGAGTAAGAAAAGTTTGTCGAAAATCAAGGCGCGAGGGAAGAAAAGAACGAATACAAAATCATCGAAGGATAAGAGGAAGAAAAGTCGTGCGACGGTAAAAAGACTTAAGACGACCGCGAAACGTCGTAAAATAGGCAAGAAAAGTACCGTATCCGATATATTTTCTTAAACGATACTATTCTAAATACATTTAGCGACGACGACGAGGACGACGACGAAAAAATTTGTGTAAAATAAGCATGTCCTTTCTTCACACGCATTCGAGCGAGTGTTTAAAGAGCGAACTCGATCTCTTCTCTTTGCCACCTACGCAAACTATTGTATTGAAAATTCGCAATAAATACATTACAAACCAGTGACCTCTCTCTCGGACGACTCGCCGATAGAATTCGTCGTCCCCGGTCATGGAGAAGAATATCTAGATCTCACGCATACCATGCTGAGTCTTCGCATACGCGTAGAAACGCCCGCCGTTTCCACGGGACAAACTCCAGGAACGAGCAGCTCCGGCGAAACCAACGTAGGCCCCGTAAATCATTTACTTCATTCCATCTTCAATCAGATCGATGTGTATTTCAATCAAAAGCTCGTGTCGCCTCCAAACAACGCGTACGCGTACCGTGCGTACATCGAGGCGTTGTTAAATTATTCTTCACCCGCAAAAACTTCCCATCTAACTTCGTGTCCATGGGACGCGGATACACCCGGCCATATGGACGAAGCGTTGGAATAGAAAGGCAATCCCGCTCTCGTAAGACGCGCTCGTTACATTCGCAGCGGTCGCGCTCTAGATCTTATAGGACATCTCCATTGCGACGTTTTCAATCAAGACAAATTCTTAATTAACGGCGTGGAAGTACGAATGAGACTAGTCCGCTCGAAAGATTCGTTCTGCCTCATGGAGAGTAGCGGTATGTCGAAAATTCATATTCTCGATGCTACTTTGCTCGTGAGAAGGGCAAAAATAAGTGCCGGTGTGTTACTCGCACATGCTAGAATATTGAGCAAAGTTACGGCGAAGTATCCACTCACGAGAGTCGAGATTAAAACATTCACGATTCACAGCGGAGTTGTGGGCGAATCATTGGATAACGTAATACTCGGACAACTACCAAAACGAATAATAGTCGGCTTCGTCAATAATAAAGCGTTTAATGGAGATAGAAAGTTAAATCCGTTCAATTTCAAAAATTACGGCATAAATTTCTTCTCACTCTACGTCGACGGCACGCAAATTCCTAGCAGACCGCTACAACCGGTTTTCTCGTCGGAAGAATCGCTTTACGTCGAAGCTTATCAAACGCTCTTCTCGGGAACGGCTATCCATTTCTTGAACGAGGGAAATTCTATAAGTAGAGATGATTATTCCAAAGGATATACGCTTTTTGCTTTTGACCTTACACCCGATTTGTCCGCTAATTGCGCCGGACATTGGAATCTCGTGAGACATGGCAGTTTACGATTAGAAGTACGATTCGAAAAGGCTCTCACCGAGACCATTAACTGCATTGTTTATGCCGAATTTGATAATGTGATAGAAATCGACTCGTCTCGTCAAGTCATCGTTGATTTTGCCGGATCGATTTTTATCCCACGCGCCACACGAATACTCGATTAAAAATTTTCTCCACATTCTTCCCCCTCTACATCTATTCAAA
Source organism: Lasius platythorax (assembly GCA_963971435.1). NCBI lineage: Eukaryota > Metazoa > Arthropoda > Insecta > Hymenoptera > Formicidae > Lasius > Lasius platythorax. The sequence continues at coordinate 2,999,539 of OZ020548.1, forward strand.
ATGCCGACATCATCATCACGTTTCGAAAAAACACGCAATGTAACAAGAGAAGGATTCAGTTTCGTACGAGACACGGTCGTCGTCGGTTCGTTTAGAGAATTTAAAACTGCTCCGCCGAAAGCGATTCAGTTTTCGCATTATGGATATAGTCATCGATATACAGGGTTTTCGGGATGTCCACGATAAGTTTATTCCTAAGGAAGTTGCCGTTGTCGCGGTTAACGCTCCAATCGTTGGTCATTGGATTATGATGCCGCCGCATCCGTTTGGCGAATTACCCGAAAGAGTAAGACAAGAAAACAATTGGCTCACACGAAATTATCACGGTATTGAATGGTACGACGGCGAAGCTAATCCAAAATATTTTACATTGCAACTGCGTGAAATTACAAGAAATACACGTTACATTTATGTCAGAGGTAACGAAAAGGCACGTTACTTGCAGAATCTACTTTCCAGAAATATATATAACTTGGAAGGTATCTCACCGGCATTCAAAAATCTATTGCCGGAGGAAGAGCGCGGACGATATTGCAGCCATCACGGATTTCGAAAATTCGGCATCTTTCATTGCGCATTACGTAACGTATACAAATTAAAACGCTGGCTAGTTGCGCAAAATAATTGTGATAGCAGCGATACGAACAGCGTTAATCAAACTACTTGTAGTTCTCTCGAAAATTGGGAACTACCCGAGGACGACGAAAACAAGGATTACGCTTTTAACGACATAAATGAAAATACCATTCTAAAATACCAATTCCATTCTAAAATAAAAATACCATTCCAAAATATTAAAACGCAGTCGAATAATGAAATAGAGAAAAATAACTGGTCAAAAGACGAACAGACAATTGGAAAAGAAGAAGATAATCTTGCAAAACTCGACTCATCGACGTTGGCGGATAAAAATAAGAGAGAAACACCTACTATCTTCTCACAAACCGACATCGAGAACCCAGTGATACAAAATACCGGTACCGACGAAAACACGCCAGCAAAAGAGGTAAAAACCGAAATTATTCAAATAATACCACCCGTTCGTTCGTCTTCTGGGACAAAAGAAAATGAACTCATGCGAAATTCTACAAGCATTGCGTCATCTCGACGCCAGACATGTGGGGGTCTATCCTGCCGACAGAGTCCCGAGGGTGTGGACACGATCGACAGCAATTGTCGCTAATACAGACGAGCATAATCGACCTGGAGAACATTGGGTCGCCTTCTTCCTCGACGAACACGGTACAGGTACATACTTCGACAGCTATGGAATACCACTTTTGGACTCTGGATTTCTTCTCCGACTTCGCCGAAACTCTACCATCCATCGATGGAATACGCAACAACTTCAAGGAATTTTCTCTCAAACATGCGGGCAATACAGCTGTGTATTTCTATATTATATGTGCATCGGTTACGATCTTAATCAGTTTCTTACTCTTTTTACGGAAAATTGCGAATATAACGATCGTTTAATAGTACATTTATTTCGTAAAATTTTTCATCGTGAAAACAAGAAACGTGAGAAACAGCGTGAAATTACCTGATGTCATGTTTATTTCTGTAATTTTAAATGTAATAAGTTATAAAAACAATATATTCTTATGTAACACATTTATGTAAAAAATCAGTATTAATAAATGCAGTACTTTATGGCTTAATTTGTGTAATATTTTTTAACCACTCTCCGCATATTTTTCCCTACAAAGTATAATCTTGTCTTTTTACAACGGTAAACTATTGTAGTAAGCATTATTTGAGGATAATGTTTATATAAAAATTTATTTGATATAAATCACATATATTTGTACCTTAAAACCAGTGTCGATTTCTTTCTTCCCCCCACCCTCTGACCAAAAACTTTAACAGCGCGCGTGCGTGCGTGCGTGCGTGCACGTTCCTGTTCACAAAGGTCCGAAACTATGCATATGTGCTTTATAGCCCTCTCTTTATCACCGCCTATAACGTCACAGCGTGACCCTGAATAAAAGTACCCGCTCAAACGTAAGATGAGTAACCGTACGAACGTAAAAACTTGCTCGCATTTTTATTACTCTTTTTTTTCCTCACTATACCCGGGCATCAGGACTCATCACCCACCGCTCCACCCCGAGTGGTCGGGGGGTGCCATAACCCGAGCGGCGACCACGTTGCAACATCTCCATTATTGTCAAGTGTCATCTTGGCGGCTATTTTTCGGCGGACTCTTCCACCCACTTACCCCCTTTCCCTTCCAAAAGACTCGATGATCAACCAATCAGAGCCCTGGGGCCCTATGGACCGGCCCAATCAGAACCCAGTCCCATTATAGTCCGGGCCTATCAAAACCCTGGACCACTACGGAGCGGACCAATCAGAAAGCCCCTCCCTTCCACCAAGCCACGCCTCTGGCGCCAGGGGCCGAGTGGAGGGGGTTTGTTTTGACGGGCCATACCTGCCCATATACTACTTACATTACTATACAAAGTAATATCTACATTATGTACATATTGTTGCTTTTTGCTATTTTTTTTGTTCAAATCATAATAAGCACTTCTTGTAGCAATATGCTCAAAATATTCTTCTTGTGCTAACATATCAAGATCCAAATCAGATTTTCTCTTTAGCCTATTTCATTCTGTATTCCATAACCTCTAAACAACAAATGCAATATTAATACATGATAAATATTTCCAACAGAAAGCAGACATGCTTTAAGATATAAACAGCAGTGTGAATTAAATTGTAAACAAACCTGTTTAAACATTATAATGGAAGTACTTAATATACACTCAAATAACACAATTACACGATAAATGTATCAAACTGGAACGTAAATGTCACACTGGAATGCGCAGATGCGCAATGCGCACATCAGCGCCTCGTCACGAGCAGAGATGCCAGATTTCAGACGGAACACACTTTTCAGTGAGTGGAGGAGGTATAGGCTAGCAATGTAGTGGTAGTGTGCATTGCCAGCTTACCCCCTCCACTGATTGAAAAGGCTGTTCCGTCTGCAATCTTGCATCCCTGGTCACGATTCATAAGTATTTGCGCATGTGCAGAGATCGCGAGCAGGGAGTAGTACGATGCGATGCTGTTTTGAAGACGGCGTGCACTCGAAGGGTCCGGGACAGTGATGCCAGAACTGAGCCGCAAGCAACACGCAACCGTAGTGGGGAGAATAACGCACACAAGCGAAAACCGCGTACATGTGAGCTCGGCGCCAATTGGCGCTTCACATGTACGCGGTTCGCTTGTGTATGTTATCCCCCTCCACTCCGGTTGCATGTTGCTCGCGTCTCAATTCTGGCATCACGAGTCCGGGATCTTCTTAGTAATATGGCCGACAGTTTTTATTACTAATGCAATATTATCAGTGCAATTTAGCATATAATCTATCTTTCATTTTGATTATTGCTATTATTATTCATATTTTGTTTCTATCATTTTTTTCTATTCCATTATTATCAGTGAATTCGATAAATATGGCTGCAGACAAACCGGTAAGTTGATAAGAAGAAATAATGTAAGAGAGAAAGAAGGAAAGAGAGGAAAAAAAATAAAATTATATTTTATTGCAGTACGCGGTACTTGAGTTGCCTACATTTGATGAATTACTAGAATCTACTATCTGATGTTTATGCAGTACCAGCCTGTACTGCATGGTTAGAAAATATAACCACAATAGTGTGTGCAAAAGATGGCAAACAAATTACATTCGCGGCTCTATGTAAATGGCCTCCTGATGAAACAAAATTAAGTGATTATTTAGAAAAAAGAAAGAAGCCGATTAATACTTGGATCACATATGAAAACGTTAAAATTTTGAAGTTTTGCAGTAAGTATTACATTTTGCGTAATATAATATTTTGATATTATGTGTATCATTATTTTTATAAATCTGTTGATTTTTGTTTCTTTTATCTTTTCTTTCTTATAATACATAGCAATTTGTACTTTGTTAAACTTTTAATTCTGAATTGTGTGAAACTACTACTTCTTTTACTTTTGATTTATTAATATTAGCTTAATATTAGTTTAACGGAAAATTATGCCTTTTATTTAATTTATAATGACTTCAATATAATTTTTGTTTTATAAATATTTAGGGAAATGTCTTTCAATAGTGTTAGTATTTATGTTTGCAAAACAATTCATACGTTGATTTATTTTTATCTTTAATTTATTATGTTTTTCTGTTTTCTTGCTTATTATATGTTAAGAATCTGTAAGACAAGCCAAAGAAGAAGCAGAGAAAGCCTTAAATGTCTCAGAGCTATCACAATCTGATATGGATAAAAGTACAAAACGTCAACGATTTGTTACTCAAAAATATAGTTCTCCTTCAAAAGAAACATTATGGAATCGACGCAAAAAGTATATATATTCTGATTCTGATTCAGATAGTGATCTTGATGATATGAAAGCACCAGTTGTAAGAAATTTGAAAATAAGTGGTTGGTTCTTTTTTATTATAATTTTATATATATTATATTTTATATTAGTTATATATATTATTTGCTATCTGTATATGAATTTCAAATATTGAATTTTAATTAAAATATGTGAAAAATTGCTTTTATAAAAACTAATAGTCGTTTTGCTGTATTTGTTTTATATTATATGCAGAACTTTTGCATATAAGAACATCTAATATGTAAAATTGTCATTTTTTAAATCTTTTCTATGTTTTCTTACTTTTTTTGGTATTTCAGCAAATGGTGAGGACTAGGGCTCGTGATTGTAACCGATTAGTCGGTTAATTGAAAATCGGTTAACCGGTTGTAACCGAAAGAAACGTTTAATATTCGACTAAACGGTTAATCGGTTAATACGGTTTCGGTTAACCGATTAATCGCTGAAACTGATTAATTATTAATCGAATAAACCATTTTTTCGATCACTTGTTATTTTCATTAGGATTTAGAATGATATGTAACTGTGTAGTGTACAGTGTCTACACAGAAAAGAAAGAAGTGTCAAATTAAAACTTATATACTCAAATTGACGCGTTCATTGTTTCGTATATACACAACAATCTTTAATCTTCTTATAAGAATTTGATAATCTTAAATTTCAATGAGTCTGAATTTGATGCAGGCTTTCTGAATTGGGAATGTGAGAATTAAACATACCTTAGTAATTAGCATACCTTAGCATATTTTAGCTCTCTTTAAGAATAAGGATATTGTAATAGAAATTATTTAATCTTATATTTTTAGAAAATTCTAATTTTTTATTTGAAAATGTGTTATTTTCTATCCAACATTTTTTCCTTTCGATTCAAGAAAATTATATACAAATAATAAGAATGTATTTTTCTTGATTGAACAATATAAAATGGTTTCATTTAAGCAAGTTTCTTTTGTTCAACGCAATATAATCTCATTTTCATGTTGAAATTAAAAATATTTTCAAATAAAAAATATACTTTTTTTATGTAGCATTGTGCTGAATCTTTGAAACAAATCCTCTCTGCTTTGTATTGGTACTTTGGTAGCTTTTTATATAGTTTGTTTCTGTATAATATGATATTTTTGTCATTAAACAGTTTACGATATGATAATCTTGTCCTGCATTTTGAAAATTTGATATCAAGAGAATATTGAATTATTTGGTGAAAAATTGTTATTCTTATGTTTAAACTAGCAGAATTTTTATAATAAATTCGTGTATATATGCAACAAAGCGGTTTTCTTACTTAATATTCATATTTCTTTATATAACAAATAACACTTTTGTTTCTATTTTTCATATTTGTTCTTTTTTAACGGCAAAAGAAAGTGCAACTGTATAAAACTTGTTTCAGAATTCTGCATGAAGATCCGTTAAAGATCCACTTTTGGAATTATTTGTGTGTGAAGTACAAAGACATTATTTGTTTAATTCGGTTAGACATAACAAAAGTGACAATTAATCATTCCAGAAAAAAAATCTTGAAAAACAAAATAAATATATTAATTGACCTGAATAACCGATTAAATGATTAACCGATTTAAAGATTAATCGAATAATGGTAATCACTCTAACCGATTAACCGGTTAACCGATTTTAGTCAGTAAATTCGTTTTTAACCGGTTAAACGATTAATCGAATTAATCGATTTTCACGAGCCCTAGTGAGGACAATCAAGTATCATCACTTTTTGATGTTGTCAGTGATTCCAACGATCATCATACAACGCAAACACAAAGTAAGGCATTGTTAAACATATCAAAGCAATGATCATTCTGAATCTATGTACATGTAATCTTTTTTAATATTTATACTTGTAGTTTTCATTGTTCATAAATTTTATATATATTGTTTTGTTTTACAGTTTCATGTACATCAGATAATTATAATTCAAAAATAGAAACACCAAAAACATATGAGAATAATAATAGATACGGCAAAAATCATGATGTGTTCAGACGTGACAGTATGAATAGTGGAAAACAAGACAAAGTAGTGACGAATGAAAACAATGAATATGAAAATAATGACGATAATACAGCAATACGACAGGCGCAAGGTAGGATTACTTTTGTTCGCTTTATATGCAATTTTTAAATAATTATTTTGCGAAGAGTTCATATATATATTGCAATTGTAAAATAATATTTTATATTTATCATATACTGCTTTTACAGATATACGCAAGTCAGTAAACCCTCATAAGAAATCACCTGTCAGGATGAATGTTATGGCCAGATATGGTAGTATGAATAGTACAAAGCAAGCCACAGTAGTGACGAATGAATATGATTATGAAAGTAATGATGATAATACAGCAATACGACAGGCGCAGGGTAGGATTACTTTTACTCGCTTTTATATATGCAATTTTTAAATAATTATTTTGCGAAGAGTTCATATATTATTGCAATTGTAAAAAAATATTTTATATTTATCATATACTGCTTTTACAGATACACGCAAGTCAATAAACCCCTATAAGAAATCACCTGTCAAGATGAATAGTAAGTTGCATTCTTTCAATAAAAAGCTGCAAATTGTAATATATATTCACAGTATTAGTTGTATTTTTACTATCAAGAAATTTTTTCTCTTTTTTCTATATTATGACATAAATAATTTTTTTTAACAAAATATAGGTTTCAACGAAAGGACTATAATGGCCGCTATAAGTGATTTGCGAAGTCGTATTGATAAACTTCATATCACTGTTATGAAAATTTATACTGTAACGTGTCAACCTGAGGAAACGCTTAACAATTCTATCGGGATTCCAACTCTTCCGTTAATTTCTATGGAGGCATTTAGCGAATGGGAAGAGTTTAATTTGGACGAAGAGCAAAAATTGATAATGGTAAGCAAATATTTTCTCTCCCCCTTATTTAAAAAATACCCATTATAGTAACTTTCCATATTTTTATGTGTTACAGATTCGACTGTTAGTAGAGCATGGCAGAGAAGATTTAAGAGGTTCTGTATATTGTATTATGCGCAAGCTGATGACAAACAAAGTCGCAGTAAATTTTAATTTGAAAGGAACAAGTAAAGAAGGAGCAAAAATTAAAAAAAAGAAATTTCTAAATACAATATCTTATGGTCTTGTAATTGGTGAGTTTTATTTTCAGAGTAACAACATTTAATATATTATAGTAAATATGTTAGGTTATGCAATTATCAAATTTATATTAAACTACAGGAATTAATCATATTAGATAATATAATAATACAAAATGTGATACGCCAGATCTATTATATTATAAATACATTATATATACGAGGGCTGTCCGGAAAGTATCCGACCTTACGCTATACGAATAGAAAGAGCTACTCTGGATTAATGGTGATTATGTCTCCTTCAAAGTACTTTCCTTTGGAAGTCACAACGTTCTCCCAGTGCTGCTCCCACTTCCTGAAGCAGTCCTGAAACTCAGCTTTTGGAATACCCAGCAGCTGCCTCGTCGCATTCTGTTTTATGTCCTCCACATCGTCAAATCTCTTTAAAATCATGATGAAGCAACCAGTCAGCGCTTTTCAAATGAGGCCGTTTCCTTCTTACTGCATCTCGTAATCTTTTCAGAAAAAAAAATTTTATACAAATTCATTGCTCGAGGCGCTCGGTCATTGTAGAGAAATTAGAAATGCGACGCTCACGGTTTTCGTCACGTACACAACTGCGTACCGTTGTCGACTGAAGGGCTGCAGGGCCGTGCCGCTTGCCAGAGATACTCACAAAGGTCCCCCCTAAATAGAGAATACTCGTTTTCTACAATAGTACACCCAGGTACAATGATATTGACGTAGGTCGGATACTTTCCGGACAGCCCTCGTATGCGTAAAGCCCGTAGCAGACTTATGCATTGAAAATTGAGATTAAAGATTAGAAATTGAAATTTGATCAATCGAAACAAAGAAATTTTAATTCCTTTTATTTAAATAATTAGTCAAATTGAAATTTTTAATCTTCGATTTTCAATCCATAGTCTGATACAAGCTTTCAGTATATAATACGTGTTTGTAGTACACTGGATCTGATGTATCATATTTTTTTACTATTATATTATAAATATAAATAATTCTTGTAGTTAATATAAATTTTATAATTGCACCTAATACATTTGCATTAATATTCAATTAATATGTGACATTTTATTTGCAGCTGCTTTAAAGAGGCATTCACAAGAAAGGAAAGACAGAGATCTTCACTTTTTATATACATAATAGAGAGATTGCAGACTCCCATATTGCAAATTGGTTAAAAGATGCAAAAAAACGTCTTGAAAATGAAGAACTTAGATTAAAGAAGAACAAGCAACAAAACGAACAAATGGAAAACAATAATGAAAGTGAATAATATATATAAAGCCTAACAGAGCAACATTATTTTCTTCTTTGTTTGCCAATATTTTATGTTTATTGCATATATATGTTACAGTTACACCAAAGAAAATAGATCGTCTATTTTCTTTGGTTACACGATGTTACGTTTATATGTATATTTTGGGATGACCCAGATAGATTAGAATTTATATATCAATATAAAAACATATGTTTCTCATATCCTCATCAATAAAAATAAACATTATGCAGTTTCTTACATTGTCTTTCTTTATTTTTAATTTAAAACCTTGCATGTATTGAAAAGAATCTACTCGATTATAAAACCAGAGATCACGTGGATACTATGAGGATATATCCCTTTCTTCGTGAAATTTTTACGTGGATTTCCACGTTAAATCAATGATCGTATCCACGTGGATTATAGTACCATTTTTGAGCGGATTATCCACTCGAATATCCACGTGGATTCCACGATACTGATCCACATAGCAATAACGTGGATTTCACGTACTGTTTTTGTCGGGTTACCAATTAACATATTAATGAGTTGCATGCTTATGTTAATGTACTTAAATAAATCTTGTGGTAATTCTACCAAAAATATTATAAAAACAACAACATTGAACACATTTTTATTAATTGGCTTTATAAAGAATAATGAAATGAAAAATCATATCGTTTCTATAATGTCCACAAATATTTTGCGGATTTGGAATTACTCGCAACTTTTAGTTCTGGAAATGTGAATATTTCTTTATATTTTATATATAAATGTAATTAATGCGTAACTAATATTTTTAGATCACTTACAAATGGCTAAGCAATGAGTTGCATGTTTATGTTAATTCTATCAAAAATATTACATATACAGTTGAATTGAAAGCATTAGAGTTAGAGCCTGAAATAGAAATGTTAAGCATTAGTTAAAGAAGAAAAATATGGTAATAATTTTGATTTAAATTATATAATAAAGGTTATTTATTCTCTTGGACTAAATACTTTAAGGACAAGACAGTCTATTTAACTTTTTTTGATATAATGGTTAATCATTTTTTTAAAGCAATGAGAAAACGTCAAAGTGGAAATTGATGATTTATTAGGATGGAGCTGCCTTTTGCAATATAATGTTATCGAAGAGCATTAGAATATCTGTCATCGACAAAAGTAGTTCAAATTTGAATCAAAATGAGGAGGGAGAGTCAGTTAGTGATACTGAAATGTAGATTTTATTAGAGAATCGTATAAAAGTTCATAATAATTTGGCAGTTACATTGATTAAAACAGAAGCCTACGATGCAGCTTTAGAAAATGTGAAACATGTTTTGATGTCGTCAACCACAAAATGTGTAAGCACTATTTAGGAAAGGTATTGCAAAAATCCTAATCTTCTTTTATTTACTATACTTAATCTTTCTTTAAAATAAGTTGTATATATTCTTGATTTATATTTTACATATGGAAAATTCAAATATGTGTGTATATGTATTGTGCGTATCGTAGGATATTGAGACTCAAGGGGAATATGCAGAAGCTTATACAACACACACACACTCTCTCTCTCTCTCTCTCTCTCTCTCTCTCTCTCTCTCTCTCTTTCTTTCTCCACTGATTCAAAATTAAATTCAGAAATAAAAATATTTACTGCAGAATTAATGATCTTAAAGGAAAGAAAATTGCTAAAGACGCAGAAAAAGAAAAGCATCTATATCGTAAAATGTTATGTGTAGTTGAAAACTAAAAATCCGTCTTTTTAAATATTTTTATATACATATGTATATACATATGTATATATGTGTATATATGTATGTATTTATGTACTTAATAATACTTTTATTATCTGCTTTTATATTCTTTGATAGATTTTTGGTATCTTCAACTACACCTAACATTTTACGATACAAGTGCTTTTCGTTTTCTGTGTCTTTAGCAATGTTATCCTTTAAGGTCATTAATTCTGTAGTAATTATCTTCATTTCTGGATTTAATTTTTAAATTTCAGTGGAGAGAGAAAGAGAGAGATTGCATAAGCTTTTTCATATTCCCCTTTGAATCTCAATATTGTTCCTATGACTTGGCGTCGCGACGCTACCGCGTCGCTTGATTATAATGAAATATTTCATAATATATTTTAATATTTATATACAGAGATAGAAACAATTCATGATTTATTAACTATTTAATTTATATCCAATTGCTAATCATTTATATTGCTGCAATTTTAGAATTGTGTTGTTAAAGATTGATTAACACACAATATCTATCTTAGCAGATAATTATTTTAATATTTTATGCATAGAATAATAAAAAAATTAATTTATGTAAAAAAAATTATGTGTGATTCTACAAAGACATTTCTATTTCTTAAAGATTCCTTAAAAATTTCTTAAAGAAATGAAATTAATATTAAAATGAAATAAAAATAAAATAAAATAAAATAAAAATAAAATTAATATTAGAATGTTACATACATTATATACTTCTCTTTCCTATAAAATTTAATTATAAAAAAACTTAGAATCTATATTTAACAAATAAAATTATATAGAATTTTACTTACGCTATTAAACTTAATATTTTTAAACTTCACTTTGCACAGTTTTCATAATGACAACTATTTTTGAAGTATTTACAATTTGATACGTAAATTTCAAAATTTATTTTCTCCACGTATTTTTAAAAATTTATTTGTATTAAAAAAAGTTATATGGAGTATTCAGCGTAACGATTTTTTAAACATTTCCGAACAATTTTTAAAAAAATGTATATTATAAAAATTAATCCGTTTTATGTATGCTATCACATGCAATAAAAAAATTTTGAAAAAAAATTTTTTTTGTTCATAAAAGAAATCAATGTCACCTTGAATTTTTTAAAATAAAACTACCATATTTTTTTATATAAATCAATTTTTCACAATGTTCTGTATAAAAAGTTATAATGGTAAAATTGTCAAAAAGTGAATAGTTTAGATCTTTTATACTTACATTTATTATAATTTTATACAAACTATGAAGTATCTCATAAAATATTTATTTTTTGACATAAAATATTTATCCTTACACTTCAATATTTTTATATATACAATAATAAAAGGAATCAATTAGTATAAAAAAATACATAGTTGTTTTTTAAAAAAGAAGTATGTAGCTGCTATAAGTATATTGCAAATTACATACTTCTTTTTAAAAATAACTTTGTGTTTTCTTTACACATATTGATTCTCTTCATTATTGCAATAAAATATTCAGAGAGAATATTATCGAAAAATAAATATTTTATAAAATATTTTATAGTTTATGTAAAATGATGTCACCTTAAAGTATAAAATATCTCGTAAATTATTCACTTTTTGACCATTCTACCCTTATAACTTTTTATGCAAAAAATTATGAGGAATTGATTTATATTTAAAAAAATAGAATAATTCCATTTAAAAATTCAAGATAACAGTTTTTATAAAAAAATCTTTTTAAATATTACTGCTGCGATAGCTAGTGTAAAACACATTAATTTTCACTATACATATAATTTTTTTTAATCATCAGAAACGTCTTAAAAATTGTGCAAACGTTACGCTGAATATTTTGTACATATATAGAGCATTTTAAAAGTCTAGAAACAATCGCATATATCATGAACAATGCATTTTAGAAAAAAATGTTTCAGACAAAAATTATATTATTATATAAAAATTATATTATATTATTTTACTACTTTTAAAAAATTTTTAGACTAAATTAAATTATTACTTTGATTATTACTGTTATTTCAATATAAATTGTTATATATTAGATTAAAAAAATAGGAAATTAAATATATATTTCCTTATATACATAATTTTTTACGTACCTATTATTTCGTTGATTACCAAAGTAAACATTCAATGCTTGCCAAGAACGAACTCGCGAAAAAGCAACATAAAGTTGCCCATGATTAAAAACATCTTTACGAAGATCTAGACCAATTCTATCAAACGTTTGTCCTTGTGATTTGTTAATTGTCATAGCAATAGCTAATTTTATCGGAAATTGTCTTCTAGAGAAAGTAAAAGGATATATATTTTCGCAATATAATGTTATACGATAAAAAAAAACAATATCTCCTGCTTTGTCACCTGTTAAAATTTTACATTTCAATAAATGATCTGCAAGCTCTATAACCATTAATCTAGTACCATTACAAAGACCTTCATTGATACTAAGATTTCTAATCAACATAATGATACAATTTGGCCTTAAACGCAATTCATAAGGAGGAAGAGATGATGGAGATAAACTATTCAAATATTCTGGTAACAAAGCTTCACCAATGTCACCATTGTCATCATTTACAGCACTGTCTATACTTGTATAAATTCGTTCACCAGTTATATCTAATAATTCAACAACTTTTTGATTGATTTCGTCTACATCAACATTTCTTGCAGAAAGTATCGCACATTTAGCTACTTTAACAAACTCTTTTTTTTCGAATTAATTCATCATATATATCTTCCACAATATCAGCATCAATAGGTGCTACACAACATTCAGGAATCTGTATGTTATCATTGAAATCATTTAATATGCCATCTCCCATATCTAATAAAAACTTTGCAAATTCAATTTCTTCTGGGAGAACTCGCATATTTTGTGTTAAAGAAAATTTTACGAACTGTTTCCAAGTAGAACTAAATTTAATAGAAAGATTCACAATTTCACTTCGAGTAGCATGTACTTTAATAGGCAAAAGTTGTCTAAAATCACCACTTAATAAAACAATTTTTCCACCAAAAGGAAAATTATTCATAACATCACGCAATGTTCTATCCATAATCTCTAAAGCATATCGTGGTGCCATTGTTGCTTCATTCCAAATATAAATATCAGTTTCTTTCAAATATTGAGCTTCTTTAGTTTGTACTTTAATGGTAGATGATGAATCAGCAAATAATGGCACCGGTAATTTAAATGTTTTATGAACTGTTTTTCCAATAGATAATAATGTCGCTGCAATACCCGTAAAAGCCATTGTGCACACGCGTTTATTTCTAATTCTAGCTAAATGATAAATAGTTGTGTATATAAATGTTTTACCTGATCCACCCGGACCATCAATATAAAAACAATTATTATGATTATTATTATTGTCCAGTCTATTTAATAGAAGATCAACTATCTCTTTTTGCTTCTCATTTAATTGTTGATATTGCTTGGTGCCTATTTCCATAGCTTCTTCAAGTGTCATGTAATCCTCCTCTCCGCTATTTTCTATTAACTGTTCCATTTGTGGGAAATCAGCAAAACTTTTACCTTCAGCACGAAGCATACTATTAATTTGCGCATAAGCTTTATTTTGTCCTTGTAACATACCAAAATGTCGAACGTAATCCTCAGACATTGCTTCTTCAAAATTTTTCCATAACTCTTCAGGATGTAATGGTTGACAATGTAATAGTATACGTACAAATAATCTACGAAGTTGCCGAGGCATCATCCATCCAACAGCTTCAATCATAGCTCGTTTCCATTTATCATCATCTTCGATTAAACCTAACGCCAAACAAGCCGCTGAAAATGATTGACAAAATTCTCCATTCACAGTTCTCAAATCATTAAAACTTGTAGCGCCCTTTACTGTGAGTAATAATAATCGTAAATGATATAATTCTGTTTGTGCTGGACTAACGGAATATATTCGTCATATACAATTATAATGACTTTTACGTTTAACCCAATGCGATACACTTCTACCATTAATTTTCTCTTTTTTAAATGTATAATAGCGTGGAATTTCTATGTATAAATACTGTCTTGTTTCTTTATCCCAAAAGTTTAATGAGAAATAATCTATTAACATAGTCACTTGATTTAAAGCAGAAGTCATTATGTCGTCAATGTTTTCATTTTCAATTATAATATTTTGTTCATTAGGAAGATGGACTGGCAAACGCATTATAGCATGACTTTTATCTTGTAACTTCTTACCAAGAATACGCCAACTGGCTTCTACAGGTCCAACATAACGAGCTTCGATATAATTATGTATCTCATCATGATCAATAATTACATTTTCTGTTATTGGTTCAATGGTTATAGCAGCAACATCGTGTCCTTTATAAATATATTTATACAAATATTTAACCGATTTGATACTTGAAACTACCTCAACGTTAATATGAAATGTACTATTAAATATAATCGATAAAATAGGGCAATATGGAACAACATAACGGTTATCAACTATATATCCGCCAGGGCGTTCAAAACTTCTACCATTATTTTGTCGACGATAATAAGGATAAGCATCTTCATCCATTTTAGTTTCTTCGAGAAAAAATTTCGGATAGTGTTTCGAACAACGTCCATCTACCAAACACCAATCACCACAAGGTCCATGAATCATATGTTTCATAACTATATCATGTAAAATATGATTTTCACATGGATCGGGAATTTCAGCAGAAATGTATTTATCAACAATCTGTGGAGTTGTTATTTTAAAATTATATTTTAAAGTAATTAACATATGAATATGTGACAAACCGCGTTTTTAAAATTCAATAACATACACAAACGCTGCTACTTCTCCAAAAAATTTTTGCTTAACGATTAAATCAATTAAATAATCTTTTTTAATATTAAAAACACGAGCACAAATATCAGGTCTGTCAGAAGCTTGTTGACCAGGCAATAGATTTTCCGCGATTTCACGCCATTTTGGATTACAAGTCATTGTAATAAAGATCTGGCTTACCAAATTTACTAACAATTGCCATTGCATCTTGATAATTTTGCAACATATTACGCGGCGACCCAATAAATGTAGAAGGAAGTATAACCATTTTTCCAATACGTCCATTTAAGTTATTTGCTGTAGTTTGTAAATAATCTCTTAAACCTTGATATGTTTCGGTACGTAATTCTTTTTGATGATTTTTACAATAATCAATTCTATCTTTTTCCATTTTTACATAACTATCTACAAGCCATTGCTGAAATAAGCGACGTCCTAATAGAAAAACATTAAATTCATCGGATAGCCATACGATATTTAATATACTGTCCTCTAGTTATTCGTCTATGACTATTTAATTTTGTTAAATCACGGTGCCATCCTGAAGTACCATATGGATAAAACTATGGATATATCCATGGCTCAACATTTGGATCCATAATACTAACTTTTTGTAAAAATTTTAGTATTTCTATTACGTATTGTAACGTATGATTCTGGAATTTCTCCATCAGTAGTTGTACAAAAAACAGCAGCAACTTCATTAGTTCTTTGAGCATTATATCGACGTCGATCCATACCTGGTTTTAAAGTAAATAATAATTGTAGTTCCGGTAATAATTCACCAGATTCCATTTCTAAACGTCGTTGATTTTCCAATTCTTCACCCATCATTTGATAAGATTGAGCAAATACATTAAA
Source organism: Lasius platythorax (assembly GCA_963971435.1). Taxonomy (NCBI): domain Eukaryota; kingdom Metazoa; phylum Arthropoda; class Insecta; order Hymenoptera; family Formicidae; genus Lasius; species Lasius platythorax. The sequence continues at coordinate 3,015,733 of OZ020548.1, forward strand.
TTCCCGCATTATATGTTCAAGGTTTTGTACTATTTCGAAATCTAAACATGAATTTTGACTAAGACGATGATTGATCGCTTCACTTGAATCCACAATAAAAAGTTGGCCATTAGTGGGACTTTTATTTTGCGCAGCGTATAATGCTGTATTAATTTGATAATAAATCTGTCCTTGTATTTTAAAATAATATGGATCTTCCTTGCAAATTAACCAAATTTGCATTAAACGAAGCAAACGAAAATGAACTATTATAACTACGAATATGTTGAAAAAAACTATTAGATTTTACATGATTTCCGTCAAATAAAGAATGAAGAAATTGAGGAAGTTCTGGCAATGGTTGCAAATACACTGCGCCGTGATTACAACAATCATGAAATGAATTTCCTCTATTAGATATTTTTTCAGATGCAAAGTGCTTTGCATTGCAATGAACGCAAGACACATTCATAGAACCAATATAATATTCAACAACATTATTTATTGACATAGTATTATTTAAACAAGGTTGATTTTTTTATCGTGATCGATAACGAGATTGCCATTCTGCAAAGCGTTCCTGGCATACTGATACAGTATTTCCAGAATTTTGTCCAATAATTTCACCATCCAATTCTATTACACGATTATCACGTATTGTACCAGAAGTACAAACAATTTGTTCGTGTAATAATATATTATTTGATGCATGGCCTTCAACATTATCATTTAATTCTATTACACGATTATCACGTATTGTGCCAGCAATACAAATAGTATGATTTTTATCAATTAATTTTGGTATATTATTTATTACTTTTACAACCTGACGGCGATGATGTTGATTCTCTGCTTTTCTTTCACAACGTCGTCGTTGAAATTCCTCTTCTTCTTCTATAGTACGCTGTATTTTGCGTCTCGGCATTTTATAAAAGTATTAATAAATATAATAATTAATAGATACGCTAATTGAAAAATATATATGCACACGTATAATTTCCGTCAAATATATGTATATATTATACTATTAAAAATCACACAACTTGTGGCACACAACTAAAATTTAATATTTTATACTTTAAAAATATAAATATATACAAAAGAAATGCAAGTGTAATTCTTTGTTAATTAAAACACATAAATATACATATATTAACTATTAAAATTTAATTTTTGAAATTTTAAATGCAAGAATATACGAGAAAAATAATTAATGTAGATATACTATACTAATAAAAACAAAATTGCATTAATTATTAAAATTCAAACAAACTACTAAACTATTAAATTTTTTTCGATTTTTAATAGAAATACGTATGAAGAAAAAATAGAAATACTATGTTAAAATACAATTTATAAAACAAATATTATCTATTAGAACTTAAACAAATAAATTAAATTATGCAATTATTGAAATTATAAATTAAAATGATTAAAATTTAATTTTTAGAAGTTTAAATGCAAATCTATAGAAAAATCATCAGCATCATCATCATCATTGCTATTATCATTGTCGTCATCAGCATTATTATCGTGATCATCATCATCATTGTCATCACCATCATCATTGTCATCAACATCATAATTGTCATCACCATCATCATTGTCATCACCAACATTTTATTAAATTATCAACTTATTTACAATTTATGTACAAAATCTATATTAAAAATTCAGTGCAAATATGGAAAAAATATAACAGGAAGAAATATAAAACAAATACAAATAATATAAATACAAACATGTAACATATATACACAATTACAACTATAATACTTAATTTCTTATATAATACTTAATATAATAGATATTATAATTTAATATTATTAGAAATAATAATTATTATGTATAACTATTATTATTTTGTCCGTGTTTTTACTGCGTACCTGAAAATAAAATAATAAATATTAATGTCAAATAAATAATAAACAGTTATGTTTTATAAATTAGTAAAAAATAATATATTTTGTTATACTAATAAAATATTGTACGAAAGTTGTAAGACTGTATATACAGGATGATTCAAAACGATTGTAAAAAGCTTTAACAGATTGTTTGAGAAGATTCTGAATAAAAAATGTTATATAAACATAGGTCCTTTAATATTATCATAATAACCTTAGGAGATAGTGTACAATGTTGAAATAAACACCCGTGAACAATTGTATCAAAAAATTATTGATACAACAAATGAAATTTGTATAAATAATGTAGTGCATGATTCCTTGATTCGTCGATACAATGCAGGTAATTATCAAAGACAGGACCTTTATATTTATGTAACATTTTTTACTCAAAATTATCTCCACACAATTTTTAAGAAGTTTGCGACAATTAATAAAAAAATTATATATTAAAAATTAATCTGTTTCATACAAGTTAACACATACAATAACAAAGAAAAAATATTTTTTTTTCATAAAAAGATCAATATTACCTTAAATTTTTTAAATGGAACTACTCTTTTCTTAAATACATTGATTTCTCGTTATTCAATATATTCGGCATAAAAAATTATATGGTAGGCTGACCAAAAAAAAAGTTAATAGTTTTCGGAGATATTTTATACTTTAATTTAACATAATCTTGCATAAACTCTCTATAAAATATCATATTAATATTATACTTTAATTTGACATAATCTTGCATAAACTATAAAATATCGTAAAATATTTATTTTTCGATGATCTTATCTCAATACTTTAATTTACAAAATAATGACAGGAATCAATAGGTTAAAAAAACATAGCTGTTTTAAAAAAGAGATATGTAACTGCTAGTTATAATTCACATACATTTACATAAACTTTTTCTTGAAAAAAATTATAGATTTTCTTGACACCAATTAATTTTTCTCGTTATTTTGCGCGTAAACATATTAAGCAAAATTATCGAAAATGAATATTTTATAAGATATTTTATAGTATACACAAGAGATTATGTTTCAAATTAAAGTATTAAATATTTTATAAACTATTCACTTTTTAGTCATTCTATTTTTATAATTTTTTACACTAATATAGTGAGAAATTAAGTTATTAAAAAAATAGAATAGGTCTATTTAAAAAGTTTGAAGTAATATTTATTTTATAAAAAAAATTCGTTCCAAATTTTTTTATTGTATATGATCGCTTGTATAGAACGGATTAATTTTTACTATATAAATCATTTTAAACTATCGGAAACGTCATAAAAATCATGCGAACAGTTACATTGAATACCCATATATGTATGTACAGCCATACAGAATACTTAAAATCGACCACCCGAATGATTTCTACAATTTTTAAAAAATGCTTGAAATAAAAATTATCGAATAAGATATCTTACAAAATTGAATATTTTTTTTCAAGGAGGTGTTTAGGAAATTTGAAGGTCATCTTTATTTTTTAAATGACACCCCATGCATCTTTGAACATCTATAACTGAAATCTTTCCCAACACAATTTTAATAATCATGGATATTAAAAGTAACAGAAAAAAATTAAAAAAGAAAATTTAATGATTAAACGAACTTACCATGTGAAGTTCGATCTTAATTATGTAGGGGGTCTCGTCCGGATGAAATACAATGTAGTCGTGCCTTAATGCGCGCATTTACAACAACGTTCAGATTTCGAAAAAAGACTCTGGTCCCAGTAGGCGCGGATCGTACATAGCAACGGGTTTCAAAGTTCAAATCCAAAAATAAATCGCCAAAAAACATAGGGTAGGGAAAATAATCCTAACAAAGGGAGGGAGGTTCATCCGGACGAGACCCCCTACATAATTATGATCAAACTTCACATGGTAAGTTCGTTTAATCATTAAATTATGTCAGGGGTCTCGTCCGGATGAAGTACAATGTAGATGTTTAAAGAGCGATTTATTGTTTTATTTCCGCTAGGAAATCTGAAAAAAGCTGGTGTTTTTTTTTTGTATATGTATAAATGAATAAAACAAAAGACAAAACCGGAAGTATGTATATTAAAAATATAAATACAGAGTTAATTTAACAAAATCGCATTCGTAAATGCGTCAGGATCAACAATCGGACGATTATAAAATTTAGCGAAAACTTGAGAGTCGGCGGACCAGCCCGCCACCCTCTTAATCAAATCTATAGAAATGCTTTTTTTGGCCGCGAATGAAGTCGATGCGTGGCGTGTGCTATGAGCCGTGAAAGAACTGTTAACTCCGCAGTCAACTAAAGTTTCGCGAATCCATTTACTAATGGTTTGTACACCAACAGGTTTGAGGACTTTTGAAAGAGATAAAAAGAAAATCACAATCTCTTGAACGAAGTCCAACTGTATGGTGTAAATAATGTTCTAATAAAGTAACGAAGCAAAGATTAATTTGTTCATTAAAATGCGAGAAAGATAAAAGAGGCTGAAAACGATTAGGAGCAGAAGTTTTAATGCGATCTGGAACTTTAATGACCATCTTATCGGCGATAATAGATATAAAAGAAATTCGTAAAGCAGCGAGAGTTTGACAGCGTTGACCCGAACCGAGAGCAAGAAGAAGGACCAGTTTTTTGGTAATTTTCTCAAGAGAAAAGTCCTCATGAGGGAAAAGAGATCCGAGTTTTAAATGACGGGTGCAGGATCCCAAATATAATCGTAACGAGGTTTTAGAACACTCGCTCCTTTGCAAAAACGCCTGATAAGAGGGTCGTCTCCGATCGCGTTATGAGACACCAAAGAAATGGCGGATCTCGCAGTATTAAGTGTGGAAAAAGAACCTGCCACTCTTAATATTTGTGATAGAAAAATAAGTACATCACTAGATTTTGGAGAAAAAATTGAAATTTGATGTTTGCAAAAATACCACCAATCACGAAGGGGTCGTGTATATTGTTTTACCGTTGATGAGGCTAGTGATGCTAATATTGCGTCTAATGATGAATCCGGTACCTTGCGGGTTCTAAACGCTTCCCTGATAATCTCGCGACCCCCAGGGAAAGCGTCTTGTATGAAGGGTGTCGGTTCCTAAGAGGAGAAGAAAGAAGTGATTTAGAAGGGTGTAGTATAAGAGGTTCAGATGCTAAAAGACGTTGAAAAAGGGGGAACCAAGATTGTGAGGGCCACCAAGGAACTACTAAAATTCCTTCCGCTTCATCATTTATAATTTTGCGTAAAACCTTTGGAATAAGAATGAAAGGGGGGAAAGCATAAAAGTAATGGTTTTCCTAAGAAAGTATGAAAGCATCGATCGCAAAGGAACCAGGATCTGGGATCCAGGAAACGTATAAATCGCATTTAGCATTAAGAAGCGAAGCAAAAAGATTCATGTCAAAGGGGCCAAATTCTTCTAAAACAAATTCAAAACCTTTAGAAGAAAGTGACCATTCGGTGTCAGCATCTGGACGACGAGACTCATAATCAGCAATTATATTTTCACCCGAAGCGATGTAAGAAGCGAATATGAAAATATCTCTTTTTTCACACCATTGCCAAATGTCTCTGGCGATGGATGAAAGGAGAGGATGTTGGACTGAACCGAAACGATTAATATATGATAGAGCAGTGGTATTATCAATTCTTAAAAGAATCTCGCAATTTCGTAAATTTGTTGCGAAACATTTCAGGGCGAAAAAAGCAGCTTTTAGTTCTACAGCGTTAATGTGAAGAAATTTGTCAACCTTAGACCACCAACCATGTGAACGAAGAGAGCCGCAAGATGCACCCCAGCCTGTTAAAGATGCGTCAGAAAAAATTTCTAAAAGGTAACGACCCGTACATATAACATTAGCTTGCCGTGGGTCAGATAAAAACTCTGCGCCACCACTGAAAATCTTCATGAAGAGAAGGCGGGATGAATAATTTAGCAGAATAAAGGCCATATGAATTTGTCAAAGCAAGGAATTTGACTCTTTCGAATAACTTAGTGTATAGAAGTCCGTAACGTACAGCTGGACAAACTGAGACAAGGGAACCAATCATTCCAGCAAAATCTGGAATTGAACTGTGAGATTTTGAAGAAAAATCCAAGACTATCCTGAGAAGTTTTTTTCGGCGTTCCGAAGGAATCTCGATGGATTGATGTTCTGAATCAAAAATGAAACCTAGGTATTTTCTTCTTTTTTCAGATATCAATTCTGATTTATTGAAATTAATAATAAAACCTAAGGCTGACAGTAAGTTAATGTGAGCCTGAACGTTAGCTCGACAGAAATCTAATGAAGAGCCTAGAAGGAGGAAATCATCCAAGTAAACGATGGACTCGAAGCCTTCTTCACGAAGAAAGGAAGTAACTGGACGCAGAATCTTGGTAAAGATGAATGGCGCAGTAGAAAGACCGAAGGGAAGCACAGCGAATTCGTAAATAATCCCTCGCCACTGGAATCTAAGAAATTTCCTATGAGAGGCGTGTATTGGAACTAATAAATATGCGTCCTCAATATCAAGTGTGGCCATATAAGTATCCGGAAGCATTAGACGTATGACCGTCCTCCAGTCCTCTAGTTTAAAGTGGGGGGAGAAATGTATGAATTTAATTCTTTTAAATTAAGAATGAAACGCATCCCCTCCGAGGATTTTTCACGGAGAAAAAATGGAGAAAGAAATTGATCAGTTGCAAAATCTACAATGTTTATGGCTCCCTTTTGCAAGAGGCGATCAATTTCGTTGTCACAGTGTGAAGCTTCTAATAATGAAAAATTTGGTTCAGCAAAATTAAGTCTCACCGGTGGGGGAAAAACGAAAGGAATTTGATAGCCCTTGATTGCATTTAGTACCACAGGATCCGAGGTCAATTTTGTCCAATTATGTGCAAAATTAGCAAGACGGCCTGCGGTCTTTATCGTGTTTAACGGCGTCGGGAGTGAGAGCGAGCTCGGTCCCTGTAACGGCTCGATGTCCGGCGTGCCCCTGCATGACGAGCCGAGGAAGATGAATGACGAGCAGGAGCTTTCAAGTTTCCCAAATTTTTCGGTTGAGGAAGGTTCTGCTGCTTCTTCTGAGGATGTCTATATGGTTGAGTGTTCGGCTTAGCTATTACAGGTGCAGATCTTAGAAGGTCTCTGGCTGCTTTATCACAGGCTTGTGCATCCTTCAAACCTTCAGCGAAAGAAGAGCCGAAAGCCATTCGTCGACGGGAGCGTTGTCAACAGCATTCTTGCCGACCAGGCTAAGAAACGGCTTAATGAAGGCGCGACGAGCCAAGGAAAGACGGTGTTGATGATCCGCTGAAAGGTGAAAACCATCCGCTAGTTGTCGGAAAGCAAGGTTGGCCTCTTCTGGTAAAAGCTGTTTGATTTCGGGGCTTAAAAGAAAAGAAATCGCTAATCCAAAAGCATTCAACGAAGCTGCAACTTGAGCTTGAGAAAGTGATTGATATTCGTCCCTTTTTATCACTGAAGTCGAAGATTTCAAGGCAGGAACGAGCAGCTTATTTAGCTTTGGGGGGCCTAGGATGGCAAGGTTGTCTTTGACTTCATATTCCTTGAGAAGCTTCGATCGACGATCTTCAACTAAACCCGAACAGACGATATTTTGAGCGAAGTTGAACAAAGCAGGAGCCCAGGGAGAATCAAATGTGGATTTCTCACAAGTGTCGAAAAACTCGTCAAATGTGTTATTGACACATGACGCCGATTTTGGTTGTACTGGATTAGATGTCGGTTGATCCATGAAAATCACGGAACGATTGTCTTCGGTCTCAAGGTCTGAAAGAAAAAACCAAGAAGTGCGGAGAGGAACGGAGTCGGTTATGTCCGCTCTTTGCCACAAAACCAATAAAAATTAGAAATGAGGGTCGACGAGAGGACATACCTGGTTCAGAGCCCCGGTTCTGGAGAAACGTCTCCTCCTCTGACAACTGATGGTCTGAAGCCAAAATTTGGGCTGTAGAAAGGGGCTCTCCCCCCGACGTCATGACCTTGATTGAATTCAGACGTTTCTCTTGATGGGAAAGTTTTTCTAAAATCTGGGATAGGACATCGTTCGGCAAGGAAAATGTGTTACTCGAAGGAATGCTGCGTGAACGGCTCCGAGTCGCATCACGGGATTGATGACTTGATCTACCATGATATGAGTCCCGAGACGTATTGCGAGATCTGTGGCGAGGATTGGTATGTTTCAAACTTGAAGAATGTTTAGGACGAGAATGAGATCTATGTCTCCTTTTTCCCATAACAAAAACTTTAAAAAACTAATATATTTTATTAAGAAACACCAGGTTACGTTGTTGCAGTTGCGAACAACAAAACACAATGAAACCCGTTGCAATGTACGATCCGCGCCTACTGGGACCGGAGTCTTTTTTCGAAATCTGAACGTTGTTGTAAATGCGCGCATTAAGGCACGACTACATTGTATTTCATCCGGACGAGACCCCTGACATAATTTATGAATGCTTTTTCGAAACAAAATATTTACGGTTTTATTAATTGTGTAACGTGCCTCTTTTCGTGCACGGCTCGTATTCGCTCAGACGGGATCAGGGTGCGAAAAGAAAGGCGACGAGACAACCAGCCGTGTACTTGTGTAATAGATGCTTTTATTCAGTTAGATAGAATGCATGTACAGTGAGTGAAAGGAGATGTGTATTTACAGATGTTCGAATTGATGGGTGTGAGATGCGTCGGCGGCGTGCATGTGCAACGGTATGCAGTGCGTGTGTAAACGTTATGTACAGTGTGTGTATGTATAAATGTGAGTAAAATGCGTGTATCTGGATTCGGTGTGTCGGCGTCCGACGGTATATTCGGTGCGTGATGTATATTCAGTGCGTGATACAGAAGGTATATTCGGTGCGTGATGTAGAAGGTATATTCGGTGCGCGATGTATACTCGGTGCGTGATACAGAATGTATATTCGGTGCGGGGTATGATTTAAAGGTTCCGTCGTGTGTTGTCGTATCAGCTGTCCGGGCGCGCGGGGCGCGAGAGCGCGTCGGGCGCGAGAGCGCGTGAGAGCGCGGGGCGCGAGAGCGCGCGGGGCGCGAGAGAGCGCGAGGCGCGAGAGAGCGCGAGGCGCGAACGTATCGTTCGGTGCGTTGTGAGTGGCGGTGGTGTGTTCGCTGCGTGTTTCGGGTGGTAGGATGCACTAGGAATGCAACGTCGGGACGAGATCGCTCGTCGGCGGCAGAGATCTCTCTACCCGCTGAGTCTTTCGATCGTTGCAGGTTCGTGTCGGATCTTTTAGCGAGAGTGTCGAGATCTCTCGACAGAGACTGAGTTCGCTCAACCCCTTGTACTTCCGGCTTAGGATTGTCAGGGAACTCTTAGCAAGATGTGCCGCGATCACACGGCGGAGACTGAGTTCGCTCAACCTCTGTTATCTTGTTTGAGAGCGTGTTCAGGATCGGAGATCTGGTACTGTACGAGTACTTTTGATCGAGATCTGGAACGGAGTGATCTTCTCGTTCTCGGCTCGCCCTTTTTATACCTGGAAATTACCCGTTCGGGTAATTTCGGCGAGACTCGTTAGGCCCGATTTATTTTCGCCTAATCGAGTAATTATCGGCGCGCGCTATCTTGGCGGCGTTCGGGCGGTGCGGCAGGGAGCGTTGCTCGGCGGCTTCCGTTAGGCTTCGGAGCGGTTCGGAAGCGCCGAGGCAACGGCCCTGGTCTTCGAAAACGACGGCCGTATAACGGCACGATTCGGTCGCGTTTTGCAAGAATAAAAAAGGGCGCATAGCGCCGCTGCATTTGCCCGGCTGGTGTTCGCCGGGCGGCAGCCTTCCGGCGGATCGACGGCCGGGTAAAAACGATCGCTCAGGGGGGGATCGTTACAATTGAATAAAACCGAAATGTTATTATTTATTTGATGTGTGACTGTGATTTATGTTACTTTATTTAAGCTGCAAAAGTTAGTCAATAATTCAAACTACAGATGTTCAAAATGGTAACCGTCTACAGCAAGACACTGTCTAAATCGATCACATTTTAAACATCTGTAAGTTGAATTATTGACTAACCTTTGTAACTTAAATATATCAAACATAAATAATAACATTTAGGTTGTGACCGGACAACCAGATGACTTAAGCTACAGTCGATGTTATAGGTTCTCTTACCTTTGCTATTATACGGTCGCCAGTTCGTTTCACCTACTACGAACAAGGAATTTCTCGTCTCGGAACTCGTGACGCAGTCCTTTGTCCCGTTGTAACGGTGGTCAAGATGGCCGCCGCTAGGCTGATGCAATCCTTTGTCCTCGACGTCGACAAGATGGCCGCCGCTTGGACTTGTTTCGACACGATCACCGATGACGCAATCGTTACTACGTCGTAAGTAAACGCAGTTTCACAAATTCCTAGATATCCTCCACTAATTATCCCTTCTTTCTTTTTCAGGTCGACGTGGGAATCATCAGCTCTCGCAATTAAGGATATCGCCTCGATAGCCGCCAGAAAGATATAGGACTTCGTGGGAATGCGGAATTGTGGGTAAGTAACTTTTAGATACTTCTTTAGTTCTTTAAAAATATATAACATATATTTTATATGTACTGCGAGAATGACAAAGACTCGATAACGCGCGTAGAGAGTTAGAAACCCGACACTCGAGCGATAGCGAACCCGAAGACGTCGCGAACGAATACGACCTGCCATTTACTAATCGCGACGCCGACATATTAATTAATAAAGAGATCCCGAGAGTTCAATCAAACCTCGAAAAAGTGCGCAGAAAATTAGACGCGTACTATTCTAGCGATAGCGATTCTGAACTACCTGCGAACGTAGTAGTAGAACGCGAATTTCCCTTTTCTAGCTTCGACGAAAGCTTATTCGCGGAACACGAGCTCGACTCAGTTACCGCGAACCAAAAGCAAATAAGACCGCGCATTAGCCGAACGCCGAGCAACATATCGCAACGCGGCGAATTTTCTTTAACGTCGTACGATAGCAGTGTTTTCGACCCGAACGAAAATAACGGAGACGAAATAATGTCGCTCATGTATACGCCGCCAGCGAACGCGACGAACGACGACATAGATCGAGAAATCGAACATCTTCGAAATAGCATACGGCACATACACGAACGCGTCGTATTAGTCGACGTGCACGAACCGCCCGCTAATCGCGAGACAAATCCGGTACTAAATACCAACCGCGAACAGAGGCGCGATCCGCGCACCTTTAAAGAGGAGCAGCGCATGGACCGTCGAGACATACACGTACACGCTCACGATCGCGATACACGACACACGGAACACAACACCGACAGAAACGACCACGCACAAATACTGGACGTATTAAATCTACTTCGCGCAGATATGAATGCGTTAAGCACGCGAATAACGCGTATAGAGAATGCGGAGAGTCACCCATACGACCGTCGAGAAAATGATAACGACGAGTATCACATGACGTACGGGCGAACCGAGCGAGACATAAGAAACCGACGTGGTACCGCGCCGAATTACATGTCACTGAAAGAAGCGAGAATAATGATTCCGGAATTCGATGGATCTTCGCGCAATAAGCTACAGGAATTTTTAAACGCCAGTACCTACGCGATACAGAACATAAATCCCGTGGAAGAAGAATCTCTAGTGCAAGCGATATTATACACCAAGCTCAAGGGAAAGGCCATGCAAGACTTTGAGACGCGAGACATACAAACATACGCCGAATTGAAGCAACAACTCGAAAAAAGTTATCAAAGTAAGCAAAGCACCGCGCACTTACAGCTTGAATTTAACTCGCTAAAACAAATAACCGCCGAATCAGCGCAAAATTTCGGGCAACGCGTCGATAAACTCGCAATGAAATTATACGACTCGATGATAGAAGGCGAAAACCATTTCGCCGCATATAAACGGGCAATATTAGACACAATACAGAAGCAAGCTTTATTAAATTTCCAACTCGGACTACACGACGACCTAAAAATCCTCGTCCGCTCACAGCGATACGCAACGCTGCAGGAGGCGATAACCGGCGCGAGCACGGAAGAAAAGCTTATAGGGCCGACAACGACGCGAGCACACAATTTTTCTAGCCGGAATAAAAGCGAAACGCACCCCTCACGATAGAACCGAGGAACGACAACGCAATGTTACAAATGCGGGAAAACCGGACATTACGGGCGCGATTGCCGCAGCAGCAAATATGCGTTACCGAAACCGGATAAAACACGCGTTAACTCGGTAGAAAAATTTGGCAAACACTGCAAAAAACGCGGACACAACCGCGACGAATGTTGGTCACTGAACGGCCGACCGAAAGCGAAAACACCCGATCACGCGAAGCGCGAAAATAATGATAAGAAATCGCACAACGAAATAAAGAAAGGCGAACAAAAGATATATCAAGCGCGAAAAAAGGATACGGATACCGAGCGTAGCAGCGAAGAAGAGGAAGAACGCGAAGAGAAAAGTAAGAAGACGCGCGCGCTCGAATATCAAGTAACGCATATACGACGAACACCGCGAGGAATAGCCGGCCTAGATTTAATTACCTTACCGATCCGCGAGACAAAATACGGAAAAGTAAATATGCTATATGATTCCGGAGCAACTATTTCGCTAATAAAAGTTAAGCAACTAAAGGGCGAGACCGTGATTTACAAAGATAAAATTACACTCGTCGGAATAACCGGACATAAGGCACGGACGATAGGTAAAATGTACGCGACGATCGACTTAGCTGGTCGTAAAATTAAGCACGCGATTTACGCCGTGAAGGATGATTTCCCTATGGAATACGAAGGTATCCTGGGAATCGACTTTCTCCGAAAGCAGCAAGTATCATGCGATTACAAAAAGCGGGAACTCAAAATAGGAGACGCCGTATTAAAACTCGTGCCGTATAATAAAATTACGCTAAAACCGCGCAGCGAAACAATTGTACAAGCCGCGACCGATCGCAACGAGATAGGCGTCATAAAAGCGGAAGAGCCTGCGCCAGGAATTTACATCGGACGATGCCTAGTCGAACCGGAAAACTACTCCTGTCCGATTAGCGTTATAAATACCACGGACGAGAATATTGAAATTCGCACACCGCTAGTAAAGATAGAAGATATAGACGTAGATAACCCACATGCGATCTATACAATACAGTCCGAAAAAACGCGAAATTACTCGTCACGAAAAAATGAGATCTGACAAATATTACGGACCGACCATTTAAACGACGAAGAAAAACAAGCGATACATAGGATATGCGAGGAGTACAGCGATATATTCCATTTGAGCGGAGAACCACTGTCCTGCACCGCGACCATAGAGCACGAGATAAGCACGCGCGCCGACACCGCCCCGGTTAACATGAAACCATATCGACTTCCCGAGAAGCATAAGGCGGAAGTAAATAAACAGGTACAAAAAATGTTAGAAGACGGAATAATCAGGAAAAGCGTTAGTCAATGGAACGCACCATTACTGGTAGTGCCGAAGAAACCTGACGCATCCGGAAAACCGAGACTCCGCGTAGTAATAGACTTCCGACGATTAAACAATTTAACGATAGGCGACTCGTTTCCGTTACCAAATATCACCGATATATTGGATCAAATAGGAAACGCCAAATATTTCACTACGTTAGATCTAGCATCGGGGTATCATCAGATACCAATGGCCGAGCATGATAAAAAGAAGACAGCCTTCTCAACCCCCTACGGACACTATGAGTTCAATCGCATGCCGTTTGGATTAAGGAATGCACCAGCAACCTTCCAACGATTGATGAATTCGGTGCTGACAGGGATGCAAGGGCTAAGATGTCTAGTCTACCTCGACGACATCGTAATCTATGGATCCAGCCTAGAGGACCATAACAAACGACTCACGGAAGTACTGCGGAGATTACGGGAAAACAATTTGAAATTGCAACCGGAAAAATGCGAATTCCTGCGTAAAGAGGTAATTTATTTAGGTTACATCATATCCGAAAACGGAATAATGCCGGACCCATCGAAGCTAACCGCAGTAAAAAATTTCCCGATACCAAAAAAGGTGAAGGACATCCAAACCTTCATAGGATTAGCAGGATATTATCGAAAGTTCATCGAGGACTTTTCGCGAATCGCCAAACCGTTAACGAAATTAACGAAGAAGAGCGAAAAATTCGCATGGGCGGCAGAGCAACAGAATGCATTTGAAGTATTAAAAGAAAAATTAATTATGGCGCCAGTGTTGAAATATCCAGATTTCAGTGAGGAATTTAACGTGACCACTGATGCCTCCGACTATGCAATCGGAGCCGTGCTATCGCAAGGACAGGTAGGCAGTGCCCGCCCCGTTGCTTACGCAAGCAGAGTACTGTCGCGTGCGGAACAAAATTATAATACGACAGAGAAAGAATTACTAGCTATCGTATGGGCAGTAAAGCATTTCCGACCATATATCTATGGAACAAAATTTAAAATAATTACAGATCACAAACCATTGATCTGGCTATTCAATGTAACAGACCCCGGCTCAAGATTAATTCGCTGGAGGTTAAAGTTAGAAGAATACGACTATGAAATCATTCATAAGGCCGGACGAGCGAACGCGAACGTCGACGCGTTGAGCCGACAGGTAACAAGAGACGCGGAAAAGGAAGAGAGAGAGGAAGAAATTCTCCAAGTAAAAGAAAAAGAAGACGCAAGAATCTACACAGAGGAGGAAAAGCGGCAAATAATCTACGAATATCACGATGCCCCCACAGGAGGACATCAAGGAGTAGAAAGAACGATAAATCGAATCCGGCTAAATCACAATTGGCCGGGTATAACAAAAGACGTCGAGAAATATATCTCGAAATGCGAGTCGTGTCAAAAAAATAAATTATCGCGACGAAAGAAAGCACCGCTTATCATTACTGATACTCCCACAAAACCGTTCGAAAAATGCGCGTTAGATATCGTCGGACCATAAACGGAAACTACAAACGGAAATAAATATTTATTAACGTTTTAAGATAACCTCACGAAATTCAGCAAGGCGATACCGATTGCGAATCAGGAAGCAAATACAATAAGCAAAGTATTCGTTACAAAAATTGTACTCGAATACGGACTACCGGATAAAATCTTAACGGATCAAGGCACGAATTTTATGAGTGAAATCTTTAAAAACACTTGCAAATTACTTAAAATCGAAAAAATAAAAACAACTGCCTATTATCCGAAAAGTAACGGAGCGCTAGAGAGATCGCATCGCACCCTCGCCGAATACCTTCGTCATTATATAAATTCAGATCAAACAAACTGGGACGAGTGGACACCCTACGCAATGTTCACCTATAACACGACCCCGCACACAGCCACGGGCTATACACCGTTCGAGCTAGTCTACGGGCACCAAGCCAGCCTACCTACGGCACTGTTTAAGCCCCCGCGAGCGACGTACAGTTACGAAGACTACGCGCAAGAATTAAGGGAAAGGCTGCGGGCAACAAATCAAAACGCAAGGGAAAATATAAAAGAAGAAAAGCAAAAATCAAAAGAATACTACGATAAAACCGCGAAAGAAATTAAATTTAAAGTAGGCGACAAAGTACTCGTATACGACGAGACACTACGACGCGGACGATCAAAGAAATTAGACGCGCTATGGACAGGGCCGTACACGATAATTGAAAAAAATTCCGACGTGAACTACACGGTTAAAAAGGGTAGGAAGACAATACGCATGCACACAAACAGGTTAAAAGCGTTTATAGACGGTTAATAAAAAATAAAACACTTACTCAGTAAGCCGCATCCAAGGGAAGCAATCCGGAGCAAGCACCCGGTAATGGGCCAAGTATGGCACATCGGAGATGAATCCCCGGCTCCATGGCACCAATTCAGTAACTATGCGCCGACCGCTGGACACATCCACGGACACACGCAAAGAAAAAGGGGTATTGCCACCCCTATACACGGCAGAAAGAGCCCGAATGACCGGATCACTGGAGCACTCGAGCCCTACGACGGCCCCGCGCTCGCACCATTCACATAAGAGAGTGCGACCTTTCATGAAGAAACTCTCGCCACAATCCTTGCACGACATATTTTTTATGTAATAAAAGATACAACGACAGATCGACAGTCAAAAGCAGACTAAAGAAAGAAGCGTCAGTAGCAGCGTAAAAAATCCGAGAAACCGAAAACCCGTAAGTTAATAAGAGTAGGACTAAAAGAAATAATATCCGCCAGAATATTATATTAACACCGGATACTCGAATTTAACGCCCATGCTCGCGAAATACAATAAAAACCGTCACAGTACGAAAGAAAACGCTACAAACACATACAAATAAAATAAAAGCGCTAATAAAGAATAAATAAAAAGACACTTACCCTATTCCAAACGGCGCTCGAGGAAAAACCGCCACAACATATCAAACGAAAAATTGAGGTGGACACGACGGAAAATCTCCGAAATCGAGGGAACTTCCCACGTAAATCCCGGAGAAAATCGGTCGAACAGAGTAAGGGGGTAAAACCACCCTGTACCCTCGACCAACCAACCCCTAGCCGGACCCCAGTCATATGTCTCGGCAAGACGAGACAACACAGCATACATCTCCGCGTAGGAGAAAAGCCCCCCGTTGGGAGCCTCCTCCTCCTCCACCGGTAGTGGAAAAACAAAATAAGTATCGCGTTTAGGCAAATTCGCGCACACCATCTTTTATAAGTTGTGCGTAATTATTTAAAGGAGACGCGCGGGTAGACAGTAAAAAACTGACTGAAGAAAAAATTTCAGTAACACCGCACAAAATATATGAAATAAAAAACTTTTGAAATTATATCCGACAGAAACGATAAAAGGATAAAATATGTAATTCCAGAATACTCATATTCGGGATGAGATCAGCGCTAACCGAGCAGCACGATACAAATCACCGATACGAAATCGAGGAATTTCACTACCATCCAGGAGTGTACTTCGAGAAAATAGGACAACTGCAGCAAGTAACAAAAACATGGAAAATCGTTACCAAATCGGATATAACGACATTAAATGACAAGACGTGGCAAATAAACAAATACACACAACAAACATACGAAACATGCGAACAAATAAAATCAGACGACCACAACAAACATACTTGCGACAACTTAAAATAAATCGTAAAAAACGAATCGAGACAGTTAGCAAAATTAATTACTTTAATAAACACCTTGTACAAAACACGGACGAATAAACGTAGAGGTCTCGTAGACGGAATCGGGTCAATAGCGAAAACCTTGTTCGGCACAATGGACGCGAATGATAGGGAACTAATAAATGAACAACTAAATCTTTTACAAAATAAGCAGCAAACGTTGCAACATGTCACAAAAAATCAAATTAAGGTCCTAAATAGTACTATAGTACATTTAGACAAACTAGAAAACACTAGATCATAATGGTAAATTGTTAAATCATTATGTCAGGGAATATTACACGCGAGAGGAAATAACCGAACATTTCACGGTAATTACCGCGATGATAACCGACCTAATTAGGGACGCGAAAGACGTGATAGAATATCTCACATATGCTAGTAAAGGTATAATGCATCCTTTACTAACACCTATCAGTGATATTATAACACATTTAAAAGAGGCAGCGCTCCAATTACCTCAAGGCTTGTATTTCCCCTTCGAAATAAGAAGCGAGGAATGGTTGGAAATAGCGAAATATATTAAATTAAACATATACCACGAAGGATCGGTTATATTTACGATAATGCGCTTCCCGCTCATCGCATAACCAATGTACGACATAATAAATGTAATTCCTTTACCTACATACGACAGCAAAAACATTCACACAGGTAGAAATAAGAAACGAGCTAATAGCATTAGATAAGGAAGGACTGACGTATATTGAGATAAAAGAAAAAGAGTTAGACAAATGTATACAAATAAAAAATAAATACGTTTGCGAAAAAACACACCCAATACACCGTTTAAACTCACACACACCATGCGAGGTACAAATGTACTTACAACACCAACACGAGAGCTGTAATACTAGACACATAATCGTGACGAACACAATATGGATACCACTGCGTCAGCCCCTCACTTGGCTATACTCAACGATAAACGAACAACCGATAACGAATGCGAGGATCATAACGAAATAAGAAAAATAGTTAAGAAAACGGGTCAAATTAAAATAGGAAATAAATGTAAAATAAAAACAACTGAAATAACTATCCAGCCAAAAGAAGCCATACAAAACGATGACAGTATAGAAACTTATTTACCAGAAACAAACTTAACACTCTTACGAGACGATACGAACACACTAGACGAAAAACAACAAAATATACTAGAGCATCAATCCGAACTAATGGAATTGAGAAATAAATTAAAAGATATTAATAAAGACTTACAAAATAACGAGAACAAATTCTATACGAAAAAACAATTCGTTTACCCAACGAGCGGAATATTGATAACAGTAATTAGTATAGCAGTAATAATCTACATAGTACTACGAAAAAGAAATAAAACAATAAGACGACCCTCAGTCTCATTCTTCGAAGACGACTTCCGCATACCGAGGTCCATACTAAGAAGAAGTCAGAGTACGAGATTTTAGAAATAAGCATAAACAATTATAACAAAATATTGTACACGGGAAAACACTATTGTAAAACACGTAGTTAAGACAATTTCTTTTTAAGGATACAGAAAAACTCCGTACCTCCGTTTTTCTTTTTCCTACGGGGGAGGGGTGTTATAACCCGGAAGCTATAACCACATTTTTTAATATAAGATGTCGAAATAGAAGGGCATTGACCGCGCGGAATGCTCGCACAGCAACTCACGCGCGATCGCCCGAAAAACTTGCGAAAGTGCAAGCGAAGAGGTTTAACTTTAAACCTGCTTCGCTTGCACTTGGACTTTGGTCGCGCCCCCGAAAATCCCGGAAATAACGAAGAGATAAAAGGCCCGCCGCGGATGCGCGCCGGGCAGTCGTATATACAATCTAAGTAATAACCGATCAATTAACTTAACGTTAGTACGGGAATCGCTTAACGCGCCAAAGTCGCAAGCATTTATAACACACGTACGTTAACGCGCAGTGAGCCGCGAACGATATTATAAACCCGAGCGCGAAAAGGTATAACCAAATAAACACGCGCTAATGAATACTGTGAAGACTGTTTAATAAATAAAGGTGACATAATTAACACAACAAAAAGTGAGTTAATCTATACGAGTCCCTGGCATCCCGGAGTCCCCACTCCTAATTCGGCAACGATCCCGAATTTTATTGCCTTTGCACCGCGAGGCACAACACTTTTTATTTAATGTAATTTGGAGCCTTTATATCTCGTTACAAATAAGTACAATTTGTTTTACAAATTAATTTTGCTTTTGGTTTTATTTAATGACAAAGGACTTTAAATTAGGGATTGAATATAAGAGTTATTTTTAAAACAAAAAATTCATTCGAGTTATCAAGCCTACTGTACCAACTGACCAATTTGAAGTTTAATTTCGCGAAAAATCTTTATTTTTCCGAGTCAATAAATAAGAGTTATTTTTTATTAATATTTTTATAAATCATAGATGATTTTTATCTAAAAGTAAAAATAAATGGTTAACCTTTTTCCCATTTTGATAAAAATTAACTGTTAACCTTTGAGCGATTTGTGTTTTAATCAGAAATAAGAGTTGTTCTATGATTTTTATTTTTTCTCTCAAAAAATAAAAATAACGCGTGCTTAATTTCTATGTTTACCTATCGAAAGAGGGTCCCGAACGATATTCTAAAGTTGCTACCTTGTAACAGGACGTTTTTAGCCAATGTATACGCCCTCTCACGCCGTTCTTTAGTTATCCTCTTTTAATTAAGGTTCCAAATTCCAACCCAACGGCTCAGGATGGAATAATTTTCAAGTACTCATTTTATCGTAGTTAGTAGTTACATAAAATACGACATGGGGACGTTAAGTCTTGTATGTCACTTCAATTTTAACCTTTTTAGTTCCGGACCTACCTGGTAAAGTTTATCTTAATAAAAATAAAATGCATTTTAAACTCACAAACTGAATTGTTCCTAACCTAAGTACTTGGCTAGTTAATTATCGCAAAATTTCACAATTTTAATATTTTTAACATTTTATCATTTTACATTAAATAGATCTACTCTAACTATAGAAAACAATTGATCTATCTAAATATTATACATTATATATTTCTCCAAATTGCTTATCATGATTTTTTCACTTCTTTTTGATGCTAATATTTTAAGTTTCTTTCGCGTTAAATAATTTTTAAGAAGATAATATTTTTGATGGTTAAATGCTTTGTTGCGTACAAGTTGCGATATTTTTTATGGACTTAACGTACTTTTTTACCTATGTGAGGTTTTTTTAGTGGGTTCAAAATATCAAAGAAAATGCGCGAAATTAAATTGTGTTTTAAAAAGTTTGATTTTCTGAAAGAATCTATCCAAACCGTTTAAGATAGAAGCATGTTCAAAGACTCATTTTATCAAAAATTTTGTAGTCTACAATTTATATTTTGAATAACTTCTCCCATCCATAGCTCCTCAAGTTAATTTTATATCAGCTTGTTGGTTTTTGTTGTTGTCGTCAGCTCTTGTGAACTTTGGTCAAGTGTTTACATGCACCTGTGAGAAGGGGGATAGCAGTCATCAAATCAACCGCTCTAGCGTATCAGTTGCTGTTTAGTTTCCTTTCTTAGTAATAGTGTGGTGTTGTCCTCTGTGTGTTAAGATTCTGTTGTGTGTGTTAAGATTCTCTGTTGAACAACATGGGAAGAAAGAAAAATGACATCATTTGGGGAGCTTTCGAATTCGACGGAACACAAAGCAAGTGCAAGAATTGTAATAAATCTCTTGCTGGCTCGTATTTAACAAATCTTCAGCGTCATCTTAACAAAGAGCACTTAGCTCTTTTCCACAAACTCATGGAAGAGTCTGAACTTGGTGACGATCCTGTCACTTACACCAAGAAAAGGAAAATTGTAATTGAGGTGAGTGAAGAAGAAGTTACGGATGCCTGTATAGATCTTATAACGGTTGAGGGTCGACCCCTTACCTTTCTTGACTCCTCTGCTTTTAGAACATTTTCTGAGCCAATTTTTAACGGCTTAAAAATGACCATGATCAATTCCCACTCGGTTTAGCCATTAATCGAACAAAAATACGAGTCAATGATAAAAAAATCACTGGAATTTTTTCAAATAGGGTTTTATCCCTAAAAATTGACGCAGCTACGCGTCATGACCGACAGCTGTTTTGCGTCAACACGCAAATAGTTGGGTCTAAGTCCTGTGACGTCAAGCTGCACAAAGAACTATAATTACCTAGAGTAACTAACAACCAACCAATCAGGCGTCGTCCCAAACCACCAGGACATGCGCGCGCAACACTCTATAACTAACTTGCGACTATTTTACAAAGATAAACTTGCGAGCGAATTTTGCCTCTTTTGCGATAACACCAGCGATATTATTTAATTGGATTATTCAAGAATATTCTATAAACCTTTTATCCAAGGGATATATGCGTCACGACCTATAGAAACAAGAAACATGAAATACACATAATAATTTGTCTTAAACTTTATTCATAAATTGAATTTCAAGATTACTTAAATTTATTCACAAAATACTAACATCACCTTCTCAGATCATGGCTAAACTAAAAGACAGATTATTATAAAAAATGACTCTGTAAACAAATTCTAAAAGAATATTTGCGATTGAACTTTTTATCGACTTCTGCGACTACAAACTATTCAAATCCTACTTATTGAACTTTGCGAACAAAGATTCGATATAGATGTTTATTTTAATTTAAGAATTATATACGCCTTAACTTATAGAATCACAAATATAATAATTTGCCAAAACAGTTTTCTTTATCATGAACAATTGGAAATAAAAAATAAAAATATTTATAATATTAAGAGCAAACTATATGAAGAGTGATTCTGTAAATTAACAATCTCACAACATGTTCTACGTTATATTAGGAAATTGTATTGAAAATCAAAAGCATTCACACATCAGAAACCTGCACCAAGGTCAGAAATGATGCAATAGGAAAATATTAATAGTATCGAATACGGTATCCCTCGATCATATGCGACCTACCGCATTCGTTATTATCAGACGTATAAACAAACCACGCATCGCTCTCAACTCATCGACAGCGAAATACTGCGAAATGATTTAGATAACGACTTCTTCTCAGAACATCGGAGACATATTGAAAGAACCATCGAATTGCGAATTGCTCATAGCCTAGACTCCTTGTTACACAGGTATATAAACCGCCGATCTCGAGGCGCGCACCACTTACTTATTTCACTTATTCGCTTATCCACTTACTTACCTACTACGTACTTACTCATTGAGCATTACAGTTACTCTTTCAATTTTTCCGATATTCTCTGAACTTTTCTTTGTTAGTCACACATCAGACTTATAAAGTCCAAGTTGAATGTAAAATAAAGTTGAAATAAAAAACCTTTGTGCACATACTCGCGTACTTCAATCCAGCCCTCATATTCCGTGACCGAGGTCCTCAAGAGGAAACAAAGGCTGAGACGTACACAGCGATTTTTGGGCATCGATCTAAGGTTCCAGACTCCATACGGTGAGTAATCCCAATTCAGAATAACCGTACTTATACGAAAATTAAGTCTGTGACGACTAATAACCAGCCATTAATCAATTCACTCCCCATTTCTCCCGTCTCTCAATATCCTGTATGTTTTCGATCATAATCTTAAACTCTATATAAATAAAAAACCTCCCTGTCAAGCTTAGCACGTAGCTGACAGTTATTCTTAAGTTACTTATCGTTGCAATCCTGATTATCATCTATAATTAAAATTCGTTTATATTAGATAAAATTAGATTTCTGAAATAAAATCTATACGACTGTTATCACTCTGACTCCTTTTATAACTCTAGGCACCCTGTAGAGCCAAGACCCGAAAATATTCTAAGCTCCTCGTTGTGCCAGTACCGCTAAAATATCTAGGCACCTTGTAGAGCCAAGATCCGTAAAATATTCTAAGCTCCTCGTTGTGCCAGTACCGCTAAAATATCTAGGCACCTTGTAGAGCCAAGACCCGAAAATATTCTAAGCTCCTCGTTGTGCCAGAACCGCTAAAATATCTAGGCACCCTGTAGAGCCAAGATCCGCAAGATATTCTAAGCTCCTCGTTGTGCCAGTACCGCTAAAATATCTAGGCACCTTGTAGAGCCAAGACCCGAAAATATTCTAAGCTCCTCGTTGTGCCAGAACCGCTAAAATATCTAGGCACCCTGTAGAGCCAAGATCCATAAAATATTCTAAGCTCCTCGTTGTGCCAGTACCGCTAAAATATCTAGGCACCCTGTAGAGCCAAGATCCGCAAACATTCTAGGCTCCTTTTTGTGCTAAGATTTATAACAATTTTTCATGCCTATACTTCTACATTCAAAGATTGATAACAGGAGATTTAATATAAAAAATTCTTACGACATATTATAATTCCCTGACTTCATTTAATCCCTCATCTCTTAACCAAAGTTCTAATCTTTAACTTATAACTAACTGCACGATAGTAATAAGCTCACGAATATCAACAATTATTTTGACCATCAATTAAAACCTCTCAATTAATTAATTTCAATACCTTAAACTTTGCAAGTTAGATTTTCTTTAAATATTCAATAATTATTTAAAATCCTACCAGTTTAATTCTGCTATTTTATTTAACTTCCTCATCCAACTACATATTCCCCTTTGTAGATGGTTAACCCGATATGTAAACAAATTAGTCACAAGAAGCAAACGCATAGAGCCGGCAAAAAGGCACGCGCTAGACGTTCTAAGCGACGGGCGCTTGAAGTCAAATCTCATACAGAATTTACAGGAAAGGCCCTTTCGAACCAAGGCACTTCTATATCTGCATCTCGACCTGAGACACTTATTAGTTCCCCTCAGGAAAATCTTAATTCAGAATCCGGATCCGATACAAAAATTACTAATACTTTTGCAATTAACTTATTAGTAGAGGACGATCCTAATAATTTAAATACATATTTACCTGAACATAAGGTATACCAAGAACTATACCAAAACGCAACCAATTTAGAAGGAAAGGATAACGAACCATCCTTATCAGAAGATTTCATATTTCGATTAAACTCTTTATTACCAGACGAACTTCTTAATATCTAAATAAGTAAGAATTAGTATAAAAGATTATGAAAATTGATTCTAAACAAATCTTCTGTAAATTTAGCTTAGAACTATTACTATTCAACGCATTCTGAAGATTAGTTAGTATTTTATAAATTCCAGATGAAACCCTTATTCTCGGAAGAAGAAATTAAAACCATAATTAACGACGTACCAAGTCTAATTTTAACAATAATAATCGGATTAATTGAGGAATATTTTAACGGAAATTTGGACATAGATCAACTAATTAACCTTTTAGAAAATCTCTGAGATTCTGGAGTCACATGTTTGTATTCACACACGCAACTACAGGTACGTATAAATTTAGTAATTTCTTAGTAAACAATCATCATCTGAGCCTTCTTCCATTCCCTAGATCACATCGGTCCTTGCTCTCGGCGTCCCTGGGGTATAGCCGGTGTAAGCAGGCTGCCCTACAAAAAATAGAGAGCATTCCTTTTTATCACTAGAATCTAGTGAGAAAAGGGTCACCCAGACGTGACAGTCCAAAAAAATTCAAGTCTCCACCCTAGGAGTGATCACTATGGACCGGAGATTGACTGCGGAAAATCTACGCTGTGAGATTGAGAAAATTCTTACTAGGTTTGACATTAGTGTTAACCAGATATTTACTATCACGTCCTATAATGGCCGAAATATGATTAAGGCTACCGAAATTCTCCAGGACGGTGAAAGTGAAAACTCTGAAGAAGAGGAGAATTTTCTGGAAGATGCCATTATTAAGTTGAAGTTGGGTACAGTGCAGTCTGTGCGCTGTGCTGCCCATACCTTGCAACTGGCAGTTCATAGTTTTTTCAACGACTCAGGGACCGATTATATAGTGAAGAAAGTGCGAGACTACATGAAAAATCTGAGGACTCTTACCCATCGCTTCGGCATCGCAGCATTAAATTTGAAGAGGCCTGTTATAGACATCCCGACTCGCTGAAACACCACTAGCGACATGCTAGCTTTATTCTTAGCGTTACGCCCATACTGGGCTGAACATTTCGAGGTCGACGAAGGATTTGTAACACTAGTGGCTCTCATTGTAAAGATCTTGTAATCACCAAAAATGGCCACGTTGCAATTACAGCAACAGCAAATGCCTCTCGGAGATTTTGTTAAAATATGGTGGGAGGTTCGGTTGACAGTTGAAGGGATAAAAAGCGAACCTGCGAAACGACTCCTGACTTTTATAAATGAGAAGGAAAAATCTCTTCTGGATAACCCCGTTGTTCTGGCGGCGATATATTTAGATCCGAGAATTAGGAGGCTGTTCTCAAAGGAGAAGTTGGAGGGAACAAAAAAATTTTTAAAAACGTTAGCTTCTCAAATAATAAGTGTCAGGAGCCCTGCGAGACGGTTCTACTGCGACACGAACAGAAGATCTTCCGATATTTTCACAGCCAGAAGCTTCGTCGTCTGTGGTAAGGGTGGATGAAGAATCGAACGACTCCCTGCTGAACAGGTTCCTGGATCGCATCGGGCCTTCAGAATCAGACGATTCGGACGAAGACCGCAATCCAGGAACCGCTCTTGGTGTGGTAATCAAAGAAATCGAACAATACGAAAATAAGCGAATCGATTTGACGGCAGATATATTTCTTTACTGGTCAAATCTGAAATATAAATGGCCGTATCTTTCTGAAATAGCATTAACCATACACGCCGTACATGGTATACATATATCTATAGTATACGATATAATGCTCGACTATTACACGTATGTCAAAATCTTGTTTTTTTACATCATTTTCCATGAAAAATTAGATATATCTCCTAAACGGTTATTCTTATCGATTTAATTGTGGTCTCATTCGATTAAGCGTGCAAAAATCCTGTAAAATATGCCACCCTAACAGTGACTAATTGTCGTTTCGTAGTCAATAAATCAGGCTGTTTTATTTTTGAGGGAAATATTTTTTGCTTAAGAAATAACATTTATTTTTTAGTGATTTTTTTTTCTCTCAAAAATAACTCTCACGGTGTGATTTTTAAGTGATTGACTAAGAAATAAAAGTTACACTTTGATGAAAATCAAGAAATGATTTTTAAAAATAGAAAATAAAAATCAAAGTCATGACACGATTTTTTCTCCAAAAAAAATAATTATCGATTTCAATCTCTGCTTTAAACTTCCTGTCAGATGTAGAGCATATTCTGTATTTGTTTTACAAAGAAATTGTAATTGATTATTATTTATTAAACTTTTAGAAATTATTTCTGTTCGCTTTTTCCCATTGTTGTTTAATAACTCCAAAGTACAAAAATATTCCGTAAACAGATCTCAAACAGTACTTCCACGTCCAAATGTATCATTTTCAATCGTAGGAATTTGTAAGTTTTGAAAATATCCATTTCTATCTTTCAGACAAATATTTACAGAATATATTCTATTTTTTATAGGAAGTGCAAGATCGTTTATCATTAAAAAATTATCCAAACAAACTGTAGCTTTAACAATAGAAATCGCATTATGAACAGATGTTGCTATAGGTCTTCGGAAAATTGTCCATCTCGAAGTTAGAATGCCAAATGCGCATTCTACTGTTCTCCGAGCACGACTTAGTCGATAGTTAAATATTTTCTTTGCTAGGTTTAAATTATTTCTTTGTGGATATGGACGTTACATATAACTAGTTAACACAAAAGCTTCATCACCTATTATAACATGAGGTAACTCAGGATCTTTGTCTGAAATTAATCTCGCTTTTGGTACATTTAAACCATATTATATATACCTGGATTTGCACATGTTTTCCGTCAATTGCTCCAATACAATTTGGAAAATCACATAAAAGTTCGAATTCCTTTGCTTTTTGGATCCACAAATCCTCTGTTATTTCAGGAAAAATCTTTTCTTTTAAAACATCCCAAATAGCTTCGCAAATTTCTGCTACTATTTTTAAAACTGTATTTAATTCAAATCGAATGCATAATGTCACCTGATGCTAAATAGCGAAAACATATTTACAACCGCGTAGATACCGATATTGGAGTTCTTAAAACATGTTTTTTTATCATTTTTGATTCAAGTAATTCCAATAATTCGTTAAAGGATTCTTTGGTCATCCTCAAATATTCAAAATATTTTGCAGAATCATCATTTGCCATTTCTCTAATTATATTGTCAATATCTCCTTGACAATGTCTCCTCTCTTCAGTAAATATTGATCGAACCCAAAGTTTTGGTTGGTTTTCTTCTTTCTTTTCTTTTTTTTCTTAAAAACTGATGCAGTAAGAAAGTTTTAACTAATTGTCTTCTTTGCATTTCTTTCTGCCAACTTAATTGTTTTTTCACTCATTTACTTTATTTATTAATAATACTTTTCTTATATATTTTATTCTTTTTTTGCAATATTTGTTTTCTACTCGTAAAACATTTCTAGAGATTGAAGACTGATATACTGTCATATTCATCTTCATGGACTTCTTCATATTCGTCTAGATCAATCCTCTTCCTCTCTGCAACAAAGAAATTATAATTTAATTATTTATTCGTTAATGTAAGTTGCACACAATAAACGCTGAAATTCATACTTCTTGATTTTGGTGATGTTGGAGAGGCTGGAGACAATGAATTATTGTTATTATTGATAGGAGTAAGAACATCATCCATGTTGAAGTTGGCGCTTGTCTATGTGGAAGGAATGCTATTTGAACTGGACGCTTGCTGTTCATATATTGTTCTTTGTACGATTCTAAAATAAATGTGATTAGGATGTTATTATAATATATAATAATTATCAGGTAAAGTATCACTATTCTTGAACTTACTGTCGATGTTTCAATGTATTATTTAAGAAAGTCATTACATTGTAGTGACGAAAGAATGGTTTTATTTTATAGTTCTTTGGTATACCAGCTGCACCACTTTTTTGTACAATACTTTGTTTCCTTTTTAATATTTTCTTGTTTTTCTATAACAGCCTTTCAAATAGGTCCATCGTTTTTCTGTTTCAGTAGCGGTATATAAACCTACGACACACACAATGTAATTAAAAAATATATATGTATGTAATATTTGTTTTGTGTGTGTATTTATATGTAGAAAACTTTGCAAATAAATAAATATATAAATAAATATAAATGCTACCCTTTAAACATTCGCTGACTTTTTGCCATAAGCAGTCTTTTTGTTTTCTCTCTCGCTCTTTTTTTACTGGTATGCGAAAATCATATAAGGCTAGTCTCTCTTTTACTGCACTTATTAAATCTTCATCTAGCCTCTCTGTATTGTGGCCAGTGCGTTCTTCAAGATTCTCAGCAATATTTTCTTTCTCGTAGGCAGTACTTTTTTCAATATAGGCAGTGCTGTTTCCATATCAGTCTCATTCTCGACATGCGAATGTGTTTCTAAAGAATCTAAATAATTCAGGTTTAGTTTCAAATGTTCGTAACAAATATCGTATATAATACTTATGTATTCTAAGCATTAGTTAAATTAAATGACACAATTATAAAAAAATGAATGACAATGATAGTTTGTTAAATATATTGTCTCCCTTGTACACACAAATATACATACCATTTTTAAAGAGATTTCTATCGTTGTCCATTATTAATTCTACAGTTTGCAAAGTTACCATGTGAAATTTGTCCGTTTTTATAACGCCAAATAATCCAGCCACAATATCCACATTTGAATTTTTCCTAATCAATAAAATATATTATGTAGAGTCAATTTCAATTTGTTTTTTAAATTTGCGATAAGAACAATTAAACCTAATCTATTTTATAAGTGGATAAATAATTTTGACGACCAATACTGGCTAAGTTAGCATTTAATGTAACACGACGTTTCGACCGTGGGTTTCGGTCCTTTTCAAGTGTACTACAAAATTTACAACAGATTCAAAGATGTTACAATACTTATAAAAAAGTTAAATTCGATCTATAGTAATGCGCGACTAAATATGAAAGAGAAGTTAAATAATTATTAAAATTTTTCCTTACATTTAAAATGATTAGTGCTGTGCGAATGTCACATCTTGTCAAGAGTAAAGGAGCTAACAAACTAGGAGGGGACTAAACAACCTTTAATATATTGTCATAAACATTGTTTAGATTTTCTGTATCTTTTTGTAGGTTAATTGTGTTTTTAGTTTTTTTGATAAAAAACATTTCGGCTATTTCTCTCTTCTTCGTATGTTTCTCATTATGTAATATCATCGGTTTGGCCCAGTCAAAATCATGATTAAAATCTAACTTATGTTTACTGATAACTGAATGATTAGACGCATGCAATTTAATATTATTAAAATGTTCTTTTACTCTCGTATTTAAAAATCTTTTTGTTTGGCCAATGTATGACTTAGTACAATTTTTGCAGTTTATTTTATATACTAAATTCGTTCTAACATCATTCTCCAATCTATCTTTGCCACGTTTAATTTTTGAATACCACGGTTATAAGAAATAATGGTAAATTATTGACTAACTGGTATAGAAAACCAACTAATTCTGACAGATATATAAATTTTTATTCGAACCATCCCTTTAATTACAAAATTAACACCATTTATAACTTAGTTGACCATGCTATATTACTATCAGATAAACAATTCCATAAAGATAATATCTTAACTGTTGAAAGAATTCTAATAAATAATTGCTTCCCGAAGCATACTATAAAACACTATGTCGATAAAAGAATGAATATTTTAATATAACGTAATAACGACAACTATTCTGTAATTAATGAGGACACTAATAGTACGACAAATCGATATGATATTGATTCTGTTATTTCTTTACCTTTTGTCGGAGATGTTAGTGAAGGCATTAGTCGATCGCTTAATACATTAGGTTTTAATGTCGTCTATACAATACCAAAAAAATTGGATTCTGTAATTAAACGTGGCAAAGATAGATTGGAGAATGATGTTAGAACGAATTTAGTATATAAAATAAACTGCAAAAATTGTACTAAGTCATACATTGGCCAAACAAAAAGATTTTTAAATACGAGAGTAAAAGAACATTTTAATAATATTAAATTGCATGCGTCTAATCATTCAGTTATCAGTAAACATAAGTTAGATTTTAATCATGATTTTGACTGGGCCAAACCGATGATATTACATAATGAGAAACATACGAAGAAGAGAGAAATAGCCGAAATGTTTTTTATCAAAAAAACTAAAAACACAATTAACCTACAAAAAGATACAGAAAATCTAAACAATGTTTATGACAATATATTAAAGGTTGTTTAGTCCCCTCCTAGTTTGTTAGCTCCTTTACTCTTGACAAGATGTGACATTCGCACAGCACTAATCATTTTAAATGTAAGGAAAAATTTTAATAATTATTTAACTTCTCTTTCATATTTAGTCGCGCATTACTATAGATCGAATTTAACTTTTTTATAAGTATTGTAACATCTTTGAATCTGTTGTAAATTTTGTAGTACACTTGAAAAGGACCGAAACCCACGGTCGAAACGTCGTGTTACATTAAATGCTAATTTAGCCAGTATTGGTCGTCAAAATTATTTATCCCGTTAATTAATGACTGACAACATCAAGAATTAAATTATTTATTTTATAAGTGTTATGTGTTTAATACTAAGTATTTACATATATACGTGAAAACACATATGTATTCATGTGAGATAACATTTGAACATATATATTTTATTTTCACATACATATAACGTACCAATGACGACATTGCTCTTTATTTGCTATTCGTAGTGGCCAAAATGCAAAAAATACCAAAATGCCAAAGCGCAAAATGATCAACTTAGAACACTTCGGCACTTCACGAATTTTGATGTCGATAAGTTAGACATTTTTCCGTTTCTTTTCCGTTCCGTAACAGTTCCGTGTTATGGGAAATCCACCTACCAGAAGACGGAACGGAATTAAAACGGAATTACTTTGATTGGCTAACCCTCCACCATATCTCTTTTCCGTTACTCACAGAGTTCCGTTCCGCTCACAGATGTCTATACTAAACTAGATTGCTAATTGGAGCTTCGGACTTGCGTCGCATGAGATTTCCGGTTGTATGAGAGAAAATGGCGGCGATCCTGTGTGTGTGAGAAGCGTGTCATTTGTGTGAGTCTTACTTACAGCGTCGGTGTATATCGGTGTGGCCATTGCTATCGTAAAACGTAAATACAGGAAAATCTTTTGTAAAAATGACATTTTGTTGCATCAAAATGTGTCGCAACAAAAAAAAATTATGTTAGGCTATTTAGGCAAGTTTCATATTTATAATAAATATATAAATAACTAAAAAATTTAGGCTCTTTATTTGAAATACACAATTGAATTTCAACGGGCTAAATAATAGCCAAACGCGGATGGTAGTGAAAATTAATTTTTCATCGAAACTAACGCACTACCATCCGCGTTAAGCTCTTATTTAGCCCGCTGAAATTCAATTGTGTAAATATATAAATATTTCACGAAAAATATGTAACGTGCCACCTTTCGAGCACGGCTCGTATGCGCTCAGTCGGGATCAAGGTTCGAAAGGGCTACGAGATAACCAGACGTGTGCTTGTGATGTGAAATTGTTTATTGAATTAATTGAAATGCATGTACAAAAGAAAATGTATCGGTGTGTAAGATATGCGTGAACGATATATGTGTGTGTATGCGAGTAGTAAGTATGTACAATGTGTGAGAGGTGCGTGAACGGTACGCGTGTGTATGTGTACGCGAGCAATAATTATATTGACACTGTGCAGGTGATATACGTGATCGGTATGTGTGTGTACGTGTATGCGAGTAGTAAGTATTTACAAGGTGTGAGATGTGCGTGAGCGGTCTGCATGTATACGTGGATGCAAGCGGTATAGATATTTACAGTGTGTAAGAGATGTGGATTCGTAATGCAACGGCCGGCTCGGATCGGGCGGTGATAGCTTTTATTTATTCGTCCGAGCGTACATAAATGCAGTCGGCTTTTCGCGCTTTAAAGTTCGTGGAACTTGATCGACGGGCCGGTTTGTTGTTGTCGTGTTTTTGTGTCTCTTCAGCTCTTTAAACGCTGGGCGTGCGGTTTGTATACGCGTGAATGCGATAGGCGCGGGGCGTGCGGGCACGCGGGCGCGGGAGCGCTAGACGAGAGAGCGCGAGGCGCGAGAGCGCGGGGCGCGAGAGCGCGCGGCGTGAGAGCGCCGGACTCGAGGATGCGATAATATCGCAGCCGCGGTAATTAACGTGTTGATGGATTTTTGGTCGGGATGATAGCAGGAGGCGACGATTAGACGGGAGCGCCCGTCGGTGGCAGGTGACTCCCTACCCGTGGAATAGCGTCGTCGCGTGGTTCGGTAGGATTTTCGAATCTGCTGAGAACTCTCAGCGGAGACCGGGTGCGCCCGACCTCGTAGATCCGGTAAGGGTTTTTAAGGAAGCCTTCTTCGGAGATGCCGCAAGCTCTCGGCGGAGCCTGGGTGCGCCCAACCTCTGTTTCTCTCTCCTAAGAGAAGCTGTCGGTGTTTCGGAGCTCGTGTGTCAGGGCCTGACAGTGAGGCGCCGTACAGGCTCTGAGCGGAGCAGGAAACGGTGTGTCTTTTTCGGTGCCGGATCGCCCTTTTATCCGGAGAAATACCCGTTCGGGTAATTTCGGCGGTATTCGTCGGGCCCGATTGTTCCTCTAATCGGGATAATTATTCCCGAACGAATTCGGCGGCGTTCGGGTAGCCCCGGCGGTGGTGCGGCAGGGACCGATGCTCGGCGCTTTCCGTCGACATTCGGAGCGGTTCGGAAGCGCCGAGACAACGGCCCTGGCTTTGAATGTCGGTGGCCGTACAACGGCCCGATTCGGACGCGCTTTGCAATAATTAAAAGGGGCGCATTGCGCCGCTGCGTTTTGCCCGGCTGGTGGTCGCCGGGCGGCAGCCTTCCGGTGGACGACGGCCGGGTAGAACGATCGCGGAGGGTGGATCGTTACAAATAAATAGCGGTTAATAGAATTTTATAGGTTATGGTAAAAATAAAATTTTTAATTTTTAAGATTTCCACTTAAAAGTTAAGACCATTTGAAGAAATGGCTTCAAAATATTGAAGACTTGAATTTTAAACCAGGAAAATTGGACGTTATTTACTCTGCCTATTTTCAGCAAAAAGATTTTATGACTACACGTGTTGCAAGTGGTTTGCACTTAAATTATAGTGCTGTTCCATCGATATTTCCTAGTGTTAATATGTTAATTTAAATTTTGAGTTGATAATAGCGGAAAGGATCTCTGTGGATTATGTGTGTAAGATAAGTTAGCATATATTGAGTTGAAGAGAAAGCAATCGATATTCCACGTTTGATTTATTCCACGATTGATTTATTCTACGACTCGTGATACACTGCTCGGACAAAGCTCGTATTCTATTCAGAGAGTGAGGAATTTCGAGATTCGAGAATGTTTGATTAAAGAAAGAAAGCAATGGACAGAGATATAATAGAGAGATATAATTGAGAGAACAATATACACGATCGTGAGCACGATCGCAACACGTGTCGATGGAATTCGGACCAAAATGATAATATCGAGAACATACTAATGAAAATAAAGCGCGACGCGGAATAAGTAACATTTAGAGTTTTTTCACTAAACATTCCGCCCGCCAAGTCAACTTTTGATAGTTGATGAAAACTCAAATAAACACTCGATAATGTTCCTCCACGATTAAGGTTCTAGTGTTGATGATTCTGCCTCTGTGATAGGAAGAAGACATAGCTTGACGATTGGACGAGTGAGCGTTGATGTTCGTGTTTTGACGGTCGCCACACGCACAAGTCCGTCAGCCCCTGGTTTCACGTCGATAATTCGGGCTAGAAGTCACTTGGAAGGAAGGTAGCGCTCATCGGTGATCAAGACGAGGGCATCGATCTTGATGTTCTCGATCCTGTTGTGCCACTTGGATATACCTTGCAGTCGTTGAAGGTATTCCATTGACCAACGTTGCCAGAATGATTCGAGCAATTGTCTTTGCAGTTGCCATCTTGTTAAACGTGTTTGCTTAAGGTTGAGAAGAGATGGTTCAGGTACTGTGTTGATAGCGGCCCCAGTGAGAAAGTGTCCTGGAGTCAGCGCGTCCACGTCAGTTGAATCGTCGGACAGCGGGTAGATTGGTCGCGAGTTGAGTACGGCCTCTATTTGTATGAGTAGGGTTGAGTATTCCTCATATGTAAGTGTCGCTTCTCCGATTACGCGTTTGAGATGGAATTTAACGGATTTAACGCCCGCCTCCCATTTTCCTCCGAAGTGAGAAGCTGATGGGGGATTGAACTTCCATTCAGTCCCATCATTTGCGAGGAGGTTGATTAAGTGTGTAAGCTCTTTTGATGACGCGTGGAAGAGTTTGCGAAGCTCAGCATCCGCCCCGACGAGGTTGGTTCCGCAGTCGCTAGTGATGGTTGTACAGATTCCTCGTCGTCCAGTGAATCGTTTGAACGCCGCGATAAAGCCTTCTGTCGAGTAGTCCGTCGCTATTTCTAGGTGTACGGCTGACGTCGCAAAACATACGAAGAGAACGATGTATCCCTTGTATGTCTTCGCCCCTCGACCTTTCCAGGTTTTCAAGTTGATAGGGCCTGCATAGTCTACTCCAGAATGCGCGAATGGGCGAGATGGAGTTGTGCGAGTAATAGGTAGTTGTCCCATAAGTTGCTGAGCTGTTATAGCTCGTTGAGTACATATAACACAGCGTAAGATATATGATCGAACTGGAGCTCGTCCTCCAAGTATCCAGTATGACCGTCGGAGGGTCACAAGTGTCACTTGAGTGCTGCCATGGAGAGTTGATAGGTGAGCGTTTCTGATGATGAGAATTGTGAGTCGATTCGCGGGGTAAGATGAAAGGATGTTTCGTGTCATGATCGAGGAGTGAGTTACGAAGCCGCCCGCCAAGACGGAGTAAACCATTGTCAAGAAAGGGTACCAATCTGAAGAGGGGACTCGAACGAGGTAGGATCCCGTCGTTCTCCAGTTGTCGGATCTCCTGGTCAAAATAGGCCCTTTGAATCGTCTTGATCCAGAAGAGTCGTGATGTCTCAATTTCTAATGGGGTGAGAGGTACCGAGAACGACTTCATGTCGCGTGACTTCATTCGAACGATTGCTCGTTGACAGAAAGCTGTGGTGCGAAGAAGTCGTGTCAGGTTTGAGTAATGGTCAATGAGGCACCAGAGGGGGAGCTCACCACGTTGAACAGTTGCGACGATTTTCTTTCTTTCTTCGAGATCCATTTCTTCATTGAGATGAGGGATGGTTGATGGCCAGAAACGCGAATGTTGCTTCAGCCAGCTCGGGCCTTGCCACCAGAGATGATCTGGACTCATTGTCAGTTGTTGTGGAGAGAGTCCACGTGAGGCACAATCGGCCGGGTTGTCTTCACCCGATACATGATGCCAGCGGGCCTTGGGTATGGTCTCTTGCACTACTGTCACGCGATTCCTCACGAAGTCTTTCCATTAGGAGGGGTGACCCTTGATCCAATAAAGGTTATCATTGAATCTGTCTAAAGGTGGACCACGATATCATCATAATTGATCACGTTTTTAACGCGAGAAACATGACGCGCGAGTAACGTCGCTGCGGTTAGTTCAAGTCGCGGGGTCGTTACACAAGCAACACGCTTCTTTCTTGCAGATGTACCTTTCTGAGGGGCTACTTTTGTCTTCGCCGAGATAAGTGAGACGCGCACTTCACCGAGGTCATTCATTACTCGTAGATAAACGACTGCACTGAGAGCAGCTTGTGACGCGTCCGAGAAGCCATGTAGTTCCACGGTCATATAACGATAGACCAATCCATCGCGGTATGGAAAAGGTCGACACATATGATAATTGTTCGAGAAAGTTTATTCAACGAGCGCTCAGAGTTTCCGAGAGTGGTTCATCCCATTCCAGTTCGGTCGACCACAATTCTTGCATGAAAATCTTAGCGCGGATAATCACGGACGATAACCAGCCGAGGGGGTCAAAGCACTGTGAGATGCGTGAGTACTGAGCGTTTTATCCACACGGCCGTGTCCTTTTTTACATGTGACGTAAATACGAATGAATCTGTTCGCAATTGCCACGAGTCCAAGAGCGCGAAACACTGGCTCTTCTTCAAACGATAGCGATGATACCGCGGCACGTCGCGATTCCGATATGTCCGCCAGCAACTCGTTATCACTGGCGACCCATTCTTGTAACGGAAATCCTATGAGAAGGAAATTGTCGATCTGACGAATCTTCTCGAGTCCTTCTTCGATAGAGTATGCTCCAGAATGTACATTGTCTACGTACGTCTCCTTGAGCACTGCTTCGACTGCTTTAGGGAATCGATGACCTTCGTTTTGCGCGAGCTGTTGCAGAGTACGTATGGCGAAATACAGTGCACACGTCGATCCGTACGGTGCACAACTGGAATGAGACAGGAATATCAAAGGTGCGTCGCCAGAGGATGCGTTGGAGATCCCAGTCGTCAGGGTGCACACGAACCTGGCGGAACATCTTCTCGATGTCAGCTGAGAAGACGTATGGATAGTGTCTCCATCGAATAATGACGTCAGACAGATCCTCGATTATTTTCGGTCCAATGTGTAAGCAGTCATTGAATGATAGACCATCGCGTGTGGCGATCCGTTGAAAACAACACGTAGTTTTGTGGTCATGCTCGTGTTTTTCATCACGCCATGATGAGGTAGGTAGAATGCTCTTCGCGGGTCTCTGTAGGATTAAGATCTCCTTACGCCCGAATGTCTACAATGGCGTGTAAGGATTACAATGAGCCAATCAGCGTCGACAAACGTTATCCGTTTATACACAGGCGGTGAATTATAAAACATTGCGGCATAGTAGCGTATAGCAGTCATGGATTTGCAAAAAATTGGACTTGTGCTATTTATGATGTTATGGAACCAGCTTTTGATCCTTCAACGGCGCATTATTCAGATGAAAAGGCCTATTGGTCGGAGGTAGTGGGTACGGCTCGTGAATAGGCACAGACGTGATCAGGGTTTCAACTTTAACCTATTTCGCGAGCTGATTATCAGTGATCACGAAGAATTTTTTTGGTATACTCGGATGTGGCCGGAGCAGTTTGAATTCTTGCTCAATTTGGTACGTCCATACCTGGAAAAGCGCAGCATCCGAACACCTCTTTCACCTAGGCTTCGTTTGAGCCTGACCTTGACGTAAGTACAAATCAATTCTGCATTCTAAAAATTAGGCACGCACTCTCTATCTGATATTAATTAATGTCTTTTTTGGTGTAGGTATCTCGCTCAAGGAGAGAGCATGCGGACAAAGCATTTAGAATTCAGAGTTGGGAAATCTACGGTCTGCAAAATAGTGCCAGAAGTTTCTTGTGCTATATGGCGTGCCCTGCAACCAGTTGTACTTCCCACACTAGATGCTGAGGACTGGAGAAAAATAAGCGAAGAATACATGTTGAAGTGGCAATTTCCGAACTGTATTGGTGCTCTTGGTGGCAGACACATCAAGAAGCCTCCTTGCTCTGGATCACAGTATCACAATTACATGAAATTCTTCAGTATAGTATTGTTGGCACTCTGTGATGCAAATCACAAATTTACATGGGTGGACATTGGACAGTTTGGTGAGTAATGGTGGTCCCTTCTTTCAATAACAGACCGAAAACAAATTAATACTAACGCTGCAATAGAGTGTACTTGATGTAATTTACAGGTTCGATTAGTGACGGTGGTGTGGAGAAACTCCGAATTGGCTGCAGATCTTGACTCCGGCAACGCTGATCTTCCATCACCAACACCTCTGCCAGGAAGAGATGTCCCCTTCCCACAGGTGATTGTGGCCGATGAGGCCTTCCCCCTTAACACATACCTCATGCGCCTCTATGCAAGACGCAATCGATTGACGGACGAACAGCGTGTTTTCAACTACCGGCTCAGTAGGGCTCGCCTCTGCATAGAAAACACATTTGAAATACTAGTGTCACGCTGGCATATTTTGCACAAAAGATTGTGTTCTTCTGTAGCAAATGCAGAAGAGATTTTTAAAACTCTTGTTTGCCTCCACAACTTCATTATAAGCTATAATAACGGTAATAATGGATCTGCTTCTCAGTATTGCCCTTCTGATTGGCTCGATGTTGAGGATGAGAATGGGTTTATTCATGATGGTCGGTGGAGGATTATTGGCCCTGGTCAATTTCTCAAAGAGTTGGGTAGGACTGGAGCTAATCGAGATGGCTCAATGTCGGAAGGTATGCGCAATTACCTCAAGCAGTGTTCTATGTCTCCAATTGGGGAAGCTCAGGCGCCTTGGCAGTATGTGAGAACTTTCCAAAATCAAATAATTAATCCTCCCGCGTATTTGTGACAAAATAAGCAGAGGAAAAATAAACATAAGATCATATATGGTACATATACACATATATAATCCAAATTTGTGGATTATATATGCGTATATGCGTACATGTTTGATATAAATACTATAATATTCTATAAATAAACAATTCAGGTTTGCAGTCGGCAATGTATCTTTTTAATTAGCATATAACTTTCGAATTTTATTAATTATCCTAAGACTTATGATTATTAAATACAACACACAACGTAAAAATTAAATATTAAATAAACAATTATAATATATTGCTCAAAAAAATTATGGCATAGAAAATATTTGCCGAAAATTGGCCAACTTTGACTGCCGATCACTTCGCGAAAAATTATCGTAGACGAATGATTTTTTTGCAAAATGAAGCTTGAAGTCTTTACTTTAAGAATGTACCCCCATTTTTTTATGCGATGCACCCTTACCCCTGTAACCCCTGAAATCTGAGGGCATGTTTGGCATACTGAAAATTGCAAAGTTTGACGGAATGCACGAACGTGTAAAAATTTTTTTCGGGGATGCCGTTTGCATTGTCATCAAGTTCAAATCTTCCACTTCAATTTGAAAAAAAGCGAAATCGCTACGATTTTTTTTGCAAAGTTACAGCTCTTCAAAGGACGATGGATAAAGTAATCTGATTTTGGCCCTCTGGCGATGGAACCTTTCTTATGCATGTTTTCTTATATTTTTTAACGTGCTGAATCATTATCAAACGTTTGATAATTGAGAAGAGTGGTCGGTAAGGAGGAGAGGGGTAGAAGAGATCGTATGTACCAGGTAGCAGGAATGAGGTGTTGAGGCAACAGGTGGTGGCGACACTGGAAGGCCGGGAGGCCACGTGCGCGGAACACGTGTTGCGACGGGTTAGTGGGATACGCAGTTGAGCGGCATACGTGCGTTGAGAGAGAGACATAGTGAAAAAGGCTTGAAGATGGAGTGGAAAGAAGAAGTGCTAAAGGAGTTAAGAGGAATAGGGAAAGGGTTGAGAGGAGTAGAGAAGGAGCTGAGATTAATAAGGGTGCATGGGCTAAGGATAAGGGAAGGAGAAGGGAGTGAAAGTGGCAGGTTAAAGAGCGAGGAAGTAGAGAAGAGGACGAAGGACGAGACCGGGGCCGCGAGGGAGGAAAAAGGAGAGAAGGCATGGAAGAGAGAAGACGCTGTGAGAAAAGAGGAGGAGAAGGGGGGAAAAGGGATGGCCGGAGGAAGTGATGGGGGGAAAGGAGCGAGTGCGGCGAGAACGGCGGAAGGAAGCAAGAGTGAAAGGAAGAGAGAAGATGGTGCAAGGAAGGAGGTGGAGGAAGAGAGGAAAGAAAGAATTGGCGGAAGTGAGGGGGAGAGAGGAAGGAGGGTGGCGATGTGGGGCAAAAGTGAGAGGAACAGAGCAGAGGAGATCGCAATGGAGTTGAGGAGGCTGAGAGAGAAAGGGCTAAGATTGATGGAGAGAGAAGAGGATGCGAGTGACAGGGCAGAGAGCGAGAAAGAAGAGGAGCAGACGGAGGACAATTTTGAAGACACGGAGGAGGAGGATGAAGTAAGGGAGAAGAAGAGAGAAGACGAAGCGAGAAAAGAAGAGGAGGCAGGGGGTAAAGGAAAGGAGGGCGGAAAGGAGGGGGGAAGAGAAGGAAAATGAGTGGCGGGAAATCAAGAAAAAGGAAGTAAAGGAAGAAAGAAGGGGAGAAGTGAAGGGATGGGAGAGGATATGGGAGGAGGAGAGCAGAAGGGAGGGCGTGCGGAAGGAAAGAAAGCAGGGGATTAAGGGGGGAGGAGGGAAAAAGTAGCTGGTGGAGTTGTGTAGAGGAAGAGAAGGAAAAGGAGGTAGAAGAGGTCTGGAAGAGGGTGAAAGATAGGCTAGAGGAAAAGGGGAGAAAGGAGGAGAGGGATAGAGAGAGGGATCCTGAGGAGAAAAGAGAAGAGCGGATAAGGAAGGAGAGGAGGAGAAGGAATCTAGTGTGGAGGGGGATAGAGGGGGACAGTTTTAAGGAAAGATGTGAATGTTTGAGGGTGCTCATGGAGAAGGTTTTGGGGAGAAAGGCGGTGGTAAGGGGTATGGAGGAGAGGATAGGAGAGGGGAGAAGGAGTTTACTTTTAGTGGTAATGGAGAAGGGAGAGGACAGGGACGAAGTACTTGGAAGAAAGGGGGAGATTTGGAGGAGATGGAAGATGGTGGTGGACGAGGATCTGACGATGGAGGAAAGAAATATGAAATGGAGGATTAAGGAAAAGGCAAGGCTAGAGAGGAATAAGGGGAATTGGGTAGTTTACGATAGTAAAAGAATATGGATAGAGGATAGGGGATGGAAATGGGTTGAAGAGGAGGAGAGGTGGAAAGTATGCGAGGATGATTAGGGATGAAAGGGGCGAGGGGGAGAGGAGGGGAGAAAGTTAGGGAGGTGGACAGAGGGAACGGGGAAAGGGAGAGGAAGGTGTCTTTTGCTTTTATTGTTACAGAGGCACAGGATATTGGAGTCAAGGGCAGAAAAGGGAAGAAGTCACTCAGAAGGAGGGGATGATGAAAGGAGAGTAAGGAGAGACTGATGAAAGAGGAAGGACAAATCTGGATGGAGGGGACGAGTGAGGAAGGTGGTGGAACGCAAGAGGGAGAAGGGAGAAAGGGGACAAGAGAGGCGGAAGGATTTGAGGTGGAAGACAGGGGGAGAGGGGAAACGGGATGTGGAAAGCGGAGGGTGGGTGGTAAAAGGATGTAAGGGTCGCTTATGGCCAGGTCGCGAGGGGGAAATGTTTTATATCTTGTAAAGGTTCGGGAACGCTCCTTAAAAGCGCCTTCGAAATCCTAAGGGGCAGAATAAAGACTACATATATACATTATTAAAGGTATTTTTTATTTTATTGTAACATGTGTAATTAACATGTGTAATTATTTTCTTGTAACGTGTTATTTTTTTAAATTTTAATATATTAATAATTAATTAATAAGAAATATTTTAATATATATAAATTAAAAAATTTATTTCGAATTTTATAAATGTAATTTTGTTTTATGAATACTGATAAGGTTTTGGCAGTTTTCCTCCGTGCAACAAATGTTGGTATTCTTTTATTTTTTCTGCCAAATTAAATATTTTATTTTGTTATTATATATTTTGCTTTAAGTTATTTTAGCATCCTTTCCTCTTTTAGTTTATCTTTTTTATCACACACATAAACACGTGTGATATCTTGTAATTTTAGAAAGTGTGAAATATATATACATATACATATACACAATTTTATATATATATAATTATG
Organism: Lasius platythorax; assembly: GCA_963971435.1. NCBI lineage: Eukaryota > Metazoa > Arthropoda > Insecta > Hymenoptera > Formicidae > Lasius > Lasius platythorax. The sequence continues at coordinate 3,057,348 of OZ020548.1, forward strand.
TATATATGTATATATACAAAATTATTATAATATATACAATTGTTTATGTATATGTATGTATGGTTTATTTGATTCCCCTTAGGGTTACAAAGGCGCTTTTTAGGAGCGTACCCGAACCTTCACAACAGTGTAAAATCATATCACACCCCCGTCCGTCCTGGTCATTAGCGACCATCACATTCTACGTTTCCCTCTCCCCACCCTTTGCCCAACACCATGATTCTCAACCTCTTTCCTCTCATCCCACCCCCCTTATTCACCCTTTTCCTGTTTCCATCCATTTCTTCTTCTTTCCTTCCTCTCTTATCCCCTCTGTCCAGTCCTGCCAGTTCTCCTTCTTCCGGCTCTCTTTTCCCCTCATTCCATCACCTCTTCTTTCCGTGAGTCCTCTCTCCTTTTCTGTTCCCATAACTTAGCTTGCCAGGACATCTATAACATAGCAAAACAAAAAACCTTCCCCTCTCTTTTTCTACTATCTCCTTCCTCGTTCTCCTGCCCTTTCTGTCACTCCTCATTTTCTGCCCCTCTTACTCTGCACAGTATAAACACCCAAACCGAATACCCTGCTACTCCTTCCCTTCCCCAAAGCCCTCTTCTCCTCCCTCTGCATCTACTTTCTTAGCCTCATCCTCCCCCTCTTTTTTCCCGATACCTCTCTCTCTTCCCCATCTTTTCCTCCACCCTTCTCTCCTCCCCTTACCCTTCCCTTTTCTTCCTTCTCATCCTTCGCTTTTTTTCGTCTCCACCTTTTCCCCGTTACTCCACCAACTTTTCCCTCCCACCCCCTTTTTATCTACCTCACTTCCCCTTTCCCCGCAATCTTCTCTTCCTACTAAATCTACTCCCTCACCCTTCCTCTCCGCCTTTTTCCCTCTTCTCTATCTTTCCTATTCTCTTCTCTCTTCTTAATCTCTTGCCTCTCTCTTCCTCCCACATTCCTGTCGTTCTTCGCTACCGTCCATCTCATCCTCTTCTTCTCTCTTTCTCCTCTCTTCTTCCAGTCACTCGTTCTCCCTTCCCTTGGTTCCTTTTCTTCGTCTCCATCCTTCTCCTCTTTCCCCACGTATTTTAACCTTTCACTATCGCTCTCCTCGTCTTCTTCTCTCTTCCGGATGACTCTTTTCTTCCTTCCTCTCTCCTCTTTTTCTTCCTTCAACTCTTTTGCTTCGTCTTCTTCTTTCACCTCTCTCCCACGCTTTTCATCCTCTCATTATCGCTTTCCTCTCCTCTTCTTCCTTTAGGCTAACTTTTCTCTTCCTTCCCCTCTCCTCCTTTTCTTCCCTCGACTCCTTTGCCTCGTCTTCTTCCTTTTCCTCTCTCTTCTCGTTTTCTAACCTCTCATCATTGCTCTCCTCGTCCTCTTTTCTCTTTAGGATTTTACTCTTCCTTCCCCCTCCTCCTTTTCTTCTTCCTTCATCTCTCTCCCACGTTTTTTACCTCTCATTATCACTCTCCTCGTCCTCTTTTCCCTTCAAGCTGACTTTTCTTCTCTCGACTCTTCTGCTTCATCCTCTTCCTTCTGTTCTCTCTCCATGTTTCTCACCTCTCACTTTCGCTTTCCTCTCTTCTTACTCTTCTCACCCCTCCCTATCTTATTATCTTCAATTCTTTCTTTAATCCTCTCCCCCCTTTCTTTATTCCTCTCAACTCTCTCACCAACTCCTCCTTTCAATCCATCTTCCTTTTCCCTTCACTATAATTCACCTCATCTCTTATCACCTCACTCCTGTCTCCTCTTCTCTTTCGCGCAATCACCACTGATCCGCCGCAACACGTGTTCCGCGTACATGGCCCGCAGGCTTTCCTGTGCCGCCATCACCTGTTGCCTTATGCCTCCTTTCTCGTTATCCGCCGATAATACCCTTTATCCTCGTCGCGCTCCTTGCTTACCGACTCCTTTCCCTCAGTTCCATTCTCCTCCACTCTTCTTCACCGTCGCCACCATCTCCTTTTCTCTTCTCCTTGCTCTGGAATCTGCTGAATCTGTTTTTCCGAACTCCTTTCCACCCATCTAACTCTTTACCTCCTGCATCTCCATCGCCTCCTCCATTTTCTCGAGTTCCTCTCGTCCTCGTCTATCATTTTTCTCCACCCACAGATTTCCCACCTTCCTCCAAACATCACTTCCTTCCCCAAATTCCTTCACTACACCAAACACACGAAAGCTCTCTTTAACCGCCATCTTTCCTCCTTCTTGTTTATGTATATGAAAAGATGTATTAATTGTCCGTACATAATTTTGCAAAAGTTTTTGTAATTTAAGAAAAAATGTGTAATATATAATATATGCAGCATACATACACAATTATATATTGTATATATGTGTGTGTGTGTGTGTGTGTGTGTGTGTGTATACAGGGTGTACCTGAAAAAACATATATGGAGCACACCATCAGATACAGGACAACAATCCAAATCGAAAAGTCCTGAGCCATTTTTTTATCTGAGCCTTCTTTTTGTTATTATACGGTGCTAAAGTTAGCTAATCAGCGCCTGTCTACAGCGGAAAACAGTGAAGCGGAATGTATGGTGGGGGGTCGGAGAATAGCGCGGCGGAATGGAGCTGACGAACGCGGCGGGAGGGGAGCGACGGCAAGCAGCGTAGCGGGTGTAGCAGTCATCTTGGTTTCAGTACACAATTAAATATTAATAATCGAAGGTCAAGTTAAAAAGTGTTAAGATTTAAGTCGAAAACTGTTTTTGTAATCATCAAAAGCTACAAATCCGTAAATTAGCCCCGCTGAAAATGTAACTCAATGTTATTTGGAACTTATGATTAGTATTAGAAATCAGCGGTATTTAAGCAATGTCATCTTGGTAACAGTTGAGAAATGTCACAATTTTCAAACTGACATATTAAATTTTATTTTTGACAGTCATACATTTTGCATACCTTTAACAGTTAAAGCATTGAAAACAATTACGTATAATGAAAATAGTGTATTAATCAAAAGAGTTTTGAAAAAAACAAAAGTTTTAAAATTGATTTTGCTTTATCATAGAAGGATGCACTCACATTCTTTACATCGCTCTATCAAATTCAGTCGATTCGGCGAATGAAACGTCAACAAAAGTATTTTTTGAGAAAAATGTTTTTCACATACATAATTATATTTCACCATTTTTCCTTTACTAATAAATAATTTTTGTGAAAGAACAAATTATCGGTCTTGTGTCAACAAGTGTCAGTTATTTAATTAAAATTAAAGTAAATGTTCAAAGTGAGTCCCTCCTACTTCGATACATGCTTCTGCTCTTCTTTGCACGCTTTGCGTAGCTCTTCGAATTTGATTGTTCTCGATTCTCTCGATAGTGCGGAATACTAATTCTTCCATCTCATCAGCTGTCTCGATATTTGTATGCAGAAATACTTTTTCTTTGGTTGCTCCCCAAAGAAAAAAGTCACATGGGTTGTAGTCCGGAGATCGAGCAGGCCACGGAGTTACTGAACCTTGCCTGAACCATCCTTGAGGAAAAGTTTCATCGAGGTAACGGCGGACGATACCTTTAAATAAGACTCATTGAAATTAATATTAAAAGTGGTTCAATGAATAATTGCACTTGAATATTAAATTTGTTCCAAGCAAAGAGTATGTTTTTACTTTTAACATAATTAACGAAAAACTTCATTGTATGAAAACAAATTATTATACATATGTATGTAGTAGTGACTACTGTTATTAAGATTTTTAGTCTTGATGAGGCATAATATAAAAATTAACCTTTGAGAGTAGACGATGGTATTGAAGCTGAGATAGCGATCTTCACTAATTTCGATAGATTTTTTTTAACTATATGCAATGAATATTTTTATAATAAAAAATTCTTACGTGCAGAATGGGCAGGTGTGCCATCGTGCATGAATATCGCAGCTCGTCTATTTAGTGCTACATCTTCTAAATCATTCTCTGCTGGAACTAACATATCTGGCAGATCATTTCGCAAGAAATCGAGATGCTCTTGAGAGTTCAGACGTGATGGTAGTGTAAAAGGTCCAATCTAATAAGCCCAGTTAATAAGATTATATCAACAATATGAACAATATTAGTAACAAAAGTGAACAATATTATGGTTAACGATTAAAAATTAGTATTTTAGAAAGAAAATGTTTATTGCATCGGTTAAATAAAAAAAATGTCAAATCAAGAGAGACATTAAGAGAGACATTTAAAAAAGTTACATTGTAAAAAAAAGATTAAAAAGGAAAGAATAAAAATAATTTTAATTCAATTAATTTGAATTACAATTTTTCTTAAAATACTTACGATTTGATCACCCAGCAATCCACACCAAATATTTACGGAATATCGATGTTGAAAAGAACTTTCCCGAGTGAGATATAGATTTTCATGGCTCCAGTAATGATAATTGTGGGTATTAAACATACCGTTTTTTGTAAATGTACATTCATCGGTATATAAAATCCGACTTCTGTAGTTGGGCCTCAAATTCACTTGATTTAAATAATAGTCAGCGAAATTTACGCGAAGCTGATAATCTCGTGGTAATTGATGTTGTACTTTTGTATAGTGATATGGATACTGCTCATTTTCTTTAAGCACTCTGTGAACACTCATATGCGATACATCTAACTGACGAGCAACAGATCTTGTACTTAATGTGGGATCATTGCGAACGGCAGCCACGATAGCATCTTCCATCACAAGATTACGTATTCGGCGCGGGCGACCTCCGTCTCTATGATTAGGTAAAACGCTACCAGTTTCTCGTAGTCGTCGAACAGCACCAGCTATTACGTTCGGATTTGGATAATGCCGATTCGGATATAAGTTAGCATACTCAACTGCGGCAGGTGCAGCCTGTTCTCCATTTGTAAAATACAAACGAATCATATCGTAATAATCTTGTGTATAATAAACGGGTATAATGAGATTATATTAGATGATCTGTCACTTATGAAGGCACAACAACGAATAATTGAAAGGTTAGAAGATCTGTAAAGAATCTGTAAAGAATCTTTGTTTGTGCTTTTTTTCGTATGACTGTCAAAAATAAAATTTAATATGTCAGTTTGAAAATTGTGACATTTCTCAACTGTTACCAAGATGACATTGCTTAAATACCGCTGATTTCTAATACTAATCATAAGTTCCAAATAACATTGAGTTACATTTTCAGCGGGGCTAATTTACGGATTTGTAGCTTTTGATGATTACAAAAACAGTTTTCGACTTAAATCTTAACACTTTTTAACTTGACCTTCGATTATTAATAATAATTTGTGTATTGAAACCAAGATGACTGCTACACCCGCTACGCTGCTCACCGTCGCTCCCCTCCCGCCGCGTTCGTCAGTTCCACTCCGCCGCGCTATTCTCCGACCCCCTACCATACATTCCGCTTCACTGTTTTCCGCTGTAGACAGGCGCTGATTAGCTAACTTTAGCACCGTATAATAACAAAAAGAAAGCTCAGATAAAAAATGGCTCAGGACTTTTCGATTTGGATTGTTGTCCTGTATCTGATGGTGTGCTCCATATATGTTTTTTCAGGTACACCCTGTACATATATATATATATATACAGGGTGTCCCATTTTAAAAGTTCCACCCTCATAACTTTTCAGGATCAACGTTTGAAGGAAAACGACTCGGATAAAAGTTGTAGGGAACAAAGGGGGCTATCTAATAGTGATCTTGGATTCGACATTAAAGGTCATTTTCAAGGTCATTTGAAGGTCAACTTCCGTTTTTTAAGTGGAACCTCTTATTTTTCATTACATATTCTTGTAGCTTACCGCGAGAGCTTTCCAAAACACTATAATTAAGTTATTTTTCATTAAGTACTTTTTGAGTTTTAAGGCTTGAAATTTACAGTATTTTGACATAAAATAGAAAATATCGTGTAAAACATTCAGTTTTCGGTAATCTTACCCTAATACTTTTATGCATAGAATAATAAGACTAATCAATTGGTGTAAAAAAACACATAGTTGCTATTAAAAAAAAGTATGTAATTTGCAACATGCAACTGCATACTTTTTTAAAAAGCAATTATGTGATTTCCCAGGGGGAATCGACGGAGTACGCGGTGAGGTTTCACGGTACACAAGCGGGTCGCGGAGATATCGAGGTCGAAAGTCATCAGGAAATAACTCGAAAACAGCGAGTCGTAGAGAAAAAGTGTACCATAGCTTATCTACAGGGTTCGAGGCGGGCTATCAGGCGGCGTCGGTCCGATATTCGTAAGTCGCACCGTTGACGAAATACGGGCATTCACCCCCTTAAGGGTCGAAGGGGGCGAAGGTGCAAAACATTGTCTCGGAGGCATTCGAGGTGCCCCGAACGATGGGTGGGATTAGATATTTCAATTCGGCACCGTTTACGAAATACGGGCATCTACCCCCTTAAGAATCGTAGGGGGCGAAGGTGCGAAACATGTTCTCGGAGGTATTCGAGGTGCCCCGAACGATGGATGGGATTAGATATCATTCTCTAGCACAGTTTGCGAGATACGAGCATTCGCCCCCCCCCCCCTTAAGGGGGTTGTAGGGGGTGAAAGCGTAAGAGGTGGTTTCGAGGAGCCCCGTAACGCGACGGGAGCGTTACGATGAAATATCGTTATCCGCCACCGTTTACGAGATACGAACATTCACCTCCTTAACGGGGGTTGCTACGGGGTGGGGGTGGCTCGCGTTCGACAGAGTTTTATTTGATCTATAAAAAAGTCCTTTGGTCGGACGACGTATCTCGCTCGGTTTCAAAGTTACCGGAGTCTAGATGGCCGAGCGAGGGCGGAAAATCGGCTCAGTATCCCTGTTACCCCGAGGGAGCGCGATCGTCAGGTAAGGAACCCGCGAAGGTCGATCGTTCGACCGAATCATTCTTTCAAAGTCCCGTAACTCGTAAACGGTTAGAGATACGAGGTTCGACCAAAGGACCTTTCTCGTAGATCTCGTCGTGATCTACGAGAGGGGACTAACGGCGATACCGTATCTCGTACCATCGACGAGTTACGGGACTTTGAAGGTAAATAGTATTATTTGTATATCAAGTCTTATTTTTCTTCTTTTTACCGTTACAGCATTACCGCGAAAGATACAACTATGACTATTGATCCGTCGGGGAGAATTGTCCCGAGGTGCTGCTCATACATCGTGTGGGACCTCCTGTTGGAGGAGAGGGAGCGCGAGGTTTTCGGAGACGGTAAGAAGATACGTGACGCGATTAGAATCATGTAGTTGAAAGTTTGACACTTTTTTTTTACAGATCCAAGTACGGAGGAGGAGGAGGTGAACGTGGAGGAACAGCCTCCGTAGCAGCCTCCGCAGCAGCCTCCGCAGCAGCCTCCGAAGCAGCAGCAGCCTCCGCAGCAGCAGCAGCAGCAGCCGCTGGACGAGGCGGAAAACGAGGAGAATCGAGGTAGGAAGAGAAAGAGGGAATATGGAAAGTATGGATATATTTATTATAGGTTTTCTTATAACTTTCTGTTCTTTTTTAGTCTCGAGTCCGGATTCGGAAATATGGTCGCCTGAGCGGCAACAATAATATAACATGTAACTCTATACTATAATTGAGTGCTGAGATTTACTTGCACATTTCGGCCCGATTCCGCGACTCACGCCTATTGCCCCCCACTCATCGCTCGCGCGTTAGCAACGAATCGCCAGATACGCGTAACTAAGGACGCGGCGCTTCGTCTCAGGAGCGTCCGAATGTAAGAATGCCTAAATGTAATAATAAGACAATTTTTTTCTAAAAGCGCCGCGAAAATTCTCAATATTAAAATTTTTTCTTTAATATTTTATATTTCAGTGATATGAAATATTACTATATTTTTTTGTTTACATTAAATCAATATATATTATGTTTATATAATTCAGAAATTTTTGTTCAAAGCTTTCTCTCAACCCGCTTTGCAATTATATCGATTTATAACGTTAAAATATATGTAATTTATTTTCGCGTACATTAAAATCATATAATTGATAGGATCAAAAAAACATACTCTATATAATTATAATATAAAACTACGACTATAATATAATTACAAGACAATAGATTTCCACATCACCCATGAGGTACTATTGTTAATGCGTTTTTTTTTAAGTGGTTTCCCCAGTAGGCCTATTCCACTAAAGAAGAATAATTCGTTCGCATATGTATATACAAAAAGGAAAATTTTATGAAAGATGAAAAAGTAAAAAAAAGAGAGAAAAGAACAAACATTAATTTGATTTTCTAAGCCGTTTATGTGAATTTACAAGGGATGAAAGATCTACGGGAATATTAGACGAACTAGAGCGCATCAACGAAGATAATGATGCATCGCTCAAACAAGAACGTTTGTCCGTTTTGGTATATTTCAATTTCGAAAAAGAAGATTCACATAAATATGTAGATCCAAATATAGAAAAAATTCGAAGACCGAATTTTACAAGTTCGGGATAATTTGCTACATTTAGAATCTTAAAAAATTCAATACCTTTTTCTGGCCGCGTTTTAAGAGACAGATCATTTTGCAAATCGCAAAGTTCTGCCTGAAATTCTAAATTTTGTTCTTCGATCTGAACAATAAGAGGATTCTCAAAAAGAATTAAATCCTTTCTAAGTACTTCGAAATCACTCAATCGCGTATCAAATTGGATTATTAGAGAATTAATTAAATGAAGATGTTGTTTAAAATTACAATCTTTGCCGTATTCTTCAAAAAGAATCTGGCAAGATGGATAAAAATGAAAGCTATCCTTTTCTAAATGGTTCTTAAGTAATATTAATTTTCTACGAAATGAGTCGATATGACTAACTAACTCTGATATAGTTTGGTTGGCCTTTTGCAGCTTCAAATTTAAATTATTTAAATGGGAAGTTAAATCTGTAATAACAGCTAATTCAGAAAGAAAATCTAGATCTTCGGAGAAAGATTTAAATTCATCACAATTTATAGACATTTCTTGCAAGAAAAGGAAGATTTCTTTTCTTATTGCAAAGAATTTCTCTAAACATTTCCCTGCGCTAAGCCATCGAACTTCGGTATATAGAGGTATATCTATATAAATTGCATTATGCTCTTGAAGAAAGGATTGGAACTTTCTGTGATTCAGAAATTTGTGACCGCCTTTTATTGCATTAATAATTTTAGTAACAATTTGCATTGCGGTACACAATTTAATCGCTTTCCCACATAATGCTTCTTGATGAATTATGCAATGAATAAGGGGAAATTTTAAATTTCGCTGCTTTATTTGGCCGAAGAATCCAATTTCCGAACCAGTCATTGCTTTCGCGCCATCAGTTACGATAGCCGAACATTTCGAAAAATCGGTGTTAAATTTTTGTAAAGTTTGTTCAACGGCTCTAAAAATATCTATACCGGTTGTTGTGCCATGTAATGGTACGAAATCTAAAAGCTCCTCGACACATGAAAAATCGTTTTGTACGATTCGAGTAAAAATACTCAACTGGCTCACATGTCGATTATCGGTGCTTTCGTCGAGGCACAACGAAAAATACGAGCACGTTGCTAACAAATATTTTAATTTTTCTTCTATAGAAGAGGCAATGTGATTAACTCTTGCTGCTACTGTTTTTTTATTTAATGGTATACTAGCAGCTTCTGCAAGAGTTAAGGAATTTCCGAATGATTTTACTGCTTCTATGAGGCATTCATTTACAAATTCACCTTCGGTAAACGGCTTAGAATGTTTAGTAATGAGATGTGAAATAGCATATGATGCAGTAACTGCTTTTTCGGAAGATGAACCATTATTATCAGTTTCAAAATTTGCACAACCTTCTCGATATACTAATTTTAAACCATTTATTAAATTAATTTTTTCTTCATAGTTATATTTTGCATATTCCTTTAAATGTTTGTTTTTATAATGTCTCTCGATCACAAATTTTTTAATATGAGAAGGTTGATAACCGCATAAAAGACAAACTGTTCTGTTACAAATAAATGCGAAATAATTATTCTCCATTCTTTATCAAAATGTTGTACATACCTCTGTTCATCAGCCATCCTTCACGTTAGATGAAGAGATTAATGCGGAAGAAAGCGAAGTATGCACAGGAAACACTAAGAAATCTCTGTATTTTAAACGAGAAATGTTCGGCTATCGTAACTGATGGCGCGAAAGCAATGACTGGTTCGAAAATTGGATTCTTCGGCCAAATAAAGCAGCGAAATTTAAAATTTCCCCTTATTCATTGCATAATTCATCAAGAAGCATTATGTGGGAAAGCGATTAAATTGTGTACCGCAATGCAAATTGTTACTAAAATTATTAATGCAATAAAAGGCGGTCACAAATTTCTGAATCACAGAAAGTTCCAATCCTTTCTTCAAGAGCATAATGCAATTTATATAGATATACCTCTATATACCGAAGTTCGATGGCTTAGCGCAGGGAAATGTTTAGAGAAATTCTTTGCAATAAGAAAAGAAATCTTCCTTTTCTTGCAAGAAATGTCTATAAATTGTGATGAATTTAAATCTTTCTTCGAAGATCTAGATTTTCCTTCTGAATTAGCTGTTATTACAGATTTAACTTCCCATTTAAATAATTTAAATTTGAAGCTGCAAAAGGCCAACCAAACTATATCAGAGTTAGTTAGTCATATCGACTCATTTCGTAGAAAATTAATATTACTTAAGAACCATTTAGAAAAGGATAGCTTTCATTTTTATCCATCTTGCCAGATTCTTTTTGAAGAATACGGCAAAGATTGTAATTTTAAACAACATCTTCATTTAATTAATTCTCTAATAATCCAATTTGATACGCGATTGAGTGATTTCGAAGTACTTAGAAAGGATTTAATTCTTTTTGAGAATCCTCTTATTGTTCAGATCGAAGAACAAAATTTAGAATTTCAGGCAGAACTTTGCGATTTGCAAAATGATCTGTCTCTTAAAACGCGGCCAGAAAAAGGTATTGAATTTTTTAAGATTCTAAATGTAGCAAATTATCCCGAACTTGTAAAATTCGGTCTTCGAATTTTTTCTATGTTTGGATCTACATATTTATGTGAATCTTCTTTTTCGAAATTGAAATATACCAAAACGGACAAACGTTCTTGTTTGAGCGATGCATCATTATCTTCGTTGATGCGCTCTAGTTCGTCTAATATTCCCGTAGATCTTTCATCCCTTGTAAATTCACATAAACGGCTTAGAAAATCAAATTAATGTTTGTTCTTTTCTCTCTTTTTTTTACTTTTTCATCTTTCATAAAATTTTCCTTTTTGTATATACATATGCGAACGAATTATTCTTCTTTAGTGGAATAGGCCTACTGGGGAAACCACTTAAAAAAAAACGCATTAACAATAGTACCTCATGGGTGATGTGGAAATCTATTGTCTTGTAATTATATTATAGTCGTAGTCTTATATTATAATTATATAGAGTATGTTTTTTTGATCCTATCAATTATATGATTTTAATGTACGCGAAAATAAATTACATATATTTTAACGTTATAAATCGATATAATTGCAAAGCGGGTTGAGAGAAAGCTTTGAACAAAAATTTCTGAATTATATAAACATAATATATTGTTGCGCCCCCTCGGATCTGCATCCTCATCCTCGGGATCACCCCGTATACGTTTCCGGGAGATCGTCGTCAGGAGGGTTGTTTATCAACAACCCCGGACTTTCCGTTGTTTATCGGCACCATCTTTAGTCTTGGTCTAGCTGTCATACCGAATTGACGTGTTACGCGACCACAGATAATATTTCCATTATTATTGTATTTCTTCTTCTTTGTGTCTCTAACGGGTTGTCATTCAATTAAAACATCATTCTTTGTATAACGTGTATTAATTTATTTCGCGCGCGAGTGACAGTGCTCGTGTGAGAGGATATCTTGCGAGATATCGCAAGAGGCGTCCGAGGGACGTAACATTTTGGGGGCTCGTCCGGGATCGTCCGAAAAATCCCAACAACGAAATGTCAACGCAGAATTCTCCGAAAACTACACGATCTCGAGCGGCTGTCAACGAGGCTTCTGACACGGATGCGCTACAAGCCGCACTTCGAGAACTTCGAGAAATGCATGCCGAACGAAAACGACAACAGGCTCACTTCGAGACTCTTCTTCGAGAGAAGGACGAACAGCTGCGTCAACTCGAGCAAAGAATTTCTTCACAACAATACCAGCTAAGTCCTTCTGATAATAGAGATAGAGCTTGCGGGGATACACCAAATAATTTTGGGGCTTGCGCGAGTACCGCGAGAGCCGCGACAAACGCGAGTGCCGCGACGAACACGAGTAATGTGACCGCCGACTTTCGTGCGAAAACGGGCTTAAAATTGAAGCCCGACACATACGACGAGAAAGTTCCGCTGCGGGAGTTCCTCTCCCAATTTCTTCTCATCGCGATCGCGAACAATTGGGATGATAAAACAAAGACGATCTCTCTTGCCGCGAATTTGAGGGGAAAAGCGCGTACCGTTTTAGAAAATGTAGAGAACTTTGAGGAATTAACTTTCGCAGAGTTAAAGTCGAAACTAGAATTGCTTTTCGGGGACGGAAATTTAACTCAGAATTATTATTCCCTTTTTACGAATAGAAGACAAAAATATGGGGAAGATTTTGCTTCATTTGGGGCCGAACTCGAGAGACTTTCACGACTAGCTTACCCCGAATGTCCTTTCACAGTTCGCAATAAAATTGCATGCGCGCAATTTGTTTCCGCGTTGTCAGACAATTTTGTAAAAAGAACCCTCCAATTAGAAGGGATAACTTCTTTAAATTTAGCCATCGAAAGAGGAAAAGCCATTAAAATTATTCGAGACGAGAATTTTGAAAGAAAAAAAGATTTCGGGAATAATGGAAATAAGAGAGATTTCGGAAATAATAGAAATAAGAGAGATTACGAGAATAATGAGAATAATGGAAATAATGCGGGATTTAATAAAAATCACGAAAGACAAAATTTTCAAAAAGGAGAGAGGAACCACGCGCGAACAAATTCCGAGAAAAGGAAAGAACATTTTGACTCGAAAGGGAAAGCGCAAGCGAACAATTTTTCCTCGAAGGACAAAGAATGTTGGTCTTGTGGAAAGATCGGACATTTGCGGTTTCAGTGCCCTGACGCAAAGGGAAACTAGAATTGGTTGAACTTTTCGGGGAAAGTTCGACTTTTTCAGATAACACCCCGATTTCAGATTTTGTCGAGTGTAGCGTTAGAAGGATCCAAAAGAAAGATTATTTTTCGTATTTCGGGAAATTGAACGGAAAAGGTTGTCTTTTTAAAATCGATACAGGCTCTGACGTTTCTTTATTGAATAATAGATTAGTAGGAGAAGATCTTGAAAAGATTTCAGTCAAAAATATTAATTTAAAGTATCCAACCGGAGAGAAAATCTTAATTGAATTTTTAGTAAAAGTTAAAATTGAAATCTGGAATTATTTAGTTGAAATTCCTTTATTTATTGCTGATATTCATGATCAATGCATTCTCGGAATTGACTTTCTTAAAATGATTAATTTGGATAATGTTTTTAATAAAGCTTTTAACGAATTTACGAATAATGAAGAATTAGAGAATTTTCAATGTTCAAGAATAAAAGATTTTTCAAAGAAAATCTTATCTATTTTAAATGAACTTTTTGAAAAGAGTTCAATTGATTTGCAAGAAACTCAGAAAGAAACTTTTATCAACTTTTTAAATAAATTTCAAGATCTATTCTCCTGCGATATTGTTGCTGGGAATTGCAATGTTATCGAACATGTCATAAATGTGAAAGACTCTCTCCCCATAAAACAGGCACCCCGTAGGATTCCTTTTCAGATGAGAGATGAAGTGGATAAAATAATGGAGGAGATGAAAACCGAAAGAATCATTGAAGAATCTCAAAGCCCTTGGGTTTCGCCAGCCGTCATGATTAAAAAGAAAGATGGAACTTTAAGATTCTGTATTGATTACCGGAGACTAAACGCTATCACGGTAAAAGATTCCTATCCCCTCCCTCGAATCGACGACATATTAGACCAGCTATCAGGTAATTCGTGGTTTTCCACGCTTGATTTGAAGAGTGGTTATTGGCAAGTGAAAGTGCGTCCTTCTGACAAAGAAAAAACAGCCTTTTCTATCGGTAAGGGACTTTGGCAATTCACAGTAATGCCTTTTGGATTATGTAACGCCCCCGCGACTTTTGAAAGATTAATGGAAAAAGTTTTACATGGAATTATTTCAAAAAAATGTTTGGTATATTTAGACGACATTATTATTTTTGGAAAAGATTTTATTGAAATGTTTAAAAACCTTGAAGAAGTATTTTTACGATTGCAAAAAGCGAATCTTAAAATTAATCCAAAAAAATGTTTACTTCTGCAAAGAAATGTCAAATATCTTGGACATGTAGTTTCCGAACAGGGCGTTACCACGGATCCAGAAAAAATAACAGCTGTAAAGGATTGGCCAATACCACATACTAAAAAGCAATTGCGTAGTTTCCTAGGATTTTGCTCGTATTATAGAAAGTTTGTTAGAGGTTTTTCTTCGATAGCTAAACCTCTTTTCGCATTAACAGAAAATCAAATCAAATTTATTTGGAATGACGAGTGTAATAGTGCTTTTGAGAAGTTGAAGTTAATGTTATCTTCTTCCCCAGTGTTATCTTTTCCCGAAGGGGAAGGTCAATTCATTTTAGATACTGACGCTTCAAATATCGGAATTGGTGCAGTGTTATCACAAATACAAGGCGAAAAGGAAATGGTCATCGCGTATTTCAGTCGAGTCCTTAGTAAAACCGAGCGGAATTATTGTGTGACTCGTCGCGAGTTATTAGCAATTATTGACGCCATCAAATTTTTTCGGCATTATCTTTTGGGTCGAAGATTCTTAATTCGAACCGATCACATTTCTCTAAAATGGCTTATGTCTTTTAAGGATCTTGAGGGGCAACTGGCTCGTTGGTTGGAAAGACTCCAAGAATACGACTTTGAAGTGCAACACCGTAAAGGGGAGTCTCACAAGAATGCCGATGGATTATCCAGATGACTTTGTGAGACTTTTGGCTGCGAATATTGCGCCAAAGTCGAGGGAAGGAGCAGTTCAAAAAACGAGAAAATAGTTGCTCGACTCATACTCCAAGGAGAAAATCTATCAGAATGGCAAAAAGATCAAGAAGAAGATCCTAACATTGCCATTATCATTCAAGGAAAAAGAGAAGGAACACGTCCACCTCGTTCCGATTTGGCGACTCGTGATATTTCTGCTCAAATTTATTGGACATATTGGGATGCATTAGTTCTTCAAAATGGAATCCTTTACAAGAAGTGGGAAGCCCCGAACTTGAAGTCTAGTTTTCTTCAATTGATTGTTCCTCGGAAACGAGTGAAAGAAATCCTTGAAGAGGTACATGATTCTCCATCCGGAGGTCATTTCGGAGTAAACAAAACCTTGGAAAAGGTTCGAAAACGCTTTTATTGGGCAACCTATAAGCAAGACATAGAAAATTGGTGCAAGTCTTGCAAAGTTTGTGTCTCGAAAAAGGGCCCCACAGGAAAAGGAAAATCTCCCATGCAGATTTATAATGTCGGAAATCCTTTTGAAAGAATCCAGATGGATATTTTAGGTCCACTTCCAATAACTTCTTCCGGAAATAAATATTTAATTGTCATCATTGACTGCTTCACCAAATGGGTAGAAGCTTTTCCCCTGAAGAACATTAGAGCGAAGACGGTTGCAGAAATCTTTATCAATGAATTTGTCTCAAGACATGGAGTACCTTTAGAGGTACACACCGATCAAGGAAAAAATTTCGAGTCGAAACTTTTTGCTGAATTAATAGAACTTCTTGGGATTAGGAAAACACGGACTACCCCGTTACATCCTCAGTCTGATGGCCAAGTCGAACGACAACATCAGACTATAATAAACTACTTAGCGAAGTATATTTCTCAAAATCAAAAAGACTGGGATCGGTGGATTCCCATGTTTCTTCTAGCCTACAGATCTTCGAAGCATGAGACTACTGGGATGACTCCTGCGGAATTATATTTCGCTCGAGATTAAAGACTTCCAGTAGATTTATTACGGGGAAATCTTCCTAAGTCAAAGGAAGAAGAATCATCTTCAATTGAGAATTTCGCTAGTACTCTTAGAGAAAAACTAGATGAAATTCATTCCGAAGTCAAAGAGAAGATGGATATAAAATCTTCTCGAGTGAAGAGTTGGTACAATAGGGGAGTTAGAAAGATTCTATTTCAAGAGGGAGAGAGAGTCTGGTTTTACAACCCCCGAAGAGTTAAAGGAAAAGCTCCCAAGTTGCAGAGCAATTGGGAAGGACCTTTCTCTATACTGAAAAAATTCAACGATGTGGTGTATTGCATTCAGAAGACACCCAGACATCGGAAGAAAGTGGTTCACGCGGATAGATTAGCTCCATTTATAGAAAGAAATGTTGTTAATTAGAAAGAAATGTTAGTTAGAAATAGGTCAGAGCCTGAATAAAAATTATTAGGGATTTGGGAGATGTGTGTATGTGTGTGTGTGTGTATTTTCGTCTCAGAATTTCTACTGCGTAAAGAATATTTCCTTTTCTAGTCAAAGATCTTCAAAGAGAGGTTTGCCTGAGTCTTCGGTACGAAAAGGTTCTCCGAGAAAGTTCCTGTGGCCGAGACTCACCGACATCAACAACTGACACCTTCCAAAAGGAGATTTCCCATTCGTTTTGTTCCAAGGGTCGTTTGAATCTTCAACTAAGAAGACCGTCTCATCTTCAGCTGGATGGTCATTTGGTTCTTCACAATTGAGAAGACTGTCTCTCTCGTGGTTTTTGATCCGTGGTTTTCCCACGAGACGAAGGGCAAATGCCGAGACAGAGACTTGGGGAGTCCACGAGGGACGATGGGCCCACGGATGATACCCCCCCCCTTGTCTGAAGATTCGACGTTTGTTCTTCGATTTTCTCCGAGAGACGCTTCAGCGAAAACAGCAGAACAACAGCGAGGAGAGCAGGAATTTTCTATCACCTCGGCAGGTGTGAGGAAGAGTCTGGCCAACTTTTCTTAGAAGACACCGCTCGAGTACGGAGAAGAAGAGGGCGAAGCCCGGTAACCTGTAGCAGCAGCTCAGGGAGGGCAGGATTCGTCCGGATAGAGAAGACGCAAAGATTGGGACCAGGCGTTTCGCTCGACCACCCATAGCAGCAGCTTGGGAAGAGCAGGAGAATCGTCGGTGCCCTGAAATCAGCGTCAGTGTCCTGGGTCTTCAGCAGTCTCCGTGTTGGATTGTCGGGACGACAATCTTGAAGAAGGGGGGCAGTGTTGCGCCCCCTCGGATCTGCATCCTCATCCTCGGGATCACCCCGTATACGTTTCCGGGAGATCGTCGTCAGGAGGGTTGTTTATCAACAACCCCGGACTTTCCGTTGTTTATCGGCACCATCTTTAGTCTTGGTCTAGCTGTCATACCGAATTGACGTGTTACGCGACCACAGATAATATTTCCATTATTATTGTATTTCTTCTTCTTTGTGTCTCTAACGGGTTGTCATTCAATTAAAACATCATTCTTTGTATAACGTGTATTAATTTATTTCGCGCGCGAGTGACAGTGCTCGTGTGAGAGGATATCTTGCGAGATATCGCAAGAGGCGTCCGAGGGACGTAACAATATATTGATTTAATGTGAACAAAAAAATATAGTAATATTTCATATCACTGAAATATAAAATATTAAAGAAAGAATTTTAATATTGAGAATTTTCGCGGCGCTTTTAGAAAAAAATTGTCTTATTATTACATTTAGGCATTCTTACATCCGGACGCTCCTGAGACGAAGCGCCGCGTCCTTAGTTACGCGTATCTGGCGACTCGTTGCTAACGCGCGAGCGATGAGTGGGGGGCAATAGGCGTGAGTCGCGGAATCGGGCCGAAATGTGCAAGTAAATCCCAGCACTGCTATAATTATATCTGTGTAATTAAATCTTAAAATAAATATATGTAATTAAACACACACACACACACACACACACACACACACACGATTCTCAAAAGAGCTGAAAAAGCTCACGCGCCGTCCCCACCTCCACGCGGTGAGAATCGGGCAACGTCGAGGGGGACTCGATATTTCTCTCTCTCTCTCGACGGCTAACGGGGCTCCGGCTTAGATTCATTTTTCGAGTTACATCATTTGACGCGTAGGGTCCAGATACCAAATCTTGAATTTGACTAGTTTCCTGATTTATTTTCTGATTTCAGATTGTTGTTCTACATATTTCTCATCTAATTAATGTCAAATCTGTCACACGCAATGTGCACATTGTCGCTTTATTCGCAAAAATGTATTTTAGGAGTCATATTTGAAAATTTCTCATTTTTTTCAAATATTCCACTTGTAACGTTACGAATCGATTTAGATTGATTTCCATATTTCTCCGAGGATAAATAAAGGTATATATAATGTTACGATAGTCGTACGAAACATTTCGCGATCTCTACGTGCAGTTACATCATTTGACGCGTAGGGTGTCAGATACCAGATATCGAATTAGACAAATTTATCTATTTATTTAGATACAAGCTTGTAGTTTTACGCGTTTCTTATCTTATTATCGTTACATCCGACCCACGCACTGTGTGATTTTTATGTTTTATCGCATAATGTGACTTTTTGGAGTCGTATCTTAATATTTCACATTTTTGACAATTATTTCATTCGTATCGCCTTGAATTTGTTCGGATTGGTTTCGATGAGTCTCCTAGTATAAATAAAACTTTATATTATGTCAACAGAGTTGTACAAACGTTTTACCGATCTCTAGATGCAGTTTTATTTTTCGACGCGTAGGGTGTGAGATACCAAAACTGAAATTAGACTAGTTTACGAAGTTAATTTCATTTCAGCTTGCAGTTTTTGATATTTCTTATCTTATTATCGTTACAACTGACCGACGCAATGTGCATTTCCTAGCTTTATTCGCAAATATGATTTTTTGAAGTCATATCTTAATATTTCACATTTTTGGTAATTATTTCTTTCGTATCGTCTCGAATCTGTTAAGATTGGTTTTAGTCCAGTCGAGATGTACAGAAAAAAACGCTGAAATTGCATTAATTCCTGGACGCGATTTTTTGTTTGTTTGTTTCGGAGAGTCATGGGTAGTCTAAATTCGGATTTTCGGGATTCTAACCCTGTTGCGTTAGCCGCCATTTTGATTTGAAGGATGATTTCGTTTTTATTAAATATCTCGATTATTTTCAACTTTAGAGTAAAAGTGGTAATAACAAAACTTGTAGAAAATTTAATTCTCTACAATTTTGGTCCTTATCTTTTTTCATCTAGGATCGATATTTTGGGTCTTAGACTCGAAAGTGGGGGTGAAATATTTTATTGCATTATCTCGTTTATTTTCAACTTTAGCGTATAAAAAATTATGGCCAAACTTGTAGGGAACACACGAAAAGATCATTTGTTGAAAAAACGACAAAAAAAGGATTATTTGTTGAAAAAAACAAAAAAAAACGAGCCCGGACGTGGCTCAGCGATTGTCGTTTTTTTACGTCAGTCAATTGATGCTAAACGGAGTAGACGCGTTTTATCAAAATGACGAACTGTTTCATGTGCGGAGAGCGTACCAAAGAAGGATATGAATTATGTGTGAAAAAACGTGGTGTTGAGACACTTTTGTCGGCAAGCATTGCCCGAGGCGATGAAGAACACGAGCGGATGCTGCGAACCGTGGACAGCGTTACCATGCACCCGGCTTGCTACAAAGATTACGCGGATAAGAGATCGGGGACAAAACGTCGGCATAGCCATGAAACGTCTCGAGCGTCGTCATCGTCAACAACGGTCGAACCGCAAGTACCACCAATATTTGATTTCAAAAACTGTTGCCTTTTTTGCACGGAAAAATTCGCGAATTCGTCGGTGGAAACAAAGCTCCCCATGAAAATGCGACGACGCGTTACGTCAGTTATAAAAAATTCGCTTCGGGATACAATTTTCAAACATCTTAATCATCGCACCGACGATTTTGCGCTGGAGGTAATAGCGCGCATTCAAAATATTCCCGATTTAACGACTGTTGAAGCGCGATATCACACCGTTTGTGGCAAACGTTTATATGTTCCGGTTGGCGTGAAAGACCAACCAGGTAGACCAGTCTCTGACGAAGTAGACCGTGCCATGGAGTACATTTACAATTACATTCAAGAGAATTCCGACGAATGTCAATTTTCATTGAAACAACTACAGGAAACAATCAAAGGAGATTTTATTCCTGACGCAAGAACTATAAAGAAACGTTTACAACGACAGTACGACTATGAAATTTTAATTTTTGAAGCAAAAGGAGTCGATACGATTATCTGTCTCCGTAATACAGATCACAAATTACTTTCTCAAGGCTGGTACGAGGCAAAGAATTCAAATCCGGAGGAAGAAAAACTGAGAGTAATTCGCGAAGCGGCCGCCATTATTGTAGAAGATATACGGTCGAGACCATACGATATAAAGACCTACCCCCCCTCCGATAATTTCTTGGAAAACGTTAAAGAAGCTATACCCACTTCTCTCGACATTCTTCTTTCTGAAATTATTTTAAAATCAAAAAGGCGTTCGCTTCAGCCTTGGAAAAGGAAATGTACTTCTATCGCGCATGCAATTATATCGGCAGTTCGTCCTCGATCTTTCATGTCCTCGTTACAAATAGGGGTTGGTGCTTTGTTGTACAAGAAATTTGGGTCCAAAAATTTGATCAGGGTTCTTTCATCATTAGGATTTTGTTCCACGTATGAAGAAATTTCAATGTACGAAGCTGCTTCCATAATGCGACCACAGCGTCTAGTTAAAGAAACGGCGTTTACACAGTTTGTTTTCGATAATGCGGATTTCAACATCAATACACTAGACGGACATGGCACTTTTCACTGTATGGGAGGAATTCAATGCGTAACGCCATTCTACGCTATAGAACCGGACACAGTAATGAATCGGGACTCGGAAAGAAAATCTGTTGAAGGCCGTTGCACAAATGGGGCATGTAGAAATTCTTTACTACGGGAAAGAAAAATCGGCTGGTCTCCGGAAAGTGAAAGTTTCTGATATTGCGAACATACGAAGTATTTCGGAAAAATGTTTGCCAACCATTGGCGATTTCATGTGGCTGTACGGGAAGTGGGCCTGCATACCTGGTATACCGGGGTGGAATGGGTTCATGGAAGAAGCCACTGCCAACAACAATTTTGTCAGGTCGAAAATCATGTTTCTTCCATTCATTAACGCTTCACCTTCTGATTACGATACGATATACACAACGCTCATCTCTGCTCTTACCAGGAAGAAGGCTTCCAACTGCAAATCCTGTATTGTTACATTCGACCAGCCGCTGTTTTGGAAAGCGCTCGACATTGTTTCTTGCGCCGATCCTTCGTCTGAAATTGGTTCCATTATCGTTCGCTTCGGGGGATTTCACTTTATAATGTCATTTTTGGGCGCCATCGGCCATATAATGAGTGGCAGCGGACTCGAGGATGCTTTGAAAATCATTTACGCTGAAAATAGCGTTGAAAAGATTCTTTTGGGTCACGCGTACTCAAGAGCACTTCGTGCTCATTTCCTTGTGCATGCATCCTTAGCAAAGCGCATCATGGAGACGATCGAGTTTGACGATAGCGAACGTAATGAGGTTGACGATCTTTTGATGGAATTAGATCGGACTGTCGTTCTCACAGCCAGGGAAAACGATTTGATTACAACAGTTTTCGAGAAATTCGCCGCGGCACTCAACCAAGCCGAAAGCAATGGACCCACTGCTAAACTGTGGACGCAGTACTTTAAAATGGTTACATTGGTCAAACATTTTATCGAGGCTGAACGTTCCGGTAACTGGGATCTCCATCTCGACACAATTCAAAGGATGCTGCCCTTCTTCCACGCTAGTGGTCACTTTCTATACGCGAAGAGCGCTCACTTATACCTTCAAGGTATGCAAGGTTTACGTGACAAAATGCCGGCATATGAATTTGAAAAATTTACAACGCAGGGTTATTTCACTATAAGGCGCACCAACAAATTTTGGTCAGGCATCATGTCCGACCAGACTATTGAGCAAACTCTGAATCGGGAATCAAAAATTAATGGAGGGATCTTTAAACGGGGAGCAGATAAGAGCGTGGCAGCGAGATGGACTATGGGTTCGGTACATTTGCAGAACACACACACACACACACACACATTTGCCAACAAGTTGAAGATTTTTGCGATATCCACAGTGGAACAACCGAACAACACGTTGATTTCAGACCGACTCGTGTCTCCAGAGACAATTCAGATATGGAGAAATTGGATCACTGGTTTGATGCGCACAATCCTTTCTCTGTGGATTCTCAACTAATGTCTATCAGCACTGGAATTGTCGGCACTGAAAACATTAATTGTCATCTTGCTTCAGAAATTGGTGCAAAAATGTTACGCAATATGGTCGGTTCAAATTACGATTCGGTAAAATTTAAACGGAAGGACAAAGTTTTACTCTTAGCTACAGTTTCCAGCAGCATAACAATTGACAAAACGCCTGTCCCCATAAATCCTCTCCTACTTTTCCAGCGAATTAGTATTTCCAAGCAATCGGACAGAGACCTGCATGATTGTTTCGCTTATGAAATTTCACCGTACCCCCTTTCTTTATTCAACGAGGAGGGGATGCGAAAGGGTGCGAAGTTTACGCTTTACAGCTGCTTTGAGCCTCTGCAACGTTCTGCAGTCCTAGGAGAAAGACGTCTTGATATTGTTGACGGAGGATTTTTGTTACACAAAGTTGTCTGGCCCCGCACGAACGCGACGTTCGAAATCATCTGTAATAATTACGTGTCATACGTGAAAAGACACTTTGGGAAGGACGTCATAGTATTTGATGGATACCCTGAAGATTCTGAAACGGCTATTCCAAAAAGTTGGGAGCGAAGAAGACGTGCAGCCATGCACCGTTCGCCTGAGATCGTTGTGAACGCGACCTCCTTGCCTTCTACAACCCAGGAAAAATTTTTAGGAAATGACAGGAACAAGGCTAGGCTTATTGATCTTCTTCAAAAAGTTTTGCAAGATTCTGATGTCACAGTTCAGCAGGCACCGGCAGACGCGGATCCATTCATCGTAGGAACGGCAATCCAGGAAGCTCCCAATTACGACGAAGTAACGATCATCGGCGAAGACATCGACCTTCTCGTGCTACTGACTGTCTTAGGATATCATCTGACGAACGTACTCTTCAAAAAACCGAGCAGAGGACGGACTCCTGAACTACTGTACTCACCGGCAAGTTTTAAATATGGAGAGGCTATAGCACGTTTTATTTCTGCATGCCTTCAGTGGATGCGATACCACGTCCTCCATATTCAACGTAGGCAAAACGAGATTCATCAATACACTTCAAAAAAATTCGGATTTGGAAAAAGTTGTAGACCTGTTCCGAGAATAAAATGTAAACAAGCATTGCCTGACTCATGCCGGAGAACGTTTCTTAATCGCTTTGTTTGGAGGCGGTCAAGATGTCAAATCCTTAAACACACTCCGATTCAAGAGCTTCACAAAATCGGTGACGAAAAGTAAATTCAACTGTGCGACACTTCCACCTACCTTAACAGCGGCAGAACAACATACGTATAGGACGTACCTGCAGGTGCAAATATGGCTTCACTATGAAATGGATGCTACGGAGTGGGGCTGGATGAAAACCAATCGCGGGTTGGAGCCCATCTCTACCACTGCCGACCCGGCGCCGGAATCGTTGCTCAAATTAATATCGTGTAAATGCAAAACGAACTGCGGTAAAATGTGCGGATGTCGTAAAGCAGGCCTTAAATGTTCTGTTTTATGCCACAACTGTAGCGGAGAAACGTGCGAGAACGTAAAGGACATTCGGGAGCTGTTCGATGAGGATGATATCGATGAATGCAATGAAGATACTGTGGACGATCTGCCTGAATCAACATTCAACACCAACTCACCTGAACTTGGAGACGACAATCCCGATGTTAGCGAAGAACCAACAGGAGAAGACACCGACGTTAATTTGGCTGGATCATCGTCAAAACGTATAAAGAATAATAATCGAGATAATAAATAATCGAGATAATGCAATAAAATATTTTACCCCCACTTTCGAGTCTAAGTCCCAAAATATCGATCCTAGGTGAAAAAAGATAAGGACCAAAATTGTAGAGAATTAAATTTTCTACAAGTTTGGTTATTACCACTTTCACTCTAAAGTTGGAAATAATCGAGATATTTAATAAAAACGAAATCACCCTTCAAATCAAAATGGCGGCTAACGCAACAGGGTTAGAATCCCGAAAATCCGAATTTAGACTACCCATGACCCTCCGAAATAAAAAAAAATCGCGTCCAGGAATTAATGCAATTTACAATGTACATCTCGACTGGACTATTTCTCTGCGTCTCCTAACATAAATAAAACTTTATATCGTGTCGAGAGAGTCGTACAAACGTTTTACCGATCTCTAGCTGCTGTTATAGTTTTTGACGCTATGGGTGTGAGATACCGAAACTTAAATTTGACAAGTTTATGGAGTTAATTCCATTTCATCTTGTAGTTTTACATATTTCTCATCTCATTATCGTTACATCGGACACACTCGATGTCTATTTATTCCATTTATTCGCAAATATTAGTTTTTGGAGTCATATCTCAATATTTCACATTTTTTATTATTATTTCTTTCGTATCGTCTCGAATCTGTTAAGATTGGTTCCTCTGCGTCTCCTAACATAAATAAAACTTTATATCGCGTCGAGAGAGTCGTACAAACGTTTTACCGATCTCTAGCTGCTGTTATAGTTTTTGACGCGTAGGGTGTGAGATACCAAAACTGTAATTAGACTAGCTTACGAAGTTAATTTCATTTCAGCTCGTAGTTTTTGATATTTCTCATCTCATTATCGTTACATCAGACAAACTCAATGTGCATTTATTCCATTTATTCGCAAATATTAGTCTTTCGAGTCATATCTCAATATTTCACATTTTTGCTAATTATTTCTTTTGTATTCTCTTGAATCTGTTAAGATTGGTTTCGCTGAGTCTACTAGCACAATGAAAACTTTATATAATGTCTAGAGAATTGTACAACGTTTTACCGATCTCCAGATGCAGTTATAGTTTTTGACGGGATGGGTGTGAGATACCAAAACTTAAATTTGACAAGTTTATGAAGTTAATTCCATTTAAGCTGCTAGTTTTACGTATTTCTTATCTTATTATCGTAACAGCAGACACACTCAATGTGCATTTATTCGATTTATAAACAAATATGAGTTTTTTAGTCATATCTAAATATTTCACATTTTTGTCAATTATTTCTTTTTTATTGGCTTGAATTTGTCGAGATTTGTTTCTCTGCGTCTCCTAGCATAAATAAAACTTTGTTGCTATGTGTACTTTAATTGTGGAAAAGCATTTATTATTCTATTCAACCAATAAAAAGATTAAAAAAGAAAAGAAATAATTTTTGGTCGGTAAAACAGGCGATCTGCGGATTTCGGCCGTCAGTCCGACATAACATTAAATAATAACTAATTATATAATTGAAATTAAATTCACTCGGTAATGATATTCGGTAGAAAATATTTAAATTAATAACATTCTCATAATTAAAAAATATCTTATTATAAGAAATACATAAAATAATTAAATAATTAAATTCACTTGGTAATAATGTAGAAAATATTTAAATTAATAACATTTTCATAATTTAGAAAATACTTTATTCTAAGAAATATAATAAGAAATACACTAACGCGTGCGACGCTCGGTTTTAAGTCTTCGCTATGAAAGTAGCGCAAAAATCAGAATACCATTAGACAAAAATATATATATATATATGACACTTATTTCAAATAAATACGTTTATCCGCTACCGTTATGGCAACAAATTTTATAAAATACTATGAAAAATAAGGTAAATTAATGTATAGTCCAAGTAATACATATATATAGTTTATTTATGTATATATAGTCCAAGTAATACATATATATTATAGTTTATTTATATATATATAATTTAGTTATTGAAAAGTATTATTATATTATATCATATAGTATTATTATATTATATATAAAAGTATTATTATATTGAAAAGTATTATTATATTTGTAACGATGCACCCCCATCGTTATTATACCCGGCAGACGACCGCCGGAAGTCGGCCGCCCGACGTCCACCCGTCGGGCAGAGGCCGAGGCGCTAGGCGCCCTTGTTATCTTTTGTGATCATAACCGCCGAGACACACACACACGGCCGCTAAACGACCGTCGATAGAATATCAATACGCGGGCCGACAGTCTCCGAAACACGGCGGAAAATACCGAACAGGTAAAAACTTCGGTATAAATATCAGCACCGAAACGATCTCGACACCAGATCCGTTCCCGATCCGGCCCAACGCTCACCGCAGCAAAAGGCTTTATCCTAGACCGATCCATAGTAGACCGTACTTAGCTAAAGCAACGGGGTTGACGAGTTCGCAGCCTCCGCCGAGAGATCTCGGCCATACGCTAATTACCGGCCTGTCCCGCCCGGACATCCATCGACCGATAGAACGAGGGTGGCGAGTTCGCCGCCTTCCCCGACGTATTCTCGGGCCCGGTCGTTCCCCTTTAAAATCCCCCCCCGTCCACGGTAAACGAGGTAGCGCGTTCGCTGCCCCCGCCGAGAGATCTCGACACCGTTCAGACGAAAATAATTTAGTTGTAAAACGAGGAGTTACTCGCCGCGACAAATATATCCGATCACCACCCTGCGTAATCATAACGCGGCACGCCATTTTGTCGGCTGCCGGCACGCACCGCCTAAACTTCGGCCATTAGGAAACGTGACGTCACCGATCCTGACAATAGGCCCGCGCCGAACCGCGAGGCCCCGCCTGCGGCCGCGTCACCGGCAGATTCCGACCCGAGAGCCGGCGGCCTCTAACTACCGCCGAAAGAAATATTTATATACACGCGCCCGCGCTCCGGATTCACGCATTACAACCGCTCGCTAACAACTCCAGTCCGACGGAAATGTACGCAAATACGACGCAATAAATATATTTATCTTCTTTTATCTAACAACAAAAAGAAAGCTGTTTTCGTTGCGCCTCCCCCTTCCGCGATCCCTGATCCTGGCACGCTATCCGCGTCGCGAAGGGCTCGTTACAAATTGGCGCCCGAACAGGGACCCGACCGAGAGACGCAACGATTACGGTTCATTGTATTCTCGCACAATCCGTGACCGCTACCCGCTATCATGAAGACATGGTTGTACGAATTATCCAAAGAACGGATCAGCGCGTTCGCGGTCGCCTGCGGCATTGACACGACCGGCACACTCGACGAAATCCGAGCACGCGTCCGCCAATACATCGACGAACACCCGGGCGAGTTCAACTCTCCAGGGCCGGCCCCGGCCGACGTACGACCGCCGCCACAGATCGCCGTCGCCCCAGCAACCCCCGACCATAGCTTTGCCGAATCGGAACTCGCTAGCACGAACACCGCGAAGGCGCTAAATCAAATTCGCAAATGGGGATGCCACTTTGATGGCCGCGACCCCCTCGCGTTCCTGGAACGAATCGAGGAACTTCGCGAAGGGTATGGGTATTCCGAAGATCAACTGTTACGCGGGCTACCGGAGCTACTCAAAGGAGACACCCTCTTATGGTGCCGCAACAACCGAGACGACTGGGTCACCTGGGAAGGGTTCTGTCGCGATTTTCGCCTTCGATATCTGCCCCCGAATTTTCACGAACAACTAGAACGCGAGATTTTCGAACGGAGACAACGCGAGGGCGAGAAATTCGCCAACTACGCAGACGCCGTCACCACCCTGATGCGCCGCGCCGGGGGTTTTGCGCGCGAACGGCGACTCGAGCGCATATACGCTAACATGCGTGCGGAGTATAAACTCTACATACGACGTACCGACATCCGCAGCTTGACAGAACTCACGACCCGCGCCGCCGAATACGAAGACCTCGAGCGAGAGAGACGCGAAGAACAAAACGCAGCGCGAAAAGCGGCGGCATCAAAACCGGCCGTAGCCGCCGTATACAATCGCGAGGAATGTTGCTGGCGTTGTAAGCAACGGGGGCACACCCGAATGAACTGTTCGCGACCTCCCCGAAAATTCTGCTCGCAATGCGGCAAGGACGGCGTCCTTACCAAAGAATGCCACCCACCGGCGGGAAACGCGGCCGGCGCCGGGGCTTCCGCGGCCGCACCCCGGCCCGACAATCCGACATAAAATTCACGCCACGGCCGCACATCACCGTCACGATCGGACGGCAAGAACGAAGCGCGCTGCTAGATTCCGGATCAGAGATCTCGTTTGTCAACGCGCGTACGGTCAATCTGGCAAGGCGCATGGGCATCCACCCGCAGGAAGAGATCGGGCAGATACAGCTAGCCGATGGAGCCCCAGCTCAAATACTCGGCACAATCACCTTAACGATCCGTGTTCGCCACCGCCCTATCACACACACGTTCTCAATTTTACCGACGCTTACGGACGCCATGTTAATCGGCGTCGATCTCTGGGCGCGTCTCGGCATCACTCTGACGCCCCCCTGCCAGTGCCCCGCTAACCCGGAAAATCCCGCATGCAGCCTCACCCACGGGTTAGCCACTTGCACGACCGAAGAAGACAGCCGCCTCCAGAACTTCCTAAGGGACGAACTACCGAGGTTCAAGGACATTACCGGTCCCACGCCTCTCACCACACACCACACCCGCCTGACGAACCCATCACCAATCAAACAACGGTATCGACCGCGCAACCCGGCGATGCAAGAGATCATTAACAGGGAGGTAGAGGACATGGAGAAGACGGGCGTTATCGAACCCTCGCGCAGCTCGTGGAGCTCCCCAGTCGTGGTCGTCCGAAAGAAAGACGGCAAGCCGCGATTCTGTATCGATTTTCGGCGCGTCAACAACGTGACCGAGAAAGACGCATACCCGCTGCCACAGGTTACGGCTACCCTGGATAAATTACGGGGGGCTCGCTATCTCACTACGTTAGATTTGAAAAGCGGATACTGGCAGGTACCCCTCGCGCCGGAGAGCCGACCGATTACCGCTTTTACGGTACCGGGGAAGGGTCTAATGCAGTTCCGGGTGATGCCTTTCGGGCTCCATTCCGCCCCGGCAACGTTCCAGCGTTTGCTAGACAACGTCATAGGTCCAGCACTCGAACCTAACGTGTTCGTCTACCTAGACGATATAATAATAATCAGTCAGACTTTCGAACAACACTTCCGTCTGCTCGAAGAAGTTTTCCGCCGCCTCCGCGACGCGCGACTCCAGCTAAACCCGGATAAATGCCGATTCTGTGTCGATCGACTGAAATACCTAGGCCATGTAGTGGACCGGTACGGCATCAACACCGATCCCGAAAAGATAAGCGCCGTCACCAACTGGCCAGAACCTCGGTCCGTGAAACAGGTTCGACAATTCTTAGGCATGGCCTCATGGTACCGCCGCTTTATCAAAGACTTCTCGACCATCACCGCGCCCCTCACCAGCTTAACCAAGAAAAACGCGCGCTGGACGTGGGGAGCCGACGAAACCGCCGCGTTCAATCGTCTCAAGCGCGCCCTGACTGCTACCCGGTACTCGCCTGCCCGGATTTCTCGCGTCGTTTCTATCTACAAACGGATGCAAGTACCAGCGGCCTCGGCGCCGTTCTGACACAATACTTCGAGGACGGCGAACGCGTAATCGCCTATGCCAGTCGTACCCTGAATGGCGCCGAGCGGAACTATAGCGCCACGGAGCTCGAATGCCTGGCGGTCATCTGGGGTATCCGCCGAATGCGAAACTACCTCGAAGGTTATACCTTCACGGTCATTACGGACCATCAATCCTTACGATGGTTGCAAAAGTTAGAAGAACCTACCGGCCGCCTCGCCCGCTGGCTATTCGAGCTCCAACAGTTCGATTTTGACATCAAGTACCGCCGCGGGGCGTTGAACCGCGTAGCCGACGCATTGTCGCGTCAAGCCGCCGCAGTGACTCGTCAACCGGAGGTCGGCGCCGTGCGACCGATCCGATGCCGCTGGTACAACAAGTTAATCGCGGAAATCCGCCACGACCCAACCACCCGACCCGACTACCGACTAACCAACGGTTACCTACACAGACACGTACTGCACAGCCTAAACTTTAAAGATACGCCGCCCGACGCCCAGTGGAAATTGTGCGTACCACGTGAACAGCGTCGCGACGTGTTGCAACAAATGCACGACGCCCCGACCGCCGGGCACGGAGGAATCGCCAAGACAATAGCGCGAATCGCCGAACACTACTATTGGCCCGGAATGTTCCGGGAAATCGCCGGTTACGTGCGACAATGCCGCCGGTGCCTCGCATACAAACCGCTCCAGCGACGACCCGCGGGCCGCCTGCATGCCACCAACGTAACGCGCCCCTGGGAACATGTGACACTCGACCTCGTAGGGCCATTACCACGTTCACGTCGAGGCCATACATGGCTCTTTGTATTACAAGACCGATTCTCGAAATGGGTCGAACTCGTACCCCTCCGCCGAGCCACCGCCGGGGCCGTCACAGACGCCATCACGGAGCGCGTTATTCTACGTCACGGACGGCCGGACATTATTATCTCAGATAACGGCACGCAATTAACGATGCACCCCCATCGTTATTATACCCGGCAGACGACCGCCGGAAGTCGGCCGCCCGACGTCCACCCGTCGGGCAGAGGCCGAGGCGCTAGGCGCCCTTGTTATCTTTTGTGATCATAACCGCCGAGACACACACACACGGCCGCTAAACGACCGTCGATAGAATATCAATACGCGGGCCGACAGTCTCCGAAACACGGCGGAAAATACCGAACAGGTAAAAACTTCGGTATAAATATCAGCACCGAAACGATCTCGACACCAGATCCGTTCCCGATCCGGCCCAACGCTCACCGCAGCAAAAGGCTTTATCCTAGACCGATCCATAGTAGACCGTACTTAGCTAAAGCAACGGGGTTGACGAGTTCGCAGCCTCCGCCGAGAGATCTCGGCCATACGCTAATTACCGGCCTGTCCCGCCCGGACATCCATCGACCGATAGAACGAGGGTGGCGAGTTCGCCGCCTTCCCCGACGTATTCTCGGGCCCGGTCGTTCCCCTTTAAAATCCCCCCCCGTCCACGGTAAACGAGGTAGCGCGTTCGCTGCCCCCGCCGAGAGATCTCGACACCGTTCAGACGAAAATAATTTAGTTGTAAAACGAGGAGTTACTCGCCGCGACAAATATATCCGATCACCACCCTGCGTAATCATAACGCGGCACGCCATTTTGTCGGCTGCCGGCACGCACCGCCTAAACTTCGGCCATTAGGAAACGTGACGTCACCGATCCTGACAATAGGCCCGCGCCGAACCGCGAGGCCCCGCCTGCGGCCGCGTCACCGGCAGATTCCGACCCGAGAGCCGGCGGCCTCTAACTACCGCCGAAAGAAATATTTATATACACGCGCCCGCGCTCCGGATTCACGCATTACAACCGCTCGCTAACAACTCCAGTCCGACGGAAATGTACGCAAATACGACGCAATAAATATATTTATCTTCTTTTATCTAACAACAAAAAGAAAGCTGTTTTCGTTGCGCCTCCCCCTTCCGCGATCCCTGATCCTGGCACGCTATCCGCGTCGCGAAGGGCTCGTTACATATTATATCATATATTATTATTATATTATATATAAAAGTATTATTATATTATATATAAAAGTATTATTAGGTATATTGAAAAGTATTATTATATTATATCATATAGTATTATTATATTATATCATATAGTATTATTATATTATATGCGTGGCCGTGGTGAAGTAAAACTGCGCGGTCGCGAACGGTTCCTCTGGGGTATCTGCCGACCCCCCAGAGTATCTAGGCTTACCCGGGTAAGGCGGCTCTGCCCGGACTGACCCGCCTTCCGACCACATTTGTAGGAACAGAATGGAAAATATTTATAAAACGCAAACAGATGCAGAGGCAAACGAGGAGAAGAGTCGAGTCCCCGCTTTCTCCTCGGCGGTAAGAGAGGGACCACAGGCGCAGCCATCAACCAGCACCTCCACCCAATTACGAACTGACGGACAAATCCGCGCGAAACATGTAGAATCGTTCCGCGGAAAAGTAAAGATTGTAGAACAGCAACGGGTATCGCCCGATTTATATCGTCCTCGTCGTCGTCGGCGGTTGATTTCGTCCGAGCTGTTCCGCCAGCAACCAGTTCCGAGACTCATCTCGGAAACAGACAAACAGCCGTCATTGTCGTCGTCGTCGTCGTCGTCGTCGGACATATATTTTCGTCTTCGACCGATTCCGCGATCGATCGCGGATGTCATCGAGGACATCCAGGACAAAGACGACAAAGAACCGGAAAGTTTGGACTCGGGTCCTCGCATCATCACGACACAGGCTCTTGTCCACGATGTTCCGGTTCCCTCGACGTCGTGGTCACCGGAAGAATACATATATTATTCCCCGAGGTCGTCTTCGTCGTCGATGATGACGACTCTCCGTCTATCATCGTCGCAATCATTTCTTCCTGATAATATTGAACAACCGTCATCGTCGCCGTTGTCCGACGTATTTATTCGTCGTCGTCGTCCGGTTCCGCGACCGATCGCCGACACCGCCGACGAGGACATGGACAAAAACCAACCAGAGCGACAGCCGTCCTCGTCGCCGTCGTCGGACTTATTTATTCCTCGTCGTCGTCCGGTTCCGCGACCGATCGCCGACACCGCCGACGAGGACATGGACGAAAACCAACCAGAGCGACAGCTGTCCTCGTCGCCGTCGTCGGACTTATTTATTCCTCGTCTTCGTCCGATTCCGCGACCGATCGCCGACACCGACGAGGACGTCGATGAAAACCAAGAGGAGCGATATCCGTCCTATATCTTAATATTCCAAAAGTAAACGTATTTTGTTAGGTTTTAACTAAATATTAATATAACATTTGATATTACAAGAGGTGAATATAATATATATATATAAGCGGAAAATTATATACATTTAATTATTTTAATATTTTATGTCTCTATAAATGAGAATTGATGTACGCGATACTGTTAAGTAGTAACGATACGTGATGTTATATGCGATTATTGTTTATTGTTAATCAGAGTATACGTTGATCGATATAAAATTATTGTATAATAATTCATTGAATAATAATTACACAGTAATAATAAGAAAATATATGTCATCTTATTATATACCATTTATTTGCATCGAAACAAGTAATTGTAAATTAGTAATTCATTATTATTAATTTATTTAAACTGATTCTTTGAAAAAAGAATAAAATTTTGAAGACGCAGAATATTTCTGCAAATATTTATATATTAATAGTTGAAAAACTTACGTATTTTGTTGCGTCTTCTTCTATATCTTAATCACACACAGTATTAATATTCTTCGTCCTCTAATATTAACGTTTCGTCTGATTAACGTTTCTAATCACACACAGTATTAATATTCTTCGTCCTCTAATATTAACCTTCCGTCTGATTAACGTTTCACGTCGCGATCGTTCACGATGCGGTGATGTCAGAAACCAACCCTCGGTAGCACACGCACACAAACGCGCCTCCGTGGCGTCAGGTGGAGTGTACCGCGCAGCGGTTGGGAAAAATAAGAGAATCGAAAGCTCGTTGTAGTGGAAAAGAAACAGATGAAATTTACAAACCAAAATGGGAATATTATAATATGCTCTTGTTTTTAAAAAGAACTTGCGCGCAGACTGACAGTATTGACAGTATTGACCTTTTTTCACAAAGTCATATTTCTCCATCCAGGCAAGAGACAATAAATCGTTCACCTGTTTCTCATTCTTCTAGTGATGTGCAAAATTCATCTATTACAAATATTTATTATGATAAAGATATAGAAGTAAGTATAAAAATTTCATTTTTATGTTATTCTGTTTATTTCTTTTCCATTTCAATGTCACTTATTTACCTATTAATACTTCTGTATTCAATATCATTAATATAAAAATGCATTGCTTTTTATAAACATTTTTTAATGTATTTTGATTTTGATTTTCAGCAATACATACTTAATCCACCTGATTTATATGAATCTAACAATACAGCAAATGCAAATTATGATCAAACATCATCTTCTGTACATTCTAAATCTAAATCATACATGTTACCAGAACCCAGCCCAGACCCAGCTTCAATTGCGACTGCATCTGCTAGTATCAGCCAATGCCAATTGGCAATAAGTGATGTGTCAGATGTTTCATCTCAAATGGTTACTTCTGCACCGAGACCTGTATCTGCTCCATTAAATACTAAACACTCTGCTGAGAATTTGTATGTGAAACGAGGAAGTTCAAAAAAGTCTAAAATAATGGAAGACACTATGAACGCGATAAAAAATATGGCCCAAAAAAACGTGCCTCCTCCAAATATGGATGGATTGGACATGCTTGGTGCATACATTGCATCTAGGCTTCGATCAATGTCTCCTAAAGATCGAGAATACTATGAAAGGGAGATTTTGAAAGTATTAACCCAGCCAACAGTATAAACAGTAATTTGGTACCTTGCTAATGCTAATTATATATTAGTGTTAGTTATAGTATATTATGTCAGCGTTTGTTACATTAATTAAATATTTGTGTTGAAATAGTGCTTAGGAAGCACTCAGATATACGGACATTTTAACTTGGAATAAGTTGTTTAATTATACAAATTTTTAAAATAATAGCAATTTCTATATTATTTTGTTTATTATTTGTGTATTATTTTGATTTATATTTTTATTTGTTGCGCCAAAGAGAAAAGAGTATATATAAGAGTTAATTTCGAATTATTATATTATATTGCAACAAATTGTCTTCGTAATGTATTCGTCCATGTATTTTTAGAAATGTTTAATATTATTGAAGAGACCAAAGCCATTTTTTCTATTTAAATCTATAAGATTATAATAGCAATAAAAATTGTTATAAGACTGAATTAGTAATAAGAAATAAATAAATAATAAATAAATTTAATTTTTTAAAGCAAAGAAAAGCATTATATTTTAACATACGTATATAATGACAGTTTCATTAATTGTTTTTAATATGAATAATTTACTGTATTCGCTCTTGCCAGGGAACTGCACCAACAGTATTAAAATAATCACACCATCTTTCTAAGCATGATTGCTTCATTTGCATGACGATTATCACCTTGGTGAGCTAAATGTATCATGCCTCCTGCGTTTTCGGCTCTCCAATCCCCACAACGAAATCACCTGACCATTCATTTTCTCCATCAAGAAATGAAGGTGGTGTATACATAGCTCGTCCAATAGACTGACTTCGCAGCATGTTATGCAAACAACATATAGCTAAAATGATTTTGCATGCGTCATCCGGATCATATCTCATTGCAGATCGAAAAATTTGGAAACGAGCAGCCATTACACCAAAAGCATTCTCCGAACAACGCCGAGCTCTAGATAATCTACAATACGAATAAACAAGTATTTCAGTACTGTTGTAACTTTAAACATAAAATTAAAAAAAACTAATATAAATAGTTTATATACCTATAATTAAATATTCTTCTGTCTATCATCCCACTACACTGAGGTCCTGGATAAGGTATTAAAAGTTTCTCTGATAATGGGAATCCTTCATCCCCAATAATCACAAAGGGAAAATTATCTTGTGTACCTGGCAGTGGAGCAGGAGGAGGAATGTGCAAAGTATTTCTATCTAGATGATTTTTGAGAGAGCACTTATTCCAAACACCGGAATCACTAACTCTGCCATTAGTCCCCATATTAACATAAATAAAACGTAATTGAGCATCCACCAAAGCCAATAATACTACACTATAATCTCCTTTATAATTATAAAACATAGACCCAGACTGTAGTGGAGGATTAATGACGCAATGTTTTCCATCCATTGCTCTAATTACATGATGGAAATTCCATTGCTCTCCAAAATCATTGCTTATCACACGCCATTCATCCTCAGTGTGGGGAGAGCAAAGAAACTCTTCTTTTAAAACTGTAATTATTGCTGTTGTTACTTCTTTTATAATTTTTGAAATGGTACTTCTACCAAGTCTGAATGTGAGTGCTAATGATTCTTGAGTTTCTCCTTTGAAATGACATATACAAAAGAAAGCTTTAATTACAAAATACACAACTATTATTAATCTACTTTATTTTATTTTTTACCTGTTACTAAATGTCGCAAAGTAACCGATAGCCTCTCATTAGGCGGAATGCTTTCTCGTAAATGAGTATTTTGCTTTTTAATCAGAGGAGCAACTTTTTTCAAGAAAAATTCAAAAGTGTCTGCATCCATTCTAAGGCACCTAAATGACAAAGGACCCCGCACAAATCTTATGGAAAATGGCTTTCGGTGGAATTGGCTGAAACTTCGCCATTTTGTACTTCAAGTTATGCTGATCAAAAATTATCATTGTCACAAGTCAATCCTATGAGCCGTTTTTATTCTAAAAAGGCTCAAAGCTCGATAATAGTGCCTATAATACGTTTTCGCTTTTTGCGTTACCCAGAATCAACGACGTAGACGTAGCAAAAATCTGATTCCTTTGTGTGTGTGCGTGCGTGCGTGCGTGCGTGCGTGCGTGCGTGGGTGGGTGTGTGGGTGCGTGCGTGTGTGCGTGGGTATGTGGGTGTGTGGGTGTGGGTGTGTGTGCGCGCGCGTGCGTGAGTGAGAAGCGAGTGAGTGAGTGAGTAAGTGATAATCAGCTCGAAGCAAAATAACATAAGAATCTTATTTTACTTACTTTATAAATATCAAGTCAAATGGCTACTTCTGATTCATTTGAAATTATAACTTATGGATAAAGGAGAAATCATGTATTAATGTTAGCTGTAAAAGAAAATAAAATAGCAACGCGAAACAAATGAAGTTGAATTTATTTCGTGCCGGAGATTAATTTTTCCGCATTTCATTTTATTATAATAATCGAGTTCTAAACAGAGTAATTGTATGCTATCATTGGTATTGGTTAAAAACAGATTTTTGTTTATATTGTTAAAATACGTTTCTTCTCGACTTGTATCGGTGAATATAGATATTATAAGTTACTTCTTCTTATGAGTTATTTTGCTTAGAGCTGATTATCCTTTGCAGTTGCCTCATAACAGCCACACACGGCGTACACGTTGATGCAGTTGTACTTTATATGTTATGATTATTTAAGTACTCTTGCCAAATATTTACTTCTATAAAAAGAGTAAAACTTGATTCTTATGAGTTATTAAACTTCGAGCTGATTTTCCTTTGTAGCTGCACATAGAGGCTACACGCGGCATACTCGTTGATGTAGTTGAACTATATAGGATATGATTGTTTGCGAATTCCCGTAAAATACTTACTTGTAAATAGGGAGTAAAACTGTAACGAAGCGCTTTTAGCGCTTGTTACGAATTGCCTCTCGGGCCGAACATCAGCCCGATAAATGAGGCCTGGCGCCTATGGCGCCCCTAAACGCCGTCACCAGTGTAGTGGCCCCACCGCGGGGCCATCCCCCCACGCCGGAGCGCGGGAGTGGGAGCCGGCCGCCGGGTATATAACGCGGCCCGGCAGACGCTACGACACCAGTCCCGATCCCGCATCCAGACTATCCAGTTCCACCGCGACGACCAGACAGCGAACGTACTCGTTGTAAAGCCGAGTGTTCTCGGTTACTGGCCAGCATCCTGTGCCTCCGCTCTAGCGACCAGGCAACGAGCGTACTCGTTGTAAGGCCGAGTGTTCTCGGCCGCTGGCCCAGCTTCTTGCGCCTCCGCTTTCGAAACCAGGCAACGAGCGTACTCGTTGTAAGGCCGAGTGTTCTCGGCTGCTGGCCCAGCTCCTTGCACCTCCGCTTTCGAAATCAGTCAACGAGCGTACTCGTTGTAAGGCCGAGTGTTCTCGGTCGTTGACCTAGCTTCTCGCGCCTCCGTTTTCGAAATCAGGCAACGAGCGTACTCGTTGTAAGGCCGAGCCTTCTCGGTCGCTGACCTAGCTTTTAGTACTTACGCTTTAGGGACCAGACGACGAGCGTACTCGTCGTAAGGCTGAGAGCCCTCGGTCACTGGCCCTTAGTTATAAGGCGCGCTGTACATACCGTTTAGTTAGTAAGACCGCGATGTAAATACCGTTTGTTCTGAGTAAGCTTAATATTCCTCCGTTATTGCTTTGTAAAGTTGCGTTGACTCGATTACCGCTTTGTATCCACGCACTGCACGCTTGCCTGCAGACTCTCACTAAATTCGGTATCGTTTAGCGACTATCTACACGCTCAACACACCCTTGCATGTAACCCCGCGCTAATCTAGCACCGCTTTATAACTACACATTGCATGTGAACTGCGCTTCACCTACTGCTAGTACCTTGCATCTATGTATCGATCTTGACTGCAATAAACTTTGTCCGTAAAGAATACAAGCGAGTTCGAATCTCTCTCTCAACCCTTCTCCCGAACCCTGACACCGGCGAGCCGATCCGAGGCGTCGGGAAAGGCGGACCGTTACAAAACTCTAGTTTTATATAGGAATCTATCCTATATAATAGGGAGTAAAACTCTATTTTATATAGAAATATATCCTATATAATATGAGTTTTAGAAGAAATTGCGCACCTTGCTATATTTGCAATAGGGCATGTTTCCTTGGGCAGATGGCTCGCATAGATGGGGAGGAAAATGCCAACAAATGCGAAATCGCGATTCGAAAACGAGAAGAATTTTACAGGCCGCCTCTTATTGTTATGGATATGACTAGAATGTTTTAACTGCAATCAGTTTATTCATAACGAAATAGCTGAAATTGAACGTGATCCTGCTTGTATGAGGCTTAATATATTAACGCAAACCGGTAGCCAAACTTGAGTGTTTTGTAACGCCAATATTGACATACACAGATTTTCACTGGAATGCAGAGTTAACGGTTTTGTTTTACAAGATACATACATCCCCAATAATGTCAGATCGTGTAGACATTATTTAGATAATAATAGCTTCATTCCACAGCCGTTCCTTCTTGGTTTATCTTTTATTAACAGGCCTTATGTCATCACAGGACAGCAACTACAAGCATTTCTACAAGGTCTTCGTAGCGTAGCCAGAAATCAGACGAGATTTGTCGATGAAAGCAGTCTCACCGATGTTTAGTTCGAATCATTTTCTCCCGTGACAAAACAACAATTTCTGGAATTATTCACCTATTGTGATAGAGTACCAGTTCAAGGTGGCCATAGGTATATAAGTAAGAAGGATCTTTTAATGTTTTTGTGTAAGATGCGACAAGGACTTTCTGACGACTTTTTGAAAGTCATGTTCGAATATTCGTTTAGACAAGCTGTAAGTATGATAGTCGCTACTGTCAGACAATCACTAATGCAACGCTTTGTTCCTAATAATATTGGACTTAACGCAATTACACGAGAACAGTATATACAGAGACATGTCACCCCATTCAGTAACGAATTGTATAACCCAGAGCCACAAGATCCTCGAGTTATTGCATATATTGATGGTACATATGTCTATATTCCAAAAAGTAGCAATTTTCGCTCACTTCGACAATCATATTGCATTCACAAGAGGCGGCATCTGCTAAAGCCTGTTTTGATAGTTGCACCGGATGCTTATATTTTAGAAATACAAGGACCATACTTCTCAGACAGTTACAATAATGACGCCGCAATTCTTGAAAACGAGTTTGAGAGAGATGCTGAGAGAATGAGAGAATGGTTCCGAGAAGGCGACATAATGATAGTAGATAGGGGGTATCGAGATGCCGCAGAGTTATTGATTCGCCTCGATATTCGATACAAAATGCCAGCACTTATTCAACCAGGAGAACAGCAACTTTCTACCGAGGATGCAAATGATTCGCGAATAATCACAAAAACTAGGTGGATTGTAGAGGCCAGAAATGGTTACATAAAAACAATTTTCAAATTCTTCAGCAATACAATCCCAATACCGCATCTTCCAAATGTAGGCGATTTTTCCGCATTGCTGGCGCAATAATTAATAGGTATCATCTCACTATTATTATGGAAGAGGCTGATGTTAACACGCAGCGAATCCTTCAGGAAGCAACAAAACTGAATGTGGTTCAGGCACTGATAGAGGTTGACAATTTACACACAAGAAATGCTCAAAAATGGGTTCCTTTAAATTCCGTACAAATAATTGACTTCCCAGTGTTACCTTTGAACTATCTAAGACAAGTGACTATTGGTATATATCAAATTCAATTAGCCCCATCTTATATACAGGACAAGTTGCAAAAGGAGGAAGCGGAAGAATTCCAAGTTGAAATGTTAAGAGATGCGGATAGGATACCACGACCTGAGTTTATGCGAGTGAGAATATACTCACGATTTCGAAATGCGACGAAATACCAACTATGGATCGCATACATACCCAATAATGATGATGAGGTGGATGACGGAATGGACAATGATGAAGTAAATCCCGTGCAAGGGTACTACTGTACCTGTAAGTCCGGTGCTTGAACTCTTGGAACGTGTTCACACGTTGCCAGTATTTTATGGTTTTTGGGATATGCACGACATCAAGAAAATATTCGTTACCCCTCGACAAGGCTCATTGATATAATCAATGATGCTGCATACCGGCCGCAACAAGAAAATCCCAATTAATATTACGCTTATAAACACATTTTCATTATGTGTATACTGATCCTGAACTGCTTTACCGTAATTGACCAGATTGACTTACCTGCTTGTACACTATTTTGCCTTCCTTCAGAATGGGCTTGTGTGATTTGGGATTATGAGATGCTTTTCCATGGTGCAGTTGCGCGCGCGCGCACGCACACACGCGCACGCACACACTCACTCACTCACTCACTCACTCACTCACTCACTCACTCACTCACTCACTCACTCACTCACACACACACACACAAACACACACACACATACACACAAAGGGATCAGATCCTCGCTACGTCCACGACGTTGATCCTGGGTAATGCCGAGAGCGAGAACGTATTATAGGCACTATTATCGAACTTTGAGCCTTTTTAGAATAAAAACGGCTCATAGGATTGACTTGTGACAAGGATAACTTTTGATCAGCATAACTTGAAGTACAAAATGGCGAAGTTTCAGCCAATTCCACCGAAAGCCATTTTCCATAAGATTTGTGCGGGGTCCTTTCTTTGAAATAAAAATTTCAAGTTTTTTTAAGTTGTAAGTTATATTCCTCAATTTATAACAATTTATAAATCTTCTGAACCGATTAGGATCTTTCAATAAAAGTTCCAAAAATAGATTTCGGTGAAAACCTTTTTCTTTTCTTCTTCCTACCCATTTAGAAACCCATATTCTCCGCTTAGGCGATTCGTATTCACAATCAGCCATTATTAAAAATGAAAGACATAAACACAGTTTTCTTTTTTTCATGTACCGATTAAAATTATAATTTTGTGTCTTAAACATTGTCATACAGACGAAAAAGTGCGTACATCGCAACTGAATCCATAGTATGAAAGAAGAATCCAAGACCGGCGATCCGTAATCTCAATCCGATCCGCGTCCGCAATACGTAATGTGACACGAGCTTTACACCGTATTATAGTGCATATTAAAGGTATATACATATATGAAGTAGCTAAATGCAACAACATAATATAACTATTTTGATACTGAAATAATTAATTTGTATGTTCTGATAAATAACATAATATACATATATATATATATATATATATATATATATATATATAATGGTAAATAACATAATATATATATATATATATATAATGGTAAATAACATTATATATATATATATATATATATATATATATATATATGTATGTATATATATATATATTATGTTATTTACCAGAACAATAATTGAAATTACCAGAAAAATAATTAATTTGTACGTTCTGGTAAATAACATAATATATTATTATGTTATTTACCAGAACGTACAAATTAATTATTTCACCATCAAAATAGTTATATTATGCTATTGCATTTAGCTACTTCATATATAAGCCTATAATATGCACTATAATACAATGTAATACGAGTGACCGAATTCACTATTAAATAAATACGCGTGTTATGTATATATAATATAAAATCAAATTAAATCACATTTTGAGCTCTTTTTCATTTTGTTTGATTTAGAAAATGCTTTTTTATGTTTTGTCTAAAAAATGTTTATTGATTTACTTATAATTTAAAAAAAACTATATAATTTAAAAATTATTCGATTAATTCTCTCTCTGTTCTTCTCTGGCTGTTCTCTCTCTCTCCCCCCTCTCTCTCTCTCTCTCTCTCTCTCTCTCTCTCTCTCTCTCTCCCTCTCTCTCTCTCTCTCCCTCTCTCTCTCTCTCTCTCCCTCTCCCTCTCCCTCTCCCTCTCCCTCTCCCTCTCCCTCTCCCTCTCCCTCTCCCTCTCCCTCTCCCTCTCCCTCTCTCTCTCTCTCTCTCTCTCTCTCTTCTCTTGGTTTAAAATTAGTTTAATAATTAAAATACCAATTTATATGGAATCACAAATCGTATATAATATGCGTTATGTTTCTGTAATTATCTAATGACAATAGACCATGCTGTTTTTTTGCT
Source organism: Lasius platythorax (assembly GCA_963971435.1). NCBI lineage: Eukaryota > Metazoa > Arthropoda > Insecta > Hymenoptera > Formicidae > Lasius > Lasius platythorax. The sequence continues at coordinate 3,099,948 of OZ020548.1, forward strand.
ATTATTTGAGACAGCAGCGCGTGCTCGATTTCTGCCGCGTTTTTGCCGTCACAAAATATGCTTACAGATAGGCCTGATATTTAACTACATTTTGTTAAAATATCGTGATGTCGTGTAATATTTAGTCTTTGTTTGTTTCCTGTTGACATATTGTTCCAATACACAATGCTCAAATTCTGTTCTTTTTATGCCGGCAAGTTCTATTCAATTCTTAAAGCATTTTTTTCTAGTACATCATGATGATGGGCCTATTCGTTTTTTCCTGCATTTCTGTTGACATTAGTTACAACAGCAGATTATGCACGGCTGCTGCCTTAATTTTGTCAACATAATATATAGCATAAAGTTTGCAATACATGCTTTCGTTTAGCAGATTTGGATGATAAAATAAATCAAGTACGAATTTAAGAAGAATCATTTTTTTGTATACAACTTCTTTATAATTTTTTGAATTCCTGCGACATGCATTTAATATCTTTTTTTCTTAAAAGTTATTTGAAATTACGCAATATATAGTTCCTTCGTTATCAATTATTCTTTCTAGTTCTTAATTTTATAAATAATTTTACATAAATATTTTTCATAAATAATTTTTGTTTTAAATTTATGTTGGTGTTTCACTCGTGACGATCAAAGCGTTGATCGGTCAGCGGCCTCCACTTTACGCGGCTGGATGCGTATAGAAGGAGAGAGAGAGAGAAAAGGAAAGAGAGAGAGAGAGAGAGTGAGAAAAGATAGCGCCGCGATAGAAGTTCGTATTAATTAACACTGCTTTATTGCGTTAAGTCAATGATAAAAGATAGAATTTAATATTCGAATTCTCGTTGACCGAGCGCGTGTACAAAAAGGGTCGATTAGCCCGGCTAGCGCGGGGCTAAGAGCGACAATGGAACGTTCTCGAGATCACACGTAAGTAATTCGCGAAAAGCGTACGAGCTTTCTCCGAAATAGCAGAGCCGTAACTGGAATTCGGCTCGCGTTCGCCAAGGGACAATGCTCGGCGGGTCCCCCGCCTCCTCCTTCCCCTCGCTTCCAAGTTGCTCGGTCCACCTGATCGCGAAAGGGGGTGAGGGGGAAGGCGGCCGGGCCAAACGTGAAAACAGTCAAATATTCCGAACGTGATGACTGCGTGACACGACCTCGACAAGCACGTGAACAATTATATTTCAAAAAGATGGAAACAGACCTTTACATACGTTATGGCACGACAGATATATTACAACGATGAAATAGACTTACTTATTATAAAGATATATGAATAATCAAACAAAATGATGATAAACGCGTAAACAGTTGGAGTAAGATATTATAGTGTTGAAAATAACCAGTCTATTTTAAAAACCAAGAGTCCTGAAAAATAACCAGTCTATTTAAAAAATCAAGAGTCCTGGAAAAAACCAGTATATATAATCAAGTGTCCTGGTACAAATCAGTATATCAATAAAGTCCTGGAAATGGTCAGTACATCTTAAAATTAAAATAACTTATAATATACTGTATACATATTGAATTCGTTTGTTGGAAACAATATACATTTGTTTAATTAATAAATTAATGCAATAAAAAAAAGAAGGTCCTGGAAAAGACCCTATGACATATAAATATATTAATATTTATATATACTATTACATTATAATATGTTTACACTTCAATATTCGAACAGTACTTTTTGCTTTCTACCCCGCGATCGCCTGCCGATCGGCAACCCGTATTACGTAACACGTCATACTTCTCCTTTCCCATAGCCTCAGAGAGGAAAGTAATGAGGGGTATATACAGGGTGTCCTACAACTACCGTACTTCCTATTAATGGCAGATTCCTGAGGTTATTTGGAGACGATTTTTCCTCAACGAAAATGTCGAGGCATCAATAATTTTTGAGTTATAAATATTTTTGAGATATATATATATATATATATATATATATATATATATATATATATATACATATACATCTCTGTATATATATATATACAGGGTGATTCGAAATAACCGTTTGTCCTTAAAATGTCGTATTCCTGAATGAATTCTGAGACGATTTTTCCTTTGCCAAAATTTTATCCGAAGCTTAGTTTTTAAGTTATGAAAGGAAATAGTTAGCGAATTACGACTCGAGTACGGTCGGGAGGCAGGAGCGGCGCAACTCATCCGACGCGGGCGATTACGCGAGGCGCTCGTTGCGATCAGCTGTTATCTACACGCGATGTGTGTGTGTGTGTTGTGTGTGTGTACATACACCCTCTTTCTCTTTATCTCTTTCTCTCTCTTACTTATTCTTACCTTACAGAGATGTCTTCTGATGAATAATTGTACGACTGGAATAAATCACAACGTCGACGTTGACACAGACGTTGACACACTGTGACACACCGAATAATAAACAATTCTTTTTTTATAAATTGTATTATCGACACTTTGACGAATACACTCACGCAATCAGAGAGAATTTTCTCTAAGAATTTACCCTGAGAATCATGATAATCGTGGGAGAATATGGTATGGAAAGAATTTTTTGAAAATTTCTCTGATTAATATTTATCACATTGAAAATAATAATATCCATCTATCATAATAAAATATAAAATGTTTGATTAATTTTACTATGCAGTTTAGTAAAATTAATCAAACATATTTTATATTTTATTATGATAGATATTATTATTTTTATTGTGATAAATATTAATCAGAGAAATTTTCATAAAATTTTTTCCATACCATATTGTCTCACGATTACCATAATTTTCAGTGTAAATTCTAAGAGAAAATTCTCTCAGACTTGATCAAATATTATTCATTAATCGATCACAACACTCAATCACAATTCGCGGTTACTACCAATTAATTATTAAAAATTACTTTTAAAAAAACGCGTTAAATGCACATTATTCGTTGCGGACAACAATACAGTCCACGACAAGAGACTGCGGCGACGCCGACGCGACGATAATAATCGCGCAGCGTTGCCGAACGTGATTGACGCGAAAACCGCTAGACGCTATCGTGTCTTGTGATTAATCGAAGCCTTTGCATTATGAATGCGCTAATTTAGAAAATGTATAATAAAGTTATTAAAAAGAAACATATTATAACGTATTATAATACGTTATAATACTTTTTTTTTTAATAACTTAACATTATACGTTTTGCTTTTTCTTTTCTCAGCGAGACGTGAGAAAAATAATTATTTTATGTTTTTTTATTGTTTTGCGAACAAGATGTTTCACGTATAAATATGTTGGTCGCTCTGAAAAGAGCGGATTGGTTTTGGTCGCTCTGAAAAGAGCGGATTGACTTTGGTCGCTCTGAAAAGAGCGGATTAATTTATAACTTTAAAAAATTTATAATAGGTGCTCAAAATGAGCACCATCCATCCTTATGCAAGCTCTCATGCGTTTAAGTAAATTTAATTGGACGTTCTCCATTACTTCCTCTTCGATATTCCAAATTGCATATCGCAATCTGGTTTCCAAGTCGTCGACGTTCTCGGGAAGCGTTTTGTAGATTGATTCCTTACAGTATCCCCATAAAAAGAAATCAAGAGGATTAAGATCCGGGGATCTTGCGGGCCAACGTATCGGGCCATACCGACCCATCCAACGTCCAGGAAACTGCTCGTTCAAGTAGTTTGTTACAATCCTGGCGTTGTGTGGTCCAGCACCGTCTTGTTGAAAGAACATTTTATTTCTTTCAAATAGTGGCACTTCTTCTAAAAAGTCTGGCAGATTTTCTCTCAAAAATTCCACGTACGTCTGGCCAGTTAAAATATCTGGTAGAATAACGGGCCCAAGTATTTGGGTACCCATTATTCCAGCCCAGATATTTATTTTCCAACGTACTTGGAAATTTTTGAGCCGCGTTACTCTGGGATTTTCTTCGCTCCGATAATGCATATTGTGCGAGTTAAAAATCCCTTTTTGTGTGAATAATGATTCATCACTGAATATCACACGGGAAGAAAATCTGGGATCTCGATCCACTTTTCTCAGAAAATTTTCGCAAAATGTTCGTCTTGCCTGATAATCTTCTGCTCGTAAATGTTGCACGCGTGTATAATGAAATGCGTGCAACTTTTCTTCTTTGAGCGTTCTTTGTACTGTTGAGTACGATAAGTTGTGTTCTCGAGCAACCACCCGAATACTTGTTTCCGGATTTTGCTCGAAAGCACGTACAATTTGCTCCGTGTTTCGCAAATTTCTTGCATCGCGATTTCTTCCTGCTTTGTGTTTATTCGGAAGGACACTGCCAGTCTCGTATAGTCTCTGAGCTGCTCGTAGTATGACAGGAGCTGACGGATGTCTTGCACGATTTGGATATAATTCGGCGTATCGTCTTGCAGCTACGTGATACTGCCCGTGACACTTGCCAAGTGCCATTAGCATATCGTAGTATTCTTCGTTTGTGTACGCTGCCATATCGTCCTCTTAACGCTTGTAATAATCGAAGGATTATTGATTGCATTATCAATCTTTATTTTATTTATACAATTCGCGGGGTGTCGCGATTTACCCCTCCACGCCTTCCGCGTCGAATAGCGGCACGCGACACCCGCGACATCGGCCTCCCGCGAATCGTATATATATAAGATGCAGGTCGATAATGCAATCAATCATCCATCGGCTCCCGTCATACGAAGAACTCAGAGACAAAACGAGACTGGCAGTGTCCTTCTGAACAAACAAGAAAAAAAGTTGCACGCATTTCATTACACACGCGTGCAACATTTACGACCAGAAGATTATCATGCATGACGAACGTTTTGCGAAAATTTTCTGAGAAAAGTAAATCGTTTCCCGAAGACGCTTCCCGAGGACGTCGACGACTTGGAAACCAGATTGCGATATGCAATTTGGAATATCGAAGAGGAAGTAATGGAGAACGTCCAATTAAATTTACTTAAACGCATGAGAGCTTGCATAAGGATGGATGGTGCTCATTTTGAGCACCTATTATAAATTTTTTAAAGTTATAAATTAATCCGCTCTTTTCAGAGCGACCAAAGTCAATCCGCTCTTTTCAGAGCGACCAAAACCAATCCGTTCTTTTCAGAGCGACCAACATATTTATACGTGGAACATCTTGTTCGCAAAACAATAAAAAAACATAAAATAATTATTTTTCTCACGTCTCGCTGAGAAAAGAAAAAGCAAAACGTATAATGTTAAGTTATTAAAAAAAAAAGTATTATAACGTATTATAATACGTTATAATATGTTTCTTTTTAATAACTTTATTATACATTTTCTAAATTAGCGCATTCATAATGCAAAGGCTTCGATTAATCACAAGACACGATAGCGTCTAGCGGTTCTCGCGTCAATCACGTTCGGCAACGCCGCGCGATTATTATCGTCGCGTCGCGACGCGTCGCGTCGGCGTCGCTGCAGTCTCTTGTCGTAGACTGTATTGTTGTCCGCAACGAATAATGTGCATTTAACGCGTTTTTTTTAAAGTAATTTTTAATAATTAATTGATAGTAACCGCGAATTGTGATTGAGTGTTGTGATCGATTAATGAATAATATTTGATCAAGTCTGAGAGAATTTTCTCTTAGAATTTACACTAAAAATTATGGTAATCGTGAGACAATATGGTATGAAAAAAATTTTATGAAAATTTCTCTGATTAATATTTATCACAATAAAAATAATAATATCTATCATAATAAAATATAAAATATGTTTGATTAATTTTACTAAACTGCATAGTAAAATTAATCAAACATATTTTATATTTTATTATGATAGATATTATTATTTTTAATGTGATAAATATTAATCAGAGAAATTTTCAAAAAATTCTTTCCATACCATATTGTCCCATGATTATCATGATTCTCAGGGTAAATTCTTAGAGAAAATTCTCTCTGATTGCGTGAGTGTATTCGTCAAAGTGTCGATAATACAATTTATAAAAAAAGAATTGTTTATTATTCGGTGTGTCACAGTGTGTCAACGTCTGTGTCAACGTCGACGTTGTGATTCATTCCAGTCGTACAATTATTCATCAGAAGACATCTCTGTAAGGTAAGAATAAGTAAGAGAGAGAGAGAGATAAAGAGAAAGAGGGTGTATGTACACACACACAACACACACACACACATCGCGTGTAGATAACAGCTGTTCGCAACGAGCGCCTCGCGTAATCGCCCGCGTCGGATGAGTTGCGCCGCTCCTGCCTCCCGACCGTACTCGTGCCGTAATTCGCTAACTATTTCCTTTTGTAACTTAAAAACTAAGCTTCGGATAAAATTTTGGCAAAGGAAAAATCGTTTCAGAATTTATTCAGGAATACGACATTTTAAGGACAAGCGGTTATTTCGAATCACCCTGTATATACACACCATGATTAATAAGATGACTAATAAGCTGACGGATCGCTCTACATCTTCGAGAGTCTTCTTTGTCCCACGCTATGATTCGCATCTCCCCTCCGTAGCTCTCTGCTGAAATTGAAACCGCGGAATCGCGAACGACCTTTTCTCGCGAATCTTTAAGTTATTGTGCTTGTGCGGACGTGCATCTACTGTATTTATTTGTATTCTGTTAACCGTGTAATTAGTTAATCGAGCGCAAATAAAGCTGTGCATAAATCGACGGGAGTGTTCTAGAATGTTCTCGGACTTCCATTCCTTACGAGAAGTATCTACCGCCAGTGATTTGAAATATCTTGAGACCGCAGTAAATGTTGGAGCTTGCTGCCAGATTATACATTTAATCGACAAAGGTTGCAACATAATTATTAAATACAACATTCAACAGAAGAAAAATCAAAACAAACATGAACATGTATAAATACACAATAAATTTATAATTTTTTTTTTTTTTTTTTTTTTAGAAATCATTGATGTATTTTAATACACCAATGAGGCATTCAAGCTGAGTATGCTCAGGTACTGTACCTAGTGCGAATCCTATGGCACTCAGCATGGGCTGAATACCAGGAGATATTTGACATTGCTGGCCGCTGCTGACGGAGCACTTGATGGTTGAGGTGGAGCCATGATTGCTCGACCAATCTTTGCTCAGGGTGTATACTCCCGGGAAAAACCTTGAAAACCTGGTATTCTCAGGGAATTTTGTTCTATCTTGATAAATCATGGCTGGTATTCTCATGGAATTTTATTGGGATTCAAGGAATTTTTTAAAAAAATTGCCCCTTTGATAATTTTGTTTTTATATTGTAAGTAGCCAACAATCTGTGCCGCTACTGAACCCCCACCAGCGTTCAAACCGAGTATCATATAACGTAGCGGGGGAAGGGAAGCTCGTAGTTCGACTTTACTCGCTTGTTTCTTCTCTTCGATTCCGGCATCGCACGTTTTCACCGACAAGTGCCGACAAGTCGCGACGTGTATTGTCGTTATTGTCGTCATTGACGGGTATATTTTATATTGTGCAAAAAGTTTTTTCACTTTAGGTAAACTTACTAATATTATTCATTTAAGAATAACTGCATAAGAAGCAATATCTTGTGTTGCATATTATCATTAATTAGAAAATTTATAACAATTAATATTTCAATTTTTTTAAATTTAATTTATATAAATGCTATTAGTAATTGTTCATTACAATCCAACAATTTTTGCTATAGAGTGATTTATGCAATTCGAATAGAAAATATTTTTTTATATCTTTTGTCTACAATACCTCTTTTATTACTATTTTTCTTTTGTCAATAATCTTTTTGACAATAAACAAATAGTAATAAAAAAGAAAAGTAATTAAAGAATATTTTTTTAAAAATATAACTTTTCTTACATTAATCAATTCTTCTTTCATCATTTTTTCATATATTATTCTGCTTTATATATTATTATTCTATATAAGTAGTAAACTTGTAAAAAATGAGATCATTAAAGAACGAATGAAATATTTTATATTTTAACAGAATATATTACAGTAAAATATAAAACGTTTTACAAAATGTTTTTTTCGATAATTTTATTTTAGTAAAATTGCTTTCTTGAAATAGTGAAATAATGTCTCTTATAATTCAATAAATTTGATATTTCCAAAGATATTTGATAATTATAAAATCAAACAAACAAATTATATAAATATTAAAGTAATTCTACTATATAAATATTAAGATATTAAAAATGAGTTTTTAAAAAATGTTTAAAGATTTAAATGTACTGTATAAAGACTTATATACATCATTGTCTTCATATAAATTTGTATGTACGTTCTTTTTAATATTTTTATAAAAATTGCAAATTGTTAATTTTTATTACATTTTATATTTTATTACATTTCATTGATTCTAAAAAGAATATCTAGAACTTTAGTAGATTTATAAGTTACTTGCAAGTATATAATAAATATTTATTTATAACCAAAATTATTATAGTTAATTAAAGCTGATTACTATATAACTTTTGTACCTTTACTACAAGAGCGATTTATGGTTCTAGTGGACAAGCAATCGAGTTAGGAATCTTTTTTTAGTGGCATATATAAATTATATATTTTATATATTTTTTTGGACTTGCATTTTTATTTTAGATATTAAAAACCTTTGTGAATAGTATATGCGTTGCTTTGCTGTTTTGAAGAACTGATTGTCAATCCTACTGTTTATAATTGAACTCGCAATGATGATATATTTCTTTTCTTTGCGCAGGTTGATTGATTTTGATAATGTCAAAATTCATGTTAACAAAATTTTAAGATGTCTGGCTTACGGATTTTGAGTTTCGAAATTGGGTACGGCCTATGTTAGGGAGACCCAATTACGCTCGTTGCATTTTATGCTCGTGTGATATTTTTTTGAGCAATATGGGAAGACAAGCTCTTGTGAGTCACATGAAGAGTAAGAAACACGCTACCCGTCGACAAAATTCTGTGCTAGAAACTTTTCTAGTATCCTCGCCTTCTTCCGCCGGCATTTCATCTTCTGCTGTTCCTTCTAATTCTGTCATCTTCTCAATATCGACTAAAACGGCTTCTCAATCTAGTGGTGCTGAATCCTCTTCTAATGTGGATCTTACTAATCTACTTCCTAATCAGCCTTCTAATCAACTTACTAATCAGCCCTTATCCAATCAATTAATGCCTCGCCAACTTGATAGATTTTTGCTAAAAAATGATGTTACAACAGCTGAAGTCTTATGGTGCATAGAAACAGTAATGAGTCATAAGTCATTGCGTATTGCTGAAAAAGATATGGGCATTTTGAAAAGAATGTTTCAGGATAGTGAGATCGTTAAAAAAATGTAATTAAAAAAGGATAAAATTGGTTACGTTATTCTGTTTGGCATCGCTCCATTTTTCAATAAAATATTGATAGATAATTTAAATAACGTACCTTTTATTGTTGTTGGTTTCGACGAATCTCTTAATAAGATCACAAAACGCCAACAAATAGATATAAACGTAAGATTTTGGGATGATACAAAAGAAGAGGTAATAACACGATACCTAACTTCGCGTTTTCTTGGACGTTCAAGAGCAATGGATCTTCTTCAAGCATTTAAAGAAAGTATAGGAAATCTTCAAGAAAATAAACTTCTCCAAGTATCTATGGATGGACCAAATGTAAATTGGGCTTTTATAAGAGAATATAAATCGAAACTTTCAAGCAACGTAAAATTACTTGATATTGGAAGTTGTGGTCTTCATAGTTTGCATTGTGCATTCAAAAATGGTATATATGCTACACATTGGGACATTATTTCATACATGAGAGCCATCTATAATCTCTTTAAGGATGTACCAGCTCGAAGGGCCTTGTATACTCAATATTCCGAATCTGATGTTTTCCCACTTAAGTTTTGCTCCATAAGATGGCTGGAAAATGTTGAAGTTACTCAAAGAGCAATTGATGTCACACCACATATTAAGAAATTTGTAGAAGGTGTGCGGCAAGATAAAATTGAACCAACATGCAAGAGTTTTAGTATAGTTGCAAAATTTATTCAAGATCCTTCGTTATGCGCAAAACTTGCTTTCTTTAAATCTCTTGCTTCCGATGTGGAACCCTTTTTACGAGAATTCCAATCAGATGCACCTTTGGTTCCTATTTTGCATAGCGCCCTTTGTCAAATGCTTAAACACGTGCTAGATCGTTTTATGAAACCTGAAGTGATAAAAAGCGTTTCATCAATTACCCTAAAAGATGTTCAGACAGAAGCTAATCTTTCTGCTAAAAATATTGTTTTGGGTTTTGATACTCTAAAAGCACTAAAAAAAGTCAACATTACGACTGCAAATATGCTTCAGTTTCGACAAGATTGTAAAAATTGTTTCCAGAAGTTTGTTTGCAAAACAATGAACCGATCTCCATTGACTTATACTTTGACAAAAGCTACTACTTGCCTAGATCCAAATCTCATAGCATCAAATTTAGACTTAGTCAAGAAACGTCTAAATAATTTGTGCAGTATTCTCATTGAGAAAGACCGTCTAACTGGATCAGCAGGTGACACTGTAGTTCGGCAATTTCGAGAATTTACATCGCGACCGTATGTCATAAATGCTATGAAATCTTATAATCGTTCTGAGAAACGCTTAGATCATTTTTGGCGAAATATTATAGATAAAGATTTTAAAGATTTTATGCATTTAGTAAAAATGATTTGCTGTATCTCTCATGGCAATGCAAATATAGAACGAGGTTTTCTATAAATGCTGAATGTCTTTTTGAAAACATGCGGGAAGAATCCGTAATTGCTCGCCGTCAAGTATATGACGCTGTATTATATGAAGGTGGGATTGACAATTTACAAATATCCAAAGATCTATTGCTTAGTGCTCGTAATGCTTATTCACGCTATGTAGAATATCTTGAACGATATCGACAGCAAGCATCTGTTGCAGAGCAAGAAGCACTTACAAAAAGAAGGAAGACTTTAGAGGCGAAAGAATTAGAAGTCAAATGCATAAGAATTTTAGAAAATGCTCAAAAAGAGGCAAATGCGCTTGAAGAACAGATTCAAGCTTTAAAAAAATAGATGTATATATTATATAATATTTTTTCTAGATTTATTTAACTATTATTTTATTTTTCAGAGTACAAATATTGTATTTATGTTAAATTATACAGCTTTAAATAACTTTAATTTTTAAACTGTGATTTGAAGACTGCGTTAAATATTTTTAGTTTAGTTTAAAAAACATAAGAAATGTATTCTTTTGCAATATTTAAGTTTTTATTAAAATCTTATATGATTTTATTGATTTTATTTTTTTTTAGTATTTCAACATTTCTTGTATTAGTTTTATATAAAAGTATTTTTTCTTTATATTTAAATACATGTATACACACAACATTTTTTAATAGTGCACTTTATAATATTTCTAGAGTTTAGATAATATTTTGTCATATATTGCCAAAATTTCATGACTATTTAGCCAGTATCAAATGTCAGTACCTTAGGTTCTATATTTCATTCAAAACAAATATTTATTTTAAAATATATTTTTAAAGAATATAAAATTTTTTAGGTTTAAAATATATTAAAATATATTTTATTTATGTTAAAAAATTATAATAAACTTATTTTAAAATTGCATTTAAAATACTTTAATTTCACCTGGAATTTTGAACAAAAATACCTGGAAAATCATGGAATCCTCAGGGAATTTATTTATAAGATTTGAGTATATACCATGATTGCTGCAAGGTCTGTCAGTCCCTTACTCTCTCTGCTCGATTAAGGACTTATTGACAGCATCTGTGTCCTGCTGTTTCTTGATTGCAAAAGAATCGGGTGGGGCACCTTGCGCTTAATGCTAATATTAGCCATAGCTACATGTGCACCTGCATTATTGTTTCTAGACCCTGAGGTAACTGCAGGAGGTGGTGTTGCGGGAGGTGGTGTTGCGGGAAGTGGTGTTACGGGAGGTGATGTTGCGGGAGGTGGTGTTGCGAAAGGTGGTGTTGCGGGATGTATTGTTGCGGGAGGTGGTGTTGCAGGAGGTGATGTTGCAGGAGGTGGCAAATAAGGGCCTTCAGACACAACACACACACGCACACGCACACGCACACACACACACATATATATATATATAATATATATCGATATATTTAGGGTAGACTATTTTATTCAATACACGCGAATATCTCGAAACCTGTAGGTTTTAGAAGCAAACTTTTTAGACAAAAGTTGTTTAGTTCTGAGGGGGAAAGAAGATAGGAATATTAGTTAGACCTTGGGTGACGTTGTTAAGGTTATATCAAGGTCACATTGAATTTTTTAAGTGCAACCACCCTATTTTTTTATATAAATCGGTTCCTTGCAATATTTGGCATAAAAAGTTATAAGGTAAGATGGTCAAAAAGTGAACAGTTTACGAAATATTTTATACTTTAATTCGACAAAATCTTACATAAACTATGAAATATCTCGTAAAATATTTATTTTTCTATAATCTTATCTCAATACTTTTATGCACAAAATGATGAGAGAAATCAATTGGTGTAAAGAAAACACATAGTTGTTTTTAAGAAAAAGTATGTAATTTGCAACTAGCAGTTAAATATTTTTCCTTAAAAACAACTATGTGTTTTCTTTACACCAATTGATTTCTCTCATTATTTTGTGCATAAAAGCATTGAGGTAAGATTATCGAAAAATGAATATTTTACGAGATATTTCATAGTTTATGTAAGATTATGTCAAATTAAAGTTTAAAATATTTCGTAAACTGTTCACTTTTTGGCCATCTTACCCTTATAACTTTTTATGCCGAATATTGCGAGGAACCGATTTATATAAAAAATTGGGTGGTTCCACTTAAAAAATTCAATGTGACCTTGATATAACCTTAACAACGTCACCCAAGGTTTAACTAATATTCCTATCTTCTTTCCCCCTCAGAACTAAACAACTTTTGTCTAAAAAGTTTCCTTCTAAAACTTATAGGTTTCGAGATTTCGCGTGTATTGAATAAAATGGTCTACCCTGTATATATGTACTAGCTTTTCGGCCCGCGCAAAGCGCTACTAGCTTTCTTGTATATGTATATCTATATATATTGTGACCGTGATTATTTTCTTAGATAATTATAAATATGATTAGTTAAAGAGTCGTTGTTAATGATTACCGGCACACCTTCGGCGCGATGTACGGGAACCGATCGACAAGAAGCGAAACAATTATACAATAAGTTGGGCACCAGGCGCGAAAATCCGCGCCGTCAAAACGAACTTTACGAAAATCACAAATTTTGCATCGGTTGAAAATCGCGACGGAAAAGACGCGGCTATTCAGTCAACGGAATTGGTAGAGGGGGTTGGTCCTTGCGGACGGGCGGGAGAGAATCGAGATAGGCACGAATAAATTGCACAGATAAATTGATGGAGAAGAATATAATGTAGTAAATCGTGTTCAAGAAAAGAGTATTATAATTGAACAGAAAATGACAGAGATAATATTATAATCGAAAATATAATGACAAAGAGAAAGGTATAATTGAAGAATATTAATGAATAGAATAATATTAGGAGAATAATAATCAGATATATAATTCGTAATAGTCTGGCCCGATGGTTGTCGGCCGAAAGGCTTCTCGCGATCGAGCGCAAGAGTATCGGATTTCACGCGCGAGCCGAAAGTCAATTCTTCGGCGAAGAGTTTAACCGCGACTCGAGGCTTATCCGGGCTTCGGCAGGGAGGCACGAGGAAAATTCCGTCGTAAGCCGACAATTAGCTTGCGCTCGCCCGCGTGAAATTGCCGAATATTCACAAGTCGATTAAGATATAATAGGCGCTTAGAGCAGCCGTATCCGCCGCGACAATAATATTTGTCAATAGATTCGATCAATATCGCGGTACGACTCGTATCACCGATCGGAATTATACGCTAAATGAGCTGTCTTGAAGGCAGCGACGGACAATTCAATCTAATAACGCGGAAAATAACAATGTCCCGAATTCACTCACTAACTCGGAAGCGACGGAATAGGATACGAGCTTTTCCGCGACACGCATAATTCCGCTAATGCACAATACGAAACGGACATACGATATTATAGACGCGCAATAGACAAGACGGTTACGTGTACGAGCTCATTAATACAGAAATCACACAAGATAGCGAAAAGGAACAAATTAATAGTTAACAAGACGCAAAATATTGACTGTCGGCGGCAAATGATCTCGGGAGAGAGAGTACTCACGCGGATCCGTCGGCTCGGATGAGTCGTTTTGCCGATCTACTGCGCAATAACTCGAAATAACCAAAATCGTGTAAAATAACGATACGAAAACCTTACTTACGACATCGATGACTCAAGGGCGCGACTCATCCGAACTTTACTCGTAATTTGGCAGCTTCACAATTAGTCGACGTCGGTCTCACCGGTAGTAACTCTCAGGACTTCCGTCTTATTACGCAGCGATAAAGGGCCTCCGCTCGATACGCTAGTCCGCCGAACAGTGACGAACGGAAGGCCCGCAGGAGACACGCCGGCATTTTAATATTTGATAAGGCCACGTGTGGCGCTCCCGTATTACGCAGGGCCGTGGCGCGGCCTTGATGATCCTCGCGGCCTTCGCTCCTTTTATTTCCGGTCCTTTATTTTCTTGTCCGCTTTCCCTTGTCTCCAGACTCCGTAGAATGTCTCTTGCGGCAGTATACGGCCGTACCCGTCCCTCCTTGTCCTTTATTTAGAGAATGATTTTCCCGATCGATTTCCTTCCTCTTCGATCGCTCGTCATAATGTCAGGAAATTCGGGCCCGCGTATCGGGCACAGTGCCGTCCCTCCGTTTCGGGGCTCGCACGCTTTTCGCGCACGAGTGGCCTTCCCCTGGGATGCTTTCTCAAAGCCTGTGAATTGCAATGATTTTAAAAGGCGGCAGCTTCGGTTCTGTTATCTAATGCAGTAACTCGGTTTAATTTTGTGGTTCTTACCGGGCGTGCTCATGGTTGCGGTGTCGGGGCCTCCCCTCGTCCTTGACGTTAATTGGGCTTCCCTTGTCACCGGATGAGATCTCGTCGACCTTATGTTCTGGCCACCGTAGTCTTATTCTAATTTTCTCAATACTACACGGTAAAATGGCGAAAATCGCAGGATCGCGTCCGATCCCGCGCTCAGGCCGCGCTCTCTCTCCCTAAATCGAGAGAGCGGAGGCCCGCGCGACCGATCCCAGCCGGGCTTATCAGCCCTTGTGACGGACTTGCAAATCGTCACGTCACAATATATATACAGGGTGTCCCGAAATTAAATGTCAAAACTTCGGGAGCGTGTGGGGGACCGATAAACTAAGAAAAAAAGTTCTTTAGAGATTTGCTCGTTTTTGCTTCGTTTTGGAGAAAATCGCAAAAAAGGAAACCAAAAAATATTCATGACAAATTAAAAACGTTCTAATATAATAATGCAATGCAGGTACAAAGAGGGCTAATAAGAGCCTTGCGCGGATGTTAGGCGCAACAAATTTGATTTTAAATTCTATTCTAATTATATCGAATGTTCTGGTCCCTTCTTTGGACCATCTTCAGCGGAATGACTAAAAAATGCAGACGTTTTTTGTATGTCCTGACCTCAGCGACATACAAAACAGTACTATTTTTATATTCATTATTATTTCCTTAATGGAATGTAAATATAAACTAAACAGGTTACAATAATTTCGCGTTGTCGCCTATTTATAGTATTAACAATCCTCTAATTTTATTTCAGGAGGGGTTTAATATACTCTTTTTTCTTAATTCTATGCTTTACAACTTTTATCTCATGGTACTTTTCGATAAAATTAATAATTTTAGTGTTGTGTTAAGTTTTTTGGTGAAAATTTTGTGTTTCTTTTTTTGCGATTTTCTTCAAAACGAGAAGCAAAAACGGACAAATCTCTAAAAGACTTTTTTTCTTCGTTTATCCATCCCCCACACGCTTCCGAAGTTTTGACATTTAATTTCGTTTTGAAGAAAATCGCAAAAAAATGAAACACAAAATTTTCACCAAAAAACTTAACACAACATTAAAATTATTAATTTTATCGAAAAGTACCATGAGGTAAAAGTTGTAAAGCATGGAATTAAGAAAAGAGAGTGCATTAAACCCCTCCTGAAATAAAATTAGAGGATTGTTAATACTATAAATACGCGACAACGCGAAATTATTGTAACCTGTTTAGTTTATATTTACATTCCATTAAGGAAATGATAATGAATATAAAAATAGTATTGTTTTGTATGTCGCTGAGGTCAGGACATACAAAAAACGTCTGCATTTTTTAGTCATTCCGCTGAAGATGGTCCAAAGAAGGGACCGAAACATTCGATATAATTAGAATAGAATTTAAAATCAAGTTTGTTGCGCCTAACATCCGCGCATGGCTCTCATTAGCCCTCTTTGTACCTGCATTGCATTATTATATTAGAACGTTTTTAATTTGTCATGAATATTTTTTGGTTTCCTTTTTTGCGATTTTCTCCAAAACGAAGCAAAAACGAGCAAATCTCTAAAGGACTTTTTTTCTTAGTTTATCGGTCCCCCACACGCTCCCAAAGTTTTGACATTTAATTTCGGGACACCCTGTATATATATATATATATGAAATATATAGATATATGATACGAAAAATTAAAAAAATATATACTATATATGCAATTAATAGAATTTTTTAGATTATGTCGAGCTGAAGTTTATATAATAGAGCATTCTCATAAATATTTTACTTGGCATATAATATTTCTTATATTTTCTATTATTTACTTACAAAGATTTTTTTTACGGCTGAAGTACCCACCGCTGACCCGCTATATTATTAGCTCTCATACAATTTTCTAATTCTTCAATTTATAAAATCTCTCTGTATACGACATTTTTCGTAAAAGATTTGGGATTTTTCTTAATGAAATGCCCTTTATTGCTTACTTCATCGATCTTAATTTTGACATTTTCCTTTTTGGTTGCTCTAGAGAATGCTACATAGAGTTCACCATGAGCAAATACAGGATGTGGCAGATAAATCCAACTTTTTGTAAAGTTTGTCCTTGAGATTTATTGATTGTCATAGCAAATGACACTTGAATAGGAAACTGTCTCCGTTTAAGCTTGAATGGAATTTCCGTATCATTTGGTAGAAAATCGATCCTTGGAATGAAGACAATCTGATCTCGAGAAGGACCTTCGCATAAATAAGATTAGGTTTAAAATTAGTTACAATAAATCTTGTGCCATTGCAGAGTTCTCTCTTAGTATTTAAATTCCTTAATAGGATAATTGTTGCATTAACTTTTATTTTAAGTTGATGAACTGGCATCCCAGAAGGTGTCACAGAGTTTAAAAACTTAATCGGAAAATTCAATTGCTCCTGTGGATCATCACTCACAATAGAGTTGATTGAGAGATATTCTTTTTCTTCTCCTTCCATTAGACGAAGGATTTCGTCATTAATTTTGAATGTATCCTCATTCTTAGGACAAAGGATCGCGCGATTATAATTTTCTCTGATCTGTTCCTTGGTGATTCTATCACCAAAAATCTCAGTAATAATTGATTCTTTTGATATAAAATCTTGAGATATTTCAATTCTATCGAGATGTAGTCCATGTGTATTGTACAATTTACCATCTCCAAGTTGCATTAGCCACTTTGCAAATTTCTTTTCATCCCCAGTTTTCATATTTTGCTTTAGTTTTATCTGAGTTACATTCCTCCATATATGGTTATTGTGGGTCGCTGCCCACGTTTAGTTAGAGGAGATGGCCGAAGGGTCCGTGAGTGACGGAGACTGAGCTTGGTATATATTGTTTATTCAACTATCTACACTATGTACAGGCTGTGAATTATCTTTGGCTTATTTTGTGGTGGCCCTGAAAAGGGCCGTTTGTTTCGTTGCCTTGCTGACTGGCCGACTATACAACTGGCCGACTATACAGAGGTCCAGAAGACGACGGAGTCTGCTTCCTTCTTGTCGCAGGGTACCGCACGCTCACGCCACTGGATGGAAGGCTGCGTGCGCGTGTACCTCGGTGTCCCTCACTTAGGTCGGAAGGCCGGCGGAAGACCCGGTGGTGTGTAGCTCCGTGTATTCTCGAAGGTGTTGTCGGTTGTCTCCGTCTGGGTAGCCGTGGATGTGGGTTGGCTCTCCCAGTCGGAGGAATCCGACTGCGTCCCCTGCTCTCGTGTCCTAGAGGATCTGGGGTGATCTTCTCAGTCAGATGAATCTGACTGTGTGCTCTGCTCGCAGGTGGTAGGCAGGCAGCACTGAGTCCCCCGATGTACCCTGGTGGCCGGGCAGGTTTGCGATCCGCACTCTCGCTGTCCGGCTGGCGATGGTGGCAGCGGTGAGAGGAGCGGCGGAATGCTCCACTGGTCGGTCGGAGACGTATACCTCCTCAGCCGGGTGTCCCACGTAGCGAGGAAGTAGCGAGATGGCCGAGTGAGTCGTGCAGGCGGCAGGTCTACAGGTAGTAACCTCCACTCCTGTAGTGCCAAGCTTACGTGCTTGCCGGCGGTTGCTCTCGTCAATGACCCTTCGGTCCCTCCTGTCCGCAATGCTGGCCCGGGTGAAGTGGGCGACGGCAGTGGACGTCGGCGTACCTTGGTGGGTGAACGCTGGGTCGCCAAGGCGTAGAGAGAGAAAAAGAGATACGAACGGACCCGAGTTCCGATCGTCGTCACGCACTTAATCGCTCTTGGAGAAAGTCTTCTGTCGAGGCTCAAGCCGTGACTAATGAAGCGTGCGGCGCGCGAGCTTATATCCCCACCGTGAGTGAATCTTACTCACGGGTAAGGAGCTTTTCGCGTGCGCCTCATAGCGGCTTTGCGCCGTACCGCGGCGGCGGATCGCGAGCGCTTGCGAGAAAGCTGAGCCTGGTGTGTGGCTCGCTTTCAGGCGCTTTTGTGCGGTCGTATAGACCGCCACAGTTATATTTTACAGTTGACTCAATTATGGCTGCTTTCTGTGCATGTGGCACTATGGGAAGATTTTGTCTGAAATCTCCTGCAAATAAAATAACTTTTCCTCCAAATGGTCGAGGAATCTTCATCAAATCCCTGAAGAGTTTATCAACTTCTGATAAAGCATGTCCAACAGTCATGCTCACCTCATCCCATATGATTAGTTTGGCAGTGATCAATTCTCGTGCAGCTTGAGAATTTCCTCTGATATTAGATTTAGCTCTATCATCAATTGGGATTGAAAGTTTGAACAGGGAGTGATAGGTTCTTCCTCCTTTTAGAAGTGTGGCTGCAATTCCAGTTGAGGCACATGGAAGAACTATTTCGTTTCTTCCTCGAATAACACTCAAAAATGTGTTAAATAGGTAGGTTTTACCACTTCCTGCAAACCCGTCAATAAAAAATAACCGCTGAGGTTCATTTTCATTTTCAATCGCTCGCATGACTATATCGTACACGTGCTTTTGCTCAGCATTTAGTGTCGATAATAAATAATCACCACGGATTCTTTCTTCATCCACATTATACTCTATTACGTAAATATTTACTGGAGTTGGATTTGGAAATTGAAAGTTCTCACAGCTACTTCCATTATTTATCAGAATTTCTTGTATATGGTTTAAAGCCATATTTTCAGGATTAACAACATTGTTATGTACAAAGTCCTCAATCATGAAATCCTTGTATTTATTCCAAATAGTTGGTACATCTATTGGAGTTCCAAAGATGCAAATGTAGGCAAATAGTTCTCAAAGTTGTGCAGGCATATTTGATTCTGTTGCGTCCTCCAGAGTTTTTTACCAAAGATCATCAGTTTCTATCAAATTTTATGCAATTGCTGCATTCTTAAACGTCTCATAAAGAACTCCATTTACAGTTCTCAAATCTTCAAAACGTTTGGCTCCAGCCACATGGAGTAGAAGAAGACGGAGATAAAATCTTTCAATATCTTTTATGCTTACTGTGTAGAGTCTTGAAATTATTTTGTCACCACCTTTTTTGCGTGGCTTCCACTTAGTTTCTTTTTTATCATAGACATAATGATAAGGAATATCTGTGTAAAGAAAATGCACCGCATTTTCATCAGATTGATTTAATTTGAACCATGCAGTCAGCGTAGTATCTCGAATGAGCTCTCTTTAAGCAGCTTGCTCTTCATTTCCCGCTCGGAAATAAACCATTTGGCGATTAGGCAAATGAACTGCCAGTCTTATTACTATGTGAGACTTCATGAACAGATCATATCCGTTCAGTCTCCACATGGCTTCTGGAGCACTAACATATCTTGCATCCAGAAATGAGTTAACTTCATCTATTTTAATTAGCCTTGTGCCATCTCGTGCTTGCACTTCAATTGCAGCACAGTCAAATTCTTTATGAATATATTTATATAAGTATTTTACGCTCTTCACTGATGAACATATTTCCAAATTGATATGTCGATCATATTTCATAATTAAATATGGTGAATATGGTACCACCCATCGATTATCAACTTCTTTGTTTCTGAGGATGTATTTTTTCCCAAAATTCCTTCATTGATACATGGAATATCCATTCATATTAGCATTAGTTTCTTCACGAAACTCTTTTGAAAAACCTTTTGAACATTTTCCATCGTCCCCAGTGCAAGGATATCTCTGGGAGGGATCTCCACAAGGACCATGAATAATGTGCTTCAAAATTTTACATTAAGTTCTGGATCCCGTGAGGGGTTGCTGGTCTCCCATCGGGCGCCTCCCCAGGTGGCGGATTGGGAAATGCTCACCGGCACGCCGGAGGGTACCGGAAAAATAAAATATCCGGGGTGGACCAAAAACCAGCAACATAAGCAATGGATAAAACAATCGAGGAAGAAATTACCCCAGGTGGCAGCCCGGGCACCAACCCGGAAAATCCACCCTCTTCGGAGGCAGGCCTCACGGATTCTGGGGGAGGCCAACCATTGCCTATCAAAGATAATCTCTTAAAGTGTACTCTAATAAAAAGAACTCAGCAACGACAACGCTGCCACTCGGTTGGTGACAAACCTAAGACATCGCCAGCCATGCCTGATATGTCTGAACCAAGTACATCCAAAGGAATAGACCCAGCAATATTAACTAACAGAAATGGAAGCAATAACGAAGCAAAATGGGAGATCCAAAACAAGAAACGAGCCCGCGTCAGTCCCGAAAACGCAAACCGGAAACAAGCAAAATTAGACTCCTACTGGTTAAAAGCACCAATACCTACTTCCAATAGGTTCGAACAACTAGACCAAGATGAGAGTAGCCCAATTGACAATAACAACAATCAAGAGAGAAAAGAAAAAATACCCAAATTTCCTCCGATATTCGTAGCAGGAGTCAGTAATATACAACCACTCACACGTTTGCTAGAGGAAATAGCTTTTAATAAATATGAAATAAAAATCCCTAATGACGATCAGGTCAAAATCCTCCCCAAATCATCTGAAGTCTATTCAACAGTAGTAAAAGAGCTTGAAATCAGAAATACGGAATTCCACACGTATAAACCCAAACAAAAGAGGAATTTCAAAGTTGTTCTAAAAAATATGCACCCATCCACTGATATGGATGATCTCAAGGATAGCATTAATGCTCATGGACAAATTGTAACCAATATTTGGAACGTCAAACAAAGAGGAACCAAGAAGCCACTCCCAATGTTTTATGTAGAGATTAAACCAGACTCTAACAACAAGCAGATATATAACATCAAGCAGATATATAACTTCAATGCAAAATTAACTTCGAACCCCCACACCAAAAACGCGAAATCCCTCAGTGCGCTAACTGCCAAAGATATGGTCATACTCGAAGTTTTTGTTGTTGTAAGTCAAGATGTGTAAAATGTGCTGGAGATCACTCAACTTCCAACTGCACCCGCAGAGAAAGATCAGTCAATGTCAAATGTGTCCTCTGCGAGGGAAACCATCCTGCAAATTACAAAGGCTGCACTGTCTACAAAGAACTACAGAAAAGTACCTTTCCGACTCTAAGGAAAAAGGTGCCACCAACCAAACTGATCTTAACTGGATCAAAATTAAATCTAACAATCACTAAAGGCACCAGGCCAGATATCCCTTACGCTCAAGTTGTGCGAAACCAACCTCAACCAGATAAAAGTCAAAGCCATAGTGAAAACATTATGACATATACCCAAATGACACAAAATAACAATGATATTCTCGATCTAAAACTAATGATGAAAGAATTAATGGAGAAGATAAGCTCCATGTTAAACCTTATAACATCTCTAGTCGCCAAAATGCCATAATGGACCAAACATTAAGAATATCTGTTTGGAATGCCAATGGACTAATACAACATATACAAGAACTAAAACATTTTCTATCACATCATAACATTGATGTTATGCTCATTTTTGAAACTCATTTCACTAACAAAAATTATCTTAACATTCCAAACTATACCATCTACCATACAATGCATCCGGACGGTTCCGCTCACGGAGATTCAGCCGTCATTATAAAGACCAAAATAAAACACTACGAAGTTGACAAATTCCAACAAGAGCACATTCAGGCCACAAATTGTATCATTGAGGACTGGACTGGGGAGATTACCATTTCGGCAATTTACAGTCCTCCGAAACACAACATTAAAGAAGAACTGTATGTAGATTTCTTCAAAACATTGGGCAAGCGCTTTCTAGCAGCGGGAGACTTTAATGCATACCCTATGGGGTTCAAGATTAACTCATCCCAAAGGACGTAACCTAGCCAGAACAATGGAGGCTCTTGCTCTGGATTTCATATCAACTGGCGAGCCCACATATTGGCCATTTGATCCAGCAAAAACCCCTGATGTTATAGATTTTGGCATCATAAATGGTCTTCCAAAGAAATTCATCGAGGTTAAATCGCTGCTAGAACTATCATCTGACCACTCACCAATTCTCATTACATTAAACAACAGAATAATAGAAAAAAACCCTGTATGCTCCATAATAAAAAGACCAACTGGCTTTATTTTCGAGAACTAATCAAATCCTCGATCAATATCGCACTACCACTAAAAACCGAAGAGAATATCAATAACGCGGTAGAACTTTTAATGCCTGAATAGAAATTTTAATGCCTGCATTCAACAGGGAGCATGGAAAGCTACTCCAGAATTTCCCAACACCGACAATGAACACGATTGTTCTAGAAACATCCTAGAACTGCTTGCAGAAAAAAGACTTATCAGGAAAAAATGGCAAATATTTAGATGCTCACGACTGAAGGCTAAGCTTAATAAGAAAATAAAAAAGTTAAAGACATTACTCAACAAAGAACGAAATAAGGATGTAGAGTTCTACCTTCAAAATCTTGAACCTTCTGCAGCCACGGATTACTCCCTGTGGAAGGCCACTAAGAAACTCAAACAACCTCAACGTACATCTTCTCCCATACGTAAGAATGATAACTCCTGGGCCAGGAGCAACATAGAAAAGGCTGACACTTACGCTTCTCACCTTGCTAAGGTATTCAAGCCAAACCAAAGGGAGATAAGTATAGACGAAGAAGAATTCATACACAACCTCCTTAATGCAACCCACCAACCTGGAAAACTGTTGAAGCCCTTTACTACTGGCGAAATACAGAACATAATTAAATCACTTAAACCTAATGAAGCTCCGGGATATGATTTGATAACCGGCCGTGTATTAAAAGAATTGCCAGAGGAAAGAATACGATGTCTCACTCACCTCTACAATGCTATTTTAAGAACTAGCCATTTTCCACCTCAATGGAAAGTGGCTCAGGTTATCATGATCCTAAAACCCGGCAAACCGGCAGACGACGTCAAATCATATCGTCCTATAAGCCTACTTCCAATCCCATCAAAAGTTTTTGAAACGCTTTTACTAAAAAGACTGATGCCTGTAATAGAAGAACAGAACCTGATACCAAGCCATCAGTTTGGTTTTCGCCTAAAGCATGCCACAATTGACCAAATACACAGAATTGTTCGACAAATAAATAAAGAAATGGAGGGTAAACGATACTGCGCTGCGGCCTTCTTGGATATCTCACAGGCTTTTGACAAGGTTTGGCATGAAGGTCTGCTATATAAGATTAAGAAAAATCTACCTCTAAATTACTATTATATATTGAAATCTTATCTTCAAAACAGACACTTCTTTGTAAAACAAGGGGAGAGGACCACCAAGCTACATGAGATATACTCCGGGGTCCCGCAGGGCAGTGTCCTGGGACCCATTCTTTACCTTCTCTACACAGCTGATCTTCCTACAAACTCCCAAAGAACATTTGCCACATTTGCTGATGATACAGCAATCCTGGCTGCTCACGAAAATCCTGTTATGGCTTCTAGACTCCTGCAGGGCAGTCTCGATCAGGTACAACTATGGTTAAAAACATGGAGAATAAGAGCTAATGAGTCAAAATCTATAAATGTGACGTTTACAAACTGAAGCGAAACCTGCCCGCCAGTCTCGCTAAATAACCTTCCAATTCCACAATCAAACGATGCAAAATACTTGGGTATGCACCTAGACAGGCGCCTCACTTGGGAAAAGCATATATTCACAAAGCGAAAACAACTCGGCATTCAACTTTCCAAACTATACTGGCTCATTGGTCGCAGATTACAGCTATCTCTTGAAAACAAACTCCTTCTCTACAAAAGTATTCTAAAACCAGTCTGGACATATGGTATCCAATTATGGGGTACTGCATCGAACTCCAATGTCGAAATCCTTCAGATTTCAGTCCAAGATGCTCCGAATCATCACTGATGCTCCGTGGTATGTCACCAACTTAACCCTTCACAGAGATCTTAACATCAAAACTGTCAAGGAAGAAATCAGACAATATAGCAGGAACTATAGGAATCGGCTCGACCAGCATCCAAACGCATTAGCAACAGGATTCATGAGTGAGAGAACGTCCCGAAGACTCACGAAGAAAATCCCCCAGGACTTGATTATATAATATAATCATAAAATAAATGCAGGAGTGCTCCACTGGGATCATTCCTACCAAGACAATCTTTTGTAAACCACAAATGTCGATAAATGTCTCAAATGAGACAGATGGCGACATCCTAAGGAATAAAAAAAAAGTTCTGGATATCTTTCTTCGTCAGGGATTTCAGCCCATACCATCATGTCAATGACTTTTTGAAGTCGAGGCTTATCTTCATCACTCAACATTGCAAGTAAATGTAAATGTGGAAGTCCTCTTTTTTGAAACTCAATCACACCTGCATAAGCTGTAATATTTCCAAAAATATTATTTTGGATTAGATCCTTTAAAACCTCTTTGACATCAAAGTTAAATGTTTTAGCGACCAAATAAAGTCAAAATTCTATTAAACATCCATCAAGATTATCCTGAATTTCGGGGTATTGAGGATTGCAAGTCATCGTAAGAAAAATGTCAGGTTTTCCAAACTTTCTGACCAGAGACATGGCATCTTGGTACCATTCTTGCATGTTTCTTGGACTGCCCATAAATGAAGATGGTAATATTACAGGTATACCAGCTTTAATTCCTTCATTTTGTGCTCGATTATCTAGGTGATCAATTAATCCCGAATAAAGTTCTGCTCTTAATTGAGGTTGATTTAATATAATATAATTAAGCATATTGGCTTCAGTTTTCATATAAGCATCAAGTATAAATTGACATCTCAACCTGCCTGCTTTTTTAAATTGACTAAATTCAGCTCTTGGTGCCAGCAGGTGAGCATAATAATCCATTTGAGTTACTTTGAATCCTGGATATTTAGGATTATATGATTTAAGTTCTGAATGCCATCCATCGTTACCATATGGATATAACAAAGGATAACACATTGGGTCACATCTTTTGTCCAGAATTGATATTTGTTGAACATCGAATTTTTGTTATAAATCCGTATGTCTCTCTCAAATGGAGGCTCACCATCAACATTCTGAAAAACCACGGCTATTTCATTAGCTCGTGGAGCATTGTATCTTCTTTGATCGTGTTGAGAATCATTTCGAAAGGACAACATTAAATTTATGGCTTTATTGCCTCTCGGATTAAGATCTTGTTCAACTTGACGCATCATCTTAAAAGTCTTAGCAAATTCATTGCATTGGATCATAAAGCATGACAAATCTTTCATTAGGGCTGGATCACAGCCTTGATTGGCTTTATTATTCGTTCTATGATTAATAGCTTCTTCTGTATCTAAAAAGTAAAGCTGCGCAAAGCGCGGAGCTTGCCCATGCGCTGGGCGCATTGCCGTCGAGGTCAAATAATGATATTGCCCATGAATTTTCAAGCAATAAGGAGCATTGTTCACAACATCCAATGGATTTCTATTGCCCGGGGCACCCATGGAAGCCATAGCTAAGGCGCTGTTACATGAACGAATATTATCAAGGAAATTTTTTGATGCAAAATCATTTCCCATATATAATTTTTTAAGAAAATCAGGACAATTTATTGGCTTTAATTGAAGCTTGCTTTTTTGGCAACAATATGTAAATTTTCTATCTTTAGATTTTTCACATGCAAAGTTTAACGATTTGCAAAATTGGCATTCTACATTCATTTGGCCAAGTATATGAACTGACACATTTATTTCATGGTTCTTGACAATTAACGCAATGTGATGATTTAATTGTCTAGCATGATGCCTTCCTTGAGCATGTCTCTGGGCATCAGCTTCGAGTCGTTTAATCCTTGCGTCGTCATTTTCATCGGCCCTCTGCTGAGCATGTCTCTGAGCATCAGCTTCAAGTCGTTGAGACCTTTCCTCCGAACTCTCAATTTTTTGCCTTTGTTGTGAGCGCCTACCTTCGCGACTCACTTTATTCAAATTTCCGTATTTTCTCTTTTGAGGCATAATTATCTCCGTCGTACCGTATATTTAAGAAAGAAATTATTTTATGTTATAAAGCAATAATATTGCTCGAAGTACGTCAGAATTTTTATTTTATAATAATTTTTGATTACATGTCTGAATGTTTATATAATAAATAAATAAATAACTGATTGATCAATCCTAAGTTGAATATAAATGTTCTCAATTATTGTCCAATTTTACATTAAAAAATAATTATATCTACATATATATACCGTTTGTCTGTCTCTCTGACCGCGAACTACTTATTCATTAATTGATCGATTTTCTTAATAGATCTTTTCTTTCTTGTGCTTATTCTATTTTATATTAATTTTTTTATAGGCGCACAGCAGCCGTTTTTTACAGGCGCACAGCAGCCTTTTTTTACAGGCGCACAGCAGCTCTGTATCGGCGCACAGCAGCCGTTTTTTAAAGGCGCACAGCAGCCTTTTTGTACGATTTAATTGAATCTCGGATATCTGAGAAATAATTTTTTTATATAAGAAAAATCTAATAAAATTGTAATTATTAATGTAAAAATATTAATTACAAATATTTAACACAATTATTACAAATATTTAAACATATTTATTCCGTTACCATGGTAACATTTTTATCCCCAATATTCATATTATACGCGTAACACATCTCCAACCGTTTTTTGGATCTCATGTCTTGCACATCTCTTAACAACGTATAATCGTGTATCTAAAAATGTCTAAAGAAACCAAAAAGAGCAATGAAAATGCGTGCAAATCAGCATAATGTAAGTAAATTTTAATTTTAGAGGAAGAGAAAAAGCGAGAGGAGTGACAGAGTAAAAGATAGAGAATGAGATTAAAAGAGAGAGAGGGAGGGTGGGTGGGAGGGAGGGAGAGAGAGAGAATAAGGTTAAGAGAGATACGGAAAGAGATTTGTATGTGTGTATGTGTGTGTGAGAAATAGAGGGGAGAGAGAGAGAGCGAGAGAGAGAGAGAGAGAGAGAGAGAGAGAGAGAGAGAGAGAGAGAGAGAAATCGGGGTTATTAATCTATATATATGTATCTTTTTTTAGAATTACATCAGTATGGAAGAACTGAGTGCCAAAAATAAATTATTAAAGACGGAATTACAGGAGTTGCAACGGCAACTGGCCGCTGCTTTGGCGAAGCAACCACCACTGCAGGCTGTGGTGGCTGCTAACAATCTACAACCTGCAGTGGTGGCTGCTGAGAATTCACAGCCTGCAGTGGTGGCTGATGCTGACAATCCACAGCCTGAAGTGGTACCGCCAATAGAAATTCAAAAGGATACATTTCAACGTAAGTATAATAATAAATAAAAATATATAGTAAATAATATGAGTAAATATATAAATTCTATATATTTTTTTACAGTAGAAACAAAAACTCGATGGGCAAGAGCAGGATGAGGCCGAGGACGTGAACGCGGACGTGACCGTAGACGCGAACGTGGTCGCCGACGCGGAAATAAAAAATTATAAATTACATTACTATGTAATCTATCTATATAATAAATATCAAGTATTTCGTCTTTAATAAATGATTTTCGGCACTAAGTTCTTCCGCATACTGATGTTATTATAAAAAAAGATATATATAGATTAATAATCCCGATTTCTCTCTCTCTCTCTCTCTCTCTCTCTCTCTCTCTCTCTCTCTCTCTCTCTCTCTCTCTCTCTCTCTCTCTCTCTCTCTCTCTCTCTCTCTCTCTCGCTCTCGCTCTCTCTCTCTCTCTCTCTCTCTCTCTCTCTCTCTCTCTCTCTCTCTCGCTCTCTCGCTCTCTCTCTCTCGCTCTCGCGCTCTCTCTCTCTCTCTCTCTCGCTCTCTCTCTCTCTCTCTCTCTCTCTCTCTCTCTCTCTCTCTCTCAAACGAAATATATAATAGTTAGAAGTATAAGGAAAGAACTGAGAGGTAACATTACATTGAAATGTTTGGATGGAACTGAAATAGAGCGTGTGGAAAGAATGAAATATCTAGGCATAATTATTGACGACAGACTAAGATTTAAGGACCACTGTGATTATATGCTAAAGAAAATAGGGAAAAAAGTGAGTTTTTTAAATAGAATAGGTAATTACATATCGGCATATACTAGATGTATTATATACAAGACAATCATAGCGCCTCACTTTGAGTATTGTGCGACGCTGTTAATTGATATGGGAGAAACACAGCTGAATGAATTGCAAAAAGCGCAAAACCGGGCCATGAGGGTTATATTACAATGTGATAGACATACCAAAGTGGAGCGTATGCTGCAAGCGCTGCAGTTTATGTCCATAAGACAGAGGCTATATTATAATGTGTGTATATTTATTTTTAAGATTTTAAAGAGTATGTTACCGGATCAATTTAAAAATAAATTAACAATAGTGGGAAAAGAGAGTGAAAGACAGACACGACAAGCCGGGAATATTGTAATGCAATTTCGCAGAACTACGAGTGCGCAGAAGAGTATGTTTTATGAAGGAGTGAAAATGTATAATGACTTACCAGCTGAAATGAGACGGAATGAAACACTTGAAGCGTTTAAGCGAGCGTTAAAGGAGTATGTAATAATTCATGTAAACTAGATCTGTATTACAAATAGCTGAGAAAGCTAATAAAGATCAATCAATCAATCAATCTCTCTCTCTCTCTCTCTCTCTCTCTCTCTCTCTCTCTCTCTTCGATGGAGAAGACGTGTCAAACATAGCTCCGTAAAAGTGATAGTTTTTAAGTGGTTCAATAGTGTGAGAAAGTGACTAAAAGTTGTCGAAGTAATAGCTACATAGATCGGGAGTAACTATGAGTGTTATCTAGCCGGGATATGTTGGTATGCGAGCGTAAGAACTACATTTCTTGTATGAGACATCGAGGTCTCATACGACAGGTAGACATTAACGGTGGACAAAAAGTGCTGACGTGTGTAAGTGGACGCAAAGGTGACTGATCGCCTATGCTGATATTAACGGTTTCGGCCGGTAATTATCGATATAAACGATGAATATGATGAGTATCGATGTTCGGCATGTAAGAAGGCAATAAAAAATCAGGTTGTGGCATGCCAGTCTTGTGTTAAGCTTTTTTACCATCCAGGATGTGTAAGTAAGCATAAGATTTATGATAAAAACCGTGAACTGGTGTCGTGTCCTGGCCCATTTGAGAAGTTTACAATTGAAAGTGAAGCAGATATGAAGAAGGCATCTGCAGTGGCGGGGAGCAGCAGGGATATACTAGGATCTACAGGATCTATAGGTTCGTTTACGACATCAAGCAGTGGAAATAGAACATCAGGAATGAGTGGACCATCGAGTATTGACGTAAAAATAGATTGGCTTGTAAAAATTGTGAAAGAATTAAAAGATGAAACAGCATGTAAGAAGGAAATTAAGATGATGGTCAAGGAAATAGTTCGAGAAGAACTGGGAAATATTAAGGGTCGGCAGGAGACACGGTGGAGACCTCCCGCGGAGAGCCGTGAATTACGGATTCGTAATTTTCGTATTATAGCTAAAATAAAGAATAAATCGCATTTTCATTATGATATTCGTAATCCGTAGCATCGTCTTTCTTTGGCTACAAAGTAATTTTTTGGGAAAAATGGAAAAAATAAAAATTCAATAATAGACGAGCAATATACAGCTAACCACGGATCAGGTGTAGTTGCGCCCGAATTCGTATTATATTTATTATTAAATTTTTAGAGCCAAATTGTTAAATCTTACGTTGTAGCCATAATTATGACAATATAAAGAATACGTCAACATAAAGTTTTATAAAGAATATTAATTTTTTGAAGCGTAAAACGAAAATTACGAAATGACAAGATTTGTACCTAAGGTGCAGCTAACAGCAGAATCTGGGGAATATTCCGTAGTGGCACACTGTCCGTGTGACAGGAGAGAAGATTGCGTCGTCTTCTCTCTTGCACGATATACGAGGTCTGTTCAAAAAGTGAACAGACCTCGTATGTGTCCGTGTAAGCACACATCACCGAATATTCGTGTGCTATTCTTTTCAGAAACAACGAAATAATAATTGAAAATAATATATAAATTACATTTATATTTAATTATATAATCGTTTTTTAATTTGTAATAATTATTTTATTATATTTTTTAAAGAAAGAAATTTTATTATAAATATGGAAAATATGTACTAAATATATATTTAATATTAAAATATTAAAATATTAAATATTAAAATATTTAAAAAAAAAGTATCTAGTTATAAATTTGATTTATTTATTTATTTTACATTTTAGTAAATGTATGTGTATGTGTAATGTATATGTATAAATATGTATATGTGTATATGTGTATATGTGATGTATATGGATTTATGTGTGCATGTGTGCATTAAAATTTAATTTAATAATTTGACATTTTCCTCTTCCTCTCCCTCTCAGACTCCCGCGTTGACCCCCGCGTTGATCCCCGCGTTGACCCCCGCGTTGATCCCCGCGTTGACCTCCGCGTTGACCACCACGTTGACCCCCGCGTTGTGGCCGTGGTGGTGCCGGCAACTGTTGCGGAAGTGGCGGCGGTGGTGGTGGTGGTGGCTGCTGCTGTTGCTGTCGCCGTTCACGCCGTCGCTGACGATACCGTCGTCGCCGATCCGCTTGAGGATGCTACAATTAAAATAAATTAATATAGTTGTCAAAAAAAGCGTTGTTTTTATAAAGTAATAAAAGGCATTTAGCAATGTTTTTTTTAGCACGGATCTTTTATGATATTAACATTATTACTATATTGTATTAAATAAAAATATTATTATATTGTATTGAATAAAACTTACTCGTTGCGGTGCTTGCATAACAAAAATGCATGGACCCAGGGGGACGTAGGGCGGATAAACCGCGTCGAATGGCACGTGGTCGAACGGCACGTGGTCGAACGGCACGTGGTCCAGCGGTATATAATGCCGCGGCGGCGGCGGTATATAATTTGGCGGCGGCCGCGGTGGTGCACAATTTGGTGGCGGCGGTGCACAATTTGGCAGGGGCGGCGGTGGCGGAGGTTGAAATTGAGGCGGAAGAGGAATAAAAATAGCTGCAAAAAAAATAAAAAATAGGTTATTAAAAAATTCCTGCTTTTATCATTATTATTTCTCATACATAATACGTACATATATTACAAAGAAGTAATAATAAATTATGATATGCGAAGTATTTCATCTATTATCTATTCTTCATATTTTATCTATTTTAATTATTAAAATATGCAATAAACAATATAATAACCTTACCATTGTTTTGATCGGCCATTGTCCCAGCTTCTCTGGTCTTTGATGACTTTAGTCATTGATAATGCAATTCGACAATTAGCGCACTCTAATAGTTAGTATGTCACCGTGCCGTGGCGCATGTGTAAAAAAAATTGAGGGAAGAGTTTTTATTGTTAGATATCTGTGTTTTATTAGCACATTGAGTTGTGTATTGTCGTGTAGTGTCGTGCAGTGAACAAAAAGAAGAGGAAGAAAAAGAAGACGAAGAAGAAGAAAAAGAAGAAGACGAAGAAGAAAAAGACGAAGAAGAGGAAGAATCATGGACAAGAAGAGAGTATGGTTATCGGAAAAACGCATTTCTCAGAAAAAGAGAATGCATTATGTCCGACAAGGTAAGCA
This sequence comes from Lasius platythorax, assembly GCA_963971435.1. Lineage (NCBI taxonomy): Eukaryota > Metazoa > Arthropoda > Insecta > Hymenoptera > Formicidae > Lasius > Lasius platythorax. The sequence goes on from OZ020548.1 coordinate 3,132,265, forward strand.
AAAAACAAATGCATGTGAAAGTGAAAATGAGATGTCTTGTACAAGCACATCTTCCATGCATTCTAATGAAAGCATGTTGCATGAATCTGCATGTATTGAAAGAAATAAGGAAGATGTGTCAACATCAAGATCGTTGCAATCGTTATCAAATACATTTTCTAACACATCGTTGGAAACATATTTGCGTCACAAATCCAAACTGTCTCTGATATTTTCAATGACAATGATTCTGTTGGATCTGTATCAAATGTTCGCGAATTTTGTAATAATGATAATTCGATGAGCACAATGCATGTATATGTAAATAAACAAAATGTTTTAGATAACGATGCATCAACATCTCAATTAATAAACACACATTGTGAAACGCCAATGGATGTTTGGATGGAATTAGAAAACATAAGTAATAATAGTACAGATGATGAAATAGAAAATGTAGTTTTGCATGTTGAACATGATAAGAACATTGACGCAGACCATTTATGTTCTGCAGAGATTAGTGGACGACGTATCGTCGATTTGGGGCATGTTTTTGCTGAATTGCAGAAACTGTCCACTCATTGGACCGGCGAATGTCGTTTTACTGATCTTGTAATAAGCGAAAAGAAGCCTGACGGTCTGAAAACCAAATTTTCTGTCAAATGTCGAATGTGTCACTTCACAGATAGCTTTTGGAGTGAACCGACAGATGACAAAATTTTGGATGTCAATAATGGTATCGTATCCGGTACTATATTGACAGGAATTGGTCATAAGCAGCTTGAAGAACTTCTTGCTGCTGTAGATGTTCCATGCATGAGTAATAAAACATATATAAAGTATCATAACGAAATGTCGGAAGCCTTCGCCGCTACCGCGGAAGAAGAAATGCGCGTGGCTGGCGAAGAGGAAAAACGTTTAGCAATTGAAAGAGGAGATATCATAGACGGAATTCCGCATGTACCCATGATAACAGACGGTTCGTGGATGAAGAGATCCTACCATACTGGTAGTTACGATTCTCCATCCGGAGCAGCTATTATTACGGGATATTATTCTAAAAAAGTATTATTTGTTGGTGTTCGGAATAAATATTGTATTGTGTGCGCGAGAGCAGCTAAAATTAATGCAGCAGCAAAAGAACATTTATGTTTTAAAAATTGGGGAAGCAATTAGAGCTCCACCAGTATGGAAAGTGATATAATCCTCGAAGGCTTCCGACTTAGTTTAGAAATGCATGGCCTTATTTATAGTAAATATATCGGTGACGGTGATAGTAACGTCTTAAAAAAATTGCGAGATTTTCCACCGTATCCAAATATTGTTGTGGAGAAGATTGAATGCATGAATCATCTTCTCCGCAATCTTTGTAATAAAATACGTGAAGCGGGTAGTACCGGTAGTAGAAATGTTTCAAAATTAAAGAAGGCCGTTGCGAGTAGCGTTATGAAAATTTGAAACGCTGTTGTAAAGGCTGTCGACTTTCGTCGCAATCGTAAAGTTAGTTGGCAAATTAAAATTTCAGAACTAATTAAAGATTTAAATAATATACCTAGCCATGTATTTGGTGAACATAAAGATTGCGCTTCGCTTCAATATTTCTGTAATGGACAACAGAAAGAAGGCGAGGAAAATCTTGTGTCCCAATTACAACGTGCAGGATTTTTACAAAAAGTAGAAAATGCTATGAAACGCGTAATAGAAAATGCCGATAGTTTACTATATAAATTTACTAGTAATTCTGTTGAAAGTTGTAACGCAATTATAAGTAAATTTATTGGTGGAAAGCGCGTTCATTATGCCATGAAAGGCTCGTATCAAACACGCGTTAAAGCATCCGTAGTACAATGTAATACTTCGCGAACCTTGAGTTCTGTTTGTCGTGCGATGAATAAAAAACCACCCACACAAACAGAAATCATTGAAAAAAGAAATATAAATAAAAATGCCAACCAACTTTAACGAACACGTGCGGCGAAAGATTTAGGTCTCTCTGTTCGTACATCTAAATTTTTCGCTAAAATATCGGCTGATAAAAATTATGGACCAAATGTAGAACGGCCAGATATCGTAGGTAATATGTACGAACAGTTGAGACTTAATCATTATGAAATATTGTTGGATCAACAACGTAATTGTGCTGTATTGGAGTGTGCTACACGGGATCAGCATGAAAACCCGGAGTGGCACAACGTACGGCGAAATCTTCTCACTGCTTCAAACTTTGGAAAAGTTTGTAGCAGAAGAGAAACAACTTCGTGCCAAAATCTTGTGAAAGCAATTCTTTATCCTCCTCGATTGACGAGCGCGGCTGTTGAGTGGGGTAAAGAAAAAGAGATGATGGCACGAGAGCAATTGCAGATGGAATTAGGGATAGAAATTAATAAATGTGGTATATTTATTGATGAAACTATCCCATATCTTGCCGCGACGCCTGACGGCATTGTCGGAGACGATACTATCGTTGAGATTAAATGTCCTTATGCGGCGCGGCATGTGTCTCCCATCAATGCAATGCTCAAAAAGATTTCAGATATTCATAGAATAATTGAACACCCTTCACTCGACCATACTGGCAAATTCTGTTTATTGTTAAGTGCACATCACAACGTTTCGACCTTAGTTTTAGGTCTTTATCAAGTGATCTATAAATCATAAGAAAAAGCACGAAGAACAATTAATATTACAAATAGTAGTAACGAATGATTAAGATACAATATTGAAAAATAGATATGTACTTGCGAAATATAATTATACTTTATAGATGTCAAAAGATAGAAAATTCATTGTGCCAGATAGACAAACACGTCAGATACATTAGACGAACTGAGAGGAACTAAACAACCTTTATTATAAAGTCGTATATGTTATTTAAATTGTCTGTGTCCTTTTGTAAATTTAAAGTGTTGTTGTTTTTCTTGATGTAGAACATTTCGGCAATCTCTCTTTTTCTAACATGTTTTTCATTATGTAAAATCTTGGGATTAGCCCAGTCGAAATCATGGTTAAATTCAATTTTATGTTTACTAATGACAGAAAGATTGCTCGAATGCATTTTAATATTCTTAAAGTGTTCTTTAACGCGTGTCGTTAAATGTCTCTTCGTCTGTCCAATGTATGAGGAATCACAATCTTTACAGTTAATTTGGTAAACTATCTCGGTTCTGTTGTCAGTGGGCAATCTGTCCTTCCCAAGTTTAATTACATTATTTAGTTTATTTGGTATGTTATGTACAACGTTAAACCCCATGTTTTCAAAAATTCTATCAATATTGCCTAAACTTTCTACGTATGGTAATGAGATGAAGGAGGTAGTGGTGCTCTTATCATTGTCTATGCTCAGGTTATTGACGGAACGATTCTTTAAACAATGGAGTCTCTTATTAACAAAACGATCGATAATATGTTCTGGGAAACAATTATTAAGCAATATTTGTTTCACTATTTTTATATTGTTATCATGAAATTGATCATTAGATAATAAAACCGCAGAGTCAACGAGATTAAAAATCGTGTTCATTTTGTATTTAAATGGGTGATTGGAGTAAAAGTTAATATATCTATTAGAGCAAGTGTTTTTTCTATACCAGTTAGTTAACAGTTTCCCATTGGAACGTATGATCGTTGTGTTTAAAAAATTTATACATCCATTTACTTCAACCTCATAAGTGAAACGTAAACGCTGGTGATAGTTATTAAATGTCTCAGTAATTTCATGAATTTTTGTAATCGGAATGATGGCAAAAATATCGTCAACATATCTATAATACGTCCGAACATTAAAACTTAATTGAGATAAGCAATGAGTCTCCAAGTCGTCCATCACAATATCAGCCAGGATAGGTGAAAGAGGAGAACCCATTGGGCTGCCGAAAATCTGCTCATAGAACTGTCCATTAAACGAAAAACTGGTCGAATCCAAGATAAATTCAACTGCATATAAAAATTGAGGCAGACTAAAATCAGTGTTAGGGGAGATGTCATTCCACCGTTTCTCAATAGCGCTCAACACTAATTCTTTAGGGACATTGGTAAATAATGCAGTGACATCGAGTGAAATTAAAATTTCATCGTCATTAATAATTTTGTCTTTTAAATTAGAGGTGAATGACCAGCCATCTTTGACATGAGATTTAGGTTGTGGAATGGAATGATGTAAGATACTATGAACATATTTAGCGACATTGTATACAGGACTGCCTAGTGACGATACAATGATGCGCAAAGGAAAACCATTTTTATGGACCTTCGGCAATCCATAACAACGTGGTAAATTGCCATTAGTGGTATTTAACTGTTTATATGTAGAGTCATTAATCAAGTCGTTATTGAGCCAAGATTTAATAAGCGAATTTGTTTTGTTAGTTAGTTGTCTAATAGGATTCTTGTTTAATGTTTTATAAGTGGATTCATCACTCAGCAAATTCTCCATTTTTTCCAGATAATCATTTCTATCCATTATTACAGTAACCTGACCCTTATCAGCTTTAGTGACAAAAATATCGTCGTTATCACGTAAAAATTTTTTACAAAGAGAGAATTCTTGTAGAATGTAACTATCTAAAAAGCTCATGTGTTTATTTTCACATAAGAATTTTTTGAGAGAATCCGCGACTGAAATTCTAGTTGTTTCAATTATTTCAGTCGGGATCTTTGAGTGATTGATTTCTAAGTTCTTGATCGTCTCAAGTACGATGTTAATCCTGTCATTATTGTTAGATTGGTCAATAGGTAATCCGAATTTGTCACCCAAGCTTAAAAAGTCAGATATTCTACTAGGGATGGTCTTACCACTAATGTTAACCAACCACTTAGTTTTGTCAATGTTCTCGAATGGGTTGACGATTATGTTATGCTTAGAAATTAGATTATTAAATTTTTTAGTTGACTTATTTTCCGCTAAATGTTTATAGGAAAAAAACCTTCGTTTGTTGTATTCGAAAAAACTGAGTACCATGTCGCGAGGTAAGCCTTCCCAAAGTCTTTTTTCTATCTTCTTAGTTGCGAGCCGCAAGTAATTGAGATTCAAATTAAGATCTTTAATCTCTAATCTCAATAGTTTGTGACGATACTTCAAACTAATCATCTCCATTCTTCTTCTGGTGCTACTACTATAAAATTGGATATTAATTCTTAAGTTGGTGATATGTGACGGAAAAACATCATGTCTTCTGCACCGCAATAAGAATATCAATTGTTGATTCGCGGAAACAATTTTTTCCTTGTTGTTGATCCATAGTTTCAGTAGAGTTGTATAGTCGTTGCCAAACCTTCTCGAGATCATTCGAAAAAATCCGTCAACTTGTGTTGGCTCCATAATTAGGTCCAGGAGCGTAAAAAATATAATGTAGAAATTTTGACCACCAGTGATAAAATTAAAAAATAATTGAACACCCTTTACTCGACCATACTGGCAAATTCTGTTTATTGTTAAGTGCATATCACAACGTTTCGACCTTAGTTTTAGGTTCTTATCAAGTGATCTATAAATCATAAGAAAAAGCACGAAGAACAATTAATATTACAAATAATAGTAACGAATGATTAAGATACAATATTGAAAAATAGATATGTACTTGCGAAATATAATTATACTTTATAGATGTCAAAAGATAGAAAATTCATTGTGTCAGATAGACAAACACGTTAGATACATTAGACGAACTGAGAGGAACTAAACAACCTTTATTATAAAGTCGTATATGTTATTTAAATTGTCTGTGTCCTTTTGTAAATTTAAAGTGTTGTTGTTTTTCTTGATGTAGAACATTTCGGCAATCTCTCTTTTTCTAACATGTTTTTCATTATGTAAAATCTTGGGATTAGCCCAGTCGAAATCATGGTTAAATTCAATTTTATGTTTACTAATGACAGAAAGATTGCTCGAATGCATTTTAATATTCTTAAAGTGTTCTTTAACGCGTGTCGTTAAATGTCTCTTCGTCTATCCAATGTATGAGGAATCACAATCTTTACAGTTAATTTGGTAAACTATCTCGGTTCTGTTGTCAGTGGGCAATCTGTCCTTCCCAAGTTTAATTACATTATTTAGTTTATTTGGTATAATAAAGGTTGTTTAGTTCCTCTCAGTTCGTCTAATGTATCTGACGTGTTTGTCTATCTGACACAATGAATTTTCTATCTTTTGACATCTATAAAGTATAATTATATTTTGCAAGTACATATCTATTTTTCAATATTGTATTTTAATCATTCGTTACTACTATTTGTAATATTAATTGTTCTTCGTGCTTTTTCTTATGATTTATAGATCACTTGATAAGGACCTAAAACTAAGGTCGAAATGTTGTGATGTGCACTTAACAATAAACAGAATTTGCCAGTATGGTCAAGTGAAGGGTGTTCAATTATTTTTTAATTTTATCACTGGTGGTCAAAATTTCTACATTATATTATTCATAGAATATTTGATAAAACGGATGACACTCGAATGAATCAAAGACACGTGTACTACTTCCAAGTACAGGGACAACTCCACATAACGCAAAGAAAGTATTGCATTTTTGCTGTGTGAACACCCTTTGGATTTAAGTACACGATTGTCGTGCGTGATGACAGATTTTGGGAAACAAAAATGTTATCGCAGCTTAAACGATTCTACGAGGACTGCTTGGTTCCTGAAATAATAGATAGTAGAGCAGCACGAAATATGCCTATTCGGGAACCGCAGTATGTCATCGAAGCACAAGAAGCGGCTAGAAAAAATGACAAAAAAGTAGAAAGTAGTATTGAAGCTAGCAAACAATTATTGTCGAACAGTACTACCACTGTTGCTGTTCCAGAGCAAGATGACGATTGCATTATAATTGATTATTGTAATGAAAAACGAGATCTAACAGAGGATGACATTAGAAGACAAAGAAAAATGTTAGATAATGTCATACCTTCGTTTTTATCAGTAAAGAATAACGTTTTGCCCATTAATAGTAAATTAAATGATGAATCGTTAGATCTATTTTTACGCATTGTAAGAGAGACTTCTTGCTTTGAAACACAAAGTGTGTTATACTTGGAATACCCGCACATAATTGAAGCTAGTCGTAGCAATAAAAGCTTACAAATTATTGGCGGAAATTGCACAGATCATTGGCGATGCATTCTTTTTGATGGCACCAAACTTCACGTGTACGACAGCCTACCTGGTACTACGTACGAAAAATTGGCTGCTAAAGAGAAAGAATATATTCGCCTTCGTTATCCCAAGATAACGAAATATGAAATAATTTTCGAAGAAGTGCAAACACAACCGGATTGCACCTCTTGTGGAATTTATGCTGCAGCTTTCGCTACAACTATAGCCTTGAAAGGAAATCCTTGTAATAAAAAATATTCCAGTGACGTAAAATGCATGAGACGTCATTTAATTACAATTCTAGAAAGCAACAAATTATTGCCTTTCCCGAATTAATATTTTTTATTACCCATCTTTCTAAGCTTTTATTGCTAAATATTGCTTAATAATTGTTAAAAATAAAATAATTGTCATTGTATAGAACATATAGTAACATGTAATTGTTACTGTATCTCGCATGCAAATAAAAATTTCGGAGAGACGATAAAAGAATATTGGTTGCGTTCTCACGGGAATGGGCGTTGGAGGGGCCCATTCTATATTTTATATATGTAATATTTATGATGACAATAATTTATTTTATTGTTATTATATTAATATTAGTCTATGTACGCAGCATAGATTTGCTTATTGTTGCAGATAAATTTGGAGTCACCATATTTAAAGGGCGGAACACTTTAAATGGAGAGGCGTGGATACCACTGAATCAACGCCATTATATTGCAGCAGGTAACGTATGCACAGTGGGGGTTTTAGTGAGTAAGAATCTCACACTACCCAGGAAAACCGGGGTGCCTTTTGAAGGTTTCCCCCACTAAAAAAAAAAAAAAAAAACGCTACTGTGTCATGACTCTATCTTTAATCAATAATTAATAATCCAATGAATATAATAATCAACAATTATTTTTTTATAATAATAGTATATTTAAATATATATATATATTTTTCAAAATATTTTTATATATTCAAATTTACTATCGTATGAAAATAATTGTTTATATTTATTGGATTATTAATTATTGATTGTAGCTTGAGCTACATGGCATAAACTCAACACAGGCTGAACATTGTCTGCATAATATATTTCACTTATTGATTATTTCAATTATATTTATTTATTAAAATATTTAATATATAAGTATATATTAAAATATACATACACAGATATGACAAGCTTATCTTGATTTTTCTTCGATTGATTTTATTGTATAATATATCTCTCTCTTTATCTCTCTCTCTCTCTCTCTCTCTCTCTCTCTCTCTCTCTCTCTCTCTCTCTCTCTCTCTCTCTCTCTCTCTCTCTGCTCTATAAATACTTATAACGTGAAAGAATTGAGAAGTAACGTATGATGGCTCAATGCAAGAATGTTCAATATCACCCAGAAAACTCGAGTTCAAATATATCAATATTAATTTTTTAATAATATATTGGAAAATAGATAAATTATTCAAGAAATATATTTTTTAAAGGTAATTAACATAAGAATGTTTAAATAATTAAAATATTTATTATTTATTATCAGACAATTTTTACACATAATTTTTACATACTAATAATATATATATACGCACATATGTGCATAAACATATATAAAATTTTAAAAAGTGGGTGCTTATTAGGCTTGCTACGGTACTGCCTTCTGCTACGGAAGGCCAGAAAGCATTTTCAGGCCATCTGTCTCTCTACCGTGCGTCCGCGTGAGCAATTCAATGGTGTTTGTATGTATATGGACATACACCACTACATAAAACGCGGAATCGGTTTCTCAGCGTTGGCAACACTGAAACCGGAGTTTCGTGCTGTCACCGCGCGAGATCTCCAACATCAATTCGGAGTTTGCCTGGGTCTCCTGCCGACCCTTAAGCAAGAACTTGGAGACCTGAGAAGAATGATACAGGCAAGAGCTTGTGGGCCGTTAGGAGGAGCGCAAAGAAGCTATAGCGAAGCAGTTAAAGAGAAGAAGAAGGAAAATATTATAATTGTCAAACCCAAGGTGCAACAGGAGAGTGAAGCAACTAAAAAACTGATAAAAGAAAAGGTAGATATCAAGAACATGGCTATGGGAATAACGAAGCTAAAAAAAGGAAGTAAGGGAACAGTTATTTTCGGTTGTGAGACTGGAGAAGAAATGGAAAAACTAAAGGCGACAGTACAAGCCAAGCTGGGCGAAAATTTCAAAGTTACTGAGTCACCGAGGATGAAACCTAAAATAAAAATTGTTAATATTGGCGAGGAAGAAATGACGTTAATAGGTACAATCAAGAAGCAGAACAAAATTGACGCGAAAAATAAAGGAATTCATATGCGAATAGTGAAGAGAATAGTTAAAGAGAATAGAAATGATAAAGGTCAATCCGGAAGAAAAGAAAAAGAAGGTATCGTAATAATGGAAGCTGATGAAGAGACTCATGAAGTAATGCTGAGCAAAGGAAAACTGAATGTAGGATGGAGAAAGTGTCCTGCATTCAATCACATTAACATTAAAAGATGTTTTAAATGCTGGGGTTATTATCATATTGCAAAGAATTGTACGTATAATGAAACATGTCACAAATGTGCAGGAAATCATAATGTGAATGAATGTACAGCGACAAAGAAAAGATGTATAAATTGTATGTTTAAGATTCAAACATACAACTCGAAAATAAATGATGAACATGACGCACTTGATCCGGAATGCCCGACTTTCAAGAGAGCGATACAGGAGGAGAAGAGGAGAGCCGGCTGGGAGGATGCTAAATAGCAACTACAGAAGGAAACAGAACTGATACTATATACAAATGCGCAAAGTTTGATGGCGCATAAAGACGAGATACAGCATCAGATTATGAAGAAAATGAACCCTGCGTTCATCGCGTTATCAGAAACCAGAGTGACTGTAGAAATTGAAGACTGTGAAGTGAACGTACCGGGATATAGTATGATTAGATGTGATGCTGAGAATAGAAATACAGGAGGGGTTGTTTTATATGTAAGGGATTATATTAAATATGAGATAGTATTAGTAAAGAAGTTAGAATTGAATTGTTGGTGTGCTGCGATTGAAGTGAAAGATAATTTGTATAGAGGAGTAATAATGGTAATATATCATTCACCGAGTGCATCGCACGGTGATTTCGTAAGATTTCTGGAGGATATAGTAGAAGAATTAATAATACGAGGAGAATGTAAAGTAATAGGAGACTTTAATATAGATATTATGTTAGATTCGTTTTATACAAGGAAGTTGCAGACGACAATGTTAAGTTTAGGCATGAAACAATATGTAAATAAACCGACGAGAATTACGAAAGACAGTAAAACAATCATAGATTTAATTTACGCTAATAATAAAATAGTAGTGCAGGTAATTCATGAACCTAAAATAACAGACCATGCGTGGTTAAAAGTTGAACTTAATGCGAGTAAAATTGATAATAAATACAGAGAATTTAGTGCTAGGAATTTTAAAGAATTTAATGTAGATGAATTTATTAAATTAGTGGAAAATAATTTAGAACAAAGCCAAGATATGAATGTCAGTGTGAGGACAAAGAAACTTGTTGATAATATAGTAGATGCATTGGACACTACAGCGCCTAAGAAAAAATTTAGAATTCCAAAAATATGGGAAGGAAAAAATGGTTTTCGGATGAAATAAGAGAAGCAGCGGCTAAAAGGGATGAGGCGTACAGTAAAGCGTTGTATCACGATATGGACGAAAATTGGTTACAGTTTAAAATCGAAAGAAATGCAGTGGTCAAACTAATCAGGACAAAAAAGAAAGAATATTATGAAAATATGATAGATCATAACAAGGGAAATCCGACATCTATGTGGAAAACCCTGAAAGAAATAATAAGAGGCGAACCAACGGGTACAAAGGCAATAGAGAATATAGATTTTGAAATATTAGATAATACTGAAGGGTGCAATATAGCTGATAAATTTAATTTATATTATATACAGAGTATTGATAGCATAGTAAAATCTGTAAATAGTGGTAACTTGGGAAGTCCAGGTAAAAGAATTATTTTTGTTATTGAAAGCGAGGGGATTATAGAAAATTTTGAGATGATTAGAATAGAGCATTTACAAAAAATTGTTATGGAACTACCAAAAAAGAGAGGTACGGAAGAGGGAATAACTAGTGATATACTTAAAGCAGTATTTTATGTAATAAAAGAGGAATTTGTTGATATAATAAATAACTCTTTGAGGGAAGGTTGCTGTCCAGAAGATTGGAAAACGTCTACGATAATACCGATTCCAAAAATAGAGAAAGCTAGGAAAGCAAGTGAATTTAGGCCTATAAATATGTTACCAATATTCGAGAAAGTATTAGAATTAGTAGTTAAAAAACAAATTGAGGCGTTTTTTGAAGATAATTGTATCATAACAGAGCATCAATCGGGTTTTAGAAAACAGTATTCGTGTGAAACAGCGATTCAAACAGTCATTGACGAATGGAAATTGATAGTTAGTGAAGCAAAAATGGTGGGGGTAATTTTCATGGATCTCAAGCGAGCATTTGAAACAATAGATAGGGAAAGATTGTTAGAGAAATTATATCAATACGGAATTAGAGGAACAGCTTTAGAATGGTTAAGATCATATCTAAAGAATAGAACACAACAGGTACGATTTAACAATGAATGGTCTACATTATTGGCCACAGAATATGGAGTACCACAGGGATCTGTATTAGGACCTTTGTTATTTATAATATACATAAATGATATAATTAAAGTCTCCCCGGAAGGATGTAACATAAAAATGTTTGCGGATGATACGTTGGTGTATGTGACCGGAGAGAGTAGTGCGGAATTAGAAAGAAAAATGAATATGGCATTTGTTACAGTGGAAAAATGGATGAATACAAATAAGTTAAAAATGAATGCAGGAAAAACGAAATATATGATAGTTAGAAGTATAAGGAAAGAACTGAGAGGTAACATTACATTGAAATGTTTGGATGGAACTGAAATAGAGCGTGTGGAAAGAATGAAATATCTAGGCATAATTATTGACAATAGACTAAGATTTAAAGATCACTGTGATTATATGCTAAAGAAAATAGGGAAAAAATGCGTTTTTTAAATAGAATAGGTAATTACATATCGGCATATACTAGATGTATTATATACAAGACAATCATAGCGCCTCACTTTGAATATTGTGTGACGCTGTTAATTGATATGGGAGAAACACAGCTGAATGAATTGCAAAAAGCGCAAAACCGGGCCATGAGGGTCATATTACAATGTGATAGACATACCAAAGTGGAGCGTATGCTGCAAGCGTTGCAGTTTATGTCCATAAGACAGAGGCTATATTATAATGTGTGTATATTTATTTTTAAGATTTTAAAGAGTATGTTACCGGATCAATTAAAAAATAGGTTAACAATAGTGGGAAATGAGAGTGAAAGACAGACACGACAAGCCGGGGATATTGTAATGCAATTTCGCAGAACTACGAGTGCGAAGAAGAGTATGTTTTATGAAGGAGTGAAAATGTATAATGACTTACCAGCTGAAATGAAACGGAATGAAACACTTGAAGCGTTTAAGCGAGCGTTAAAGGAGTATGTAATAATTCATGTAAACTAGATCTGTATTACAAATAGCTGAGAAAGCTAATAAAGATCAATCAATCAATCAATCTCTCTCTCCCCCTCTCCCCCCTCTCCCCGTTCTCTCCCCTCCTCTCTCTCCCTCCCTCTCCCTCTCTCCCTCCCTCCCTCCCTCCCTCTCCCTTTCTCTCTCCCCCTCTCTCTCTCCATCCCTCTCTCCCTCCCTCCCTCTCTCCCTCCCCCTCTCTCTCACTCACTCTCTCTCCCTCTTTCCCTCCCTCCCTCCCTCCTTCCTCCCTCTCTTTCACACATACACACACACAAATATACAGGGTGTCCCAGACCTACCGTATAACCTGTTAATGGTAGATTCTTGAGATCATTTGGAGATGAAATCCTTATGGCAAAATGTCGAGGGTGCAATAGTTTTTAAACGGGAAGGGTTTAAAGTTCATCAATCAGTTTGTCGCAATTTCGCGCGCCCAGGGACATGACACGTCGAAAGGGCCCCTCAATAACACTTTATTCAATTTGTCATAAATACTTGAAATTATTATTCACTTTATTCTTTATTCACTTTGTACACTATTTGCAAGACCGATGAATATCGAGACGATAATAGTTTCTAAATTTTTGTACGGAAACGCGATGCGCGTCGAACTGTCAAAACGTTTATATGCAAAGCCGCCGCGGACAAATGACATGCGGTTAGAGAAAATCAATAAATAATTTGATGTGTCATGTCCCTGGGCGCGCGAAATTGCGACAAACTGATTGGTGAACTTTAAACCCTTCCCGTTTAAAAACTATTGCACCCTCGACATTTTGCCATAAGGATTTCGTCTCCAAATGACCTCAAGAATCTACCATTAACAGGTTATACGGTAGGTCTGGGACACCCTGTATATCTCTCTCTCCGTCTCCGTCTCCGTCTCCGTCTCCGTCTCTTCCTCTCCCTTTCCCTCTCTCTCTCTCTCTCTCTCTCTCTCTCTCTCTCCCTCTCTCTCCCCCCTTTCTCTCTCTCATCAAATATTTTTAAACAGATCATTGCTACGCGATTGCTACGATGCGAGGATTCAACGTTACGCATCGCTTGTACGTTATTATTACATAACCGTTATTATTATTACTAAAGCCGTTATTATTATTGTTGAGGATACAATTTCCGCTTCTTTCTATGTTCGCGATCCTATTATCTTATTATTTGTATATTCACGGTTATGTTCACGGTCCAATCACCAGAGAACGCCCGAAGCGCTATTGTATCTACTATCTAGTTACTTTTATATTCTTTGTTTACGGTCATTACTTATCGCACCGGCTTACTGTAAAAACACATCACTTTTGTCTCATAACGTTCAAGCTAGCAATAAATATATCCTGCTTTGTGTATTCCCGTGTATTCTTCAATACGCCCTGCTAACAGGTTATGGGTCCAGGGATACGCGAAAATTAATCCCGTTGAGTCTATCGAAAATATAAGACGTAAAAAAACGATACGAGAGCGCCGATCGTGCTACGAGCGTCGGATACTGAGAATCGCTTCACGCCCTTCACGCCAGTGAGTACCGACGAGGAATCGCATCATCACGCAGCACTCGAAGCACGGCACAGTTGGATTAAAGTCGGAATTGAGTTAGACGCAAAATCGCAAGCAAGAGGCAGCATACATACGTACGTAACTTCCTCGTTATCGCACGCGGGAATTAAGCTAACCTTTTTCAGAAAGAGAAATGGCTCACACAAATATTGTGAATTCCAGACGCATTGAGACACTCAACAGAGACAATTATGATACGTGGCGCATCCAAATAGAAGCACTGTTAATAAAGAATGATTTATGGGATTACGTGTGTGGCAACAACGTAAAACCCGAAATCGTCGGCGAAGGTGCAGCACTGGCCCAAGCGCAAGATGCACGTAATGCCTGGATTTCGCAGGATAGGAAGGCGAGATCTGATCTTATTCTCTCCATTTCCCCATCGGAATTCAAGCAAGTTCGCGGATGCGAGACATCAAGAGACATTTGGTTGAAGTTAGAGGCCACCTACGCATCAAAGGGACCGGCACGTAAGGCAACTTTATTAAAGCAATTAGTGCAACACAAGCTATCAGACGATGGCGACGTACGTGAGCATCTCTCTAAATTTTTTGATACGGTCGACAAGCTTAACGCGATGGACGTAGAAATGAACGGAGATCTCCTTACTATTATGCTGCTTTATGGTCTGCCAGATTGTTTTGAAAACTTTCGGTGCGCTATTGAGTCGCGCGATACGCTACCCGATGCAGAGTCTCTCAAGGTCAAGATCATCGAGGAAAATGATGCTAGAATCCGAAGATCGGACCACAACGAATCCAAAGCGATGTTCGCCAAGCAAAATCCCAGAGGATCGCGGAATAATTCAAACAATGATCCAGGTAAGGCAAAAACGTTTAAGAAGCCAAAATATAAGTGCCATTTTTGCAGAAAACAAGGGCATAAAGAATCCGAATGTTACTCCAAGATGAAGAAAAAGGATGAAGCAAAGGCTGAAGCGAAAGCTGAAGCAAAAGCTAACTGCACTGAACTTAGTTTCTTTACCAACAAAGATAGCTGTTCGAAGTTTATGCCCGAAAATCAAGATTGGTGTCTCGATAGTGGTTGCACCTCACACTTATGCAATGATAGAGAATCGTTTCTGCGTTTCCAAAATACGGACAGTAAAATAAAATTGGCAAATGCATTTACCGCCGAGGTCAAGGCAAGAGGAGATGTCGGACTGACAGTATGCCACGGGGAGATTAATATATCCGTAAACTTAGAAGAAACCTTATACGTTCCTGGACTGAGAACAAACCTGATGTCTGTCGCAAAGATAGTGGACAAGGACCACGAAATCGTTTTTAAGAAGACTCACGCCGTTATTCAAGACATTCAGAGAAACATCAAGATGATTGCCAAACGACGAGGAGATTTATTCTACTTGGGCTCATTCCGCCAAGTGGCCAACGCCGCAGTTAATATCAAATCAAACGAAGACAAGCTGTGGCATAGACGCTTTGGTCATCTCAACTACGGAGACTTGAGAGCGAAGAAAAACCGAAACGTCATCGGTATGGACTTAAAGGAAATCGACAAAATCCGCAATTGCAAGGTATGCCTCGCCGCAAAATTGCCACGTCAACCATTTCCTACAAGAGCCGGTAAATCGTCCGAAAAGCTACAAATCGTTTACACGGACGTTTGCGGTCCTATGAGGACTGTATCTAACGGAGGAGCACGATATTTCATGACTGTGATCGACGATTGTAGTCGATGGTGTGAAGTATTCTTTTTGAAATCCAAGTACGAAACACCCTCTAAAATAATAGAGTACGTGCGATTTGCCGAGAAGCAGACTGATTTTAAGGCCGTTCAATCCGATGATGGTACAGAGTACTGCAATAGGACTTTGGATTCGTTTTTCAAGACGGAGGGTATCCAGCGTAGGCTCTCCACCGCTCACACCTCACAACAGAATGGCGTTGCTGAGCGCAAGAATAGAACATTTGTTGAATCTGCAAGATGCATGCTCATTCAAGCTAATCTCCCGCATACCATCTGGGCTGAAGCCATCGCAACGGCGAATTACATTCGCAACAGATGCATCTCTAAAAGTTTGAATCAGGGCACTCCATATGAGGTATGGACCGGTGAGAAGCCAAATGTCGAACACCTTCGTGTTTTCGGTTCCAAGGTTTATGTTGCAGACAACGTGCCCAACAAAGGAAAGTTCCAACTCAGAGCGACGGAAGGCATATTCCTGGGCTATTCTAACGAGTCTAAGGCCTATCGGGTTTGGATCCCGAGCATAAAGAAAATTCGAATTTCAAAGGACATCAAATTCTTTGACGAACACTCCTCAGAGAATGAGCGCGAGGACACCGCTAACCACGACAAGACGAGCTGCAGCGATATGACACCGGACATTGTCCATTCCACCACTAAGGAGATCGCTATCAACCCGAGAACAGGCGAAGACATTGAACATATCGCTGTAGACGAACCTGACGTTTCCGTACACGATCAACCCATCGGGCAGGGTGACGATGCAGGTGTAGAGGAAGCAACGCACGAGAAACGGGGGCCAGGAAGACCCCGATTGATACGCACCGGTGGTCGAGGACGTCCGAGCAAGCAGTACAATATGATACAAATCAAGGTTCGCCGATTGGAGATGCGCATCAAAACGAGGATCCCACCTCATCTGTCGCAGGCGATTCCGACGAGAACGGTTGGTACGACGCTTTCTCTGGAATGTGCACAGCCGAAATTCCGTTTTCGCAAGCTATAGCCGGCGACGATGCTGAGAAGTGGAAGGACGCTATCTATGAAGAGGTGAAGTGCTTGGTCGACAACGACAACTGGGATATCGTCGAGAAACCCGCAGACGCGAAAGTCATCGGATCGAGGTTTGTTCTCCGCAGCAAGCTTGGCGCAGACGGACTGTTAGAACGTCGCAAGGCCAGATTGGTTGCAAAGGGGTTCTCACAGCGTCCCGGAGTTGACTTCCGCGAGACGTTTGCCCCGGTCGCACGGCTCTCATCACTTAGACTTTTGGTCGCTCTCTCTGCTACATCTGATTTAAAGATCACGCAATTTGATGTGAAAACGGCATACTTAAACGGTAACATAGACACGGAGATCTACATTTCGAAGCCTGAGCTCCTCGAAGAAATGCTAAGAAGAATAATTTATCAGGAGTCCGGTACAGAGTTAGCACCTAAAGCTGAGAAGATGCTATCCCAGTTAGTTGACGTCAACCGGGTTTGCCGACTCAACAAAGCCCTCTACGGCCTTAAACAAGCAGGGCGTCAGTGGTACGAGAGATTTAAGGAAGCCCTTCGATTACTTGATCTCGTTCCAACCAAGTCGGATCCATGCGTATTTGTTGACAAGAATCGCGATCAAACCTTTGTTTTAATATACGTGGATGACATCCTCATCGCGTCCAAGGATTCGGGGAGAGCGGATCAAATTAAGAGAGAACTTTCGCGGCAATTCAAGATTAAGGACCTTGGTGAAGCCAAATACTGCTTGGGGATCGAGATTCGTTAAGAAAAGAAGCAAATTCGTCTATCTCAGGCCGGCTACATTCGTGAAATCATGAATAGATTTGGCATGATCGATTGCAAACCTTCTAGGACGCCATTGGTTGTTGGGTCGAAGTTACTGAAGGAAGACACTACACTGAAAATATAGAAAAAATACCTTACAAGGAACTCACCGGCGCTCTTATGTATGTCGCTATGGGAACACGTCCGGACATTGCACACGCCGTGAGTGTTCTTTGTCAGTTCAACGATTGTCATAACGAGTCACACTGGTCAGCTGCAAAGCGCGTGTTGAGATATTTGAAAGGTACTATCAATTATGGTCTTAATTACACCAGAGACAACGAAGGATTAATAGGCTATGTCGACGCCGATTGGGGAAATTGCAGAATTGATAGGAAGTCATACACCGGCATGGCATTCATTCTTGCTGGCGCCGCAATCTCATGGGGATCAAGGAAACAGCGTACGGTCGCATTGTCGTCCACGGAGGCCGAGTATCTGGGACTCACCGATGCGGCCAAGGAAGCGGTTTACCTCATCCAATTTTTGAAGGAATTGGGCCTCGAAGATTTAGCCACTGTTACCCTTTACAACGACAACTTGGGCGCTGCCCATTTGGCTCAAAATCCTATTCATCACGCCAGATCAAAACATATTGACATTCGTTGTCATTTCATTCGTGAAGCCTTATCCGGAGGGACGATTCAACTGAGATGCCTTCCTACTGAAGAAATGGCAGCGGATGTACTTATAAAGGCACTTTCATCACCTAAACACGAGAACTGCTGCAAAAGCATGGGGATTGGTCCTACTGAAGATCCAGCCATGCACTCACGAAATTGAGGGAGAGTGTTGGGGATACAATTTCCGTCTCTTTCTATGTTCGCGATCCTATTATCTTATTATATGTATATTCACGGTTATGTTCACGGTCCAATCACCAGAGAGCGCCCGAAGCGCTATCGTATCTACTATCTAGTTACTTTTATATTCTTTGTCTACGGTCATTACCTATCGCATAGGCTTACTGTAAAAACACGTCACTTTTGTCTCATAACGTTCAAGCTAGCAATAAATATATTCTGCTTTGTGTATTCCCGTGTGTTCTTCAATACGCCCTGCTAACAATTATTACTAAAAAATAGAATATAATTAAAATTTATACTTTATAATTTATTTTATATAGATATACATATGTATTGCGACGACTTTATTTCTCCGGTATGAACGGACTTTGCTGCCGTCCCGCTCTCGCCGTTGCGCGGATCTTTTCTTTTGCGCCAACGACGGGGAGTATCCTCGTTGGACGCGAGAGTCGAGCGGAAAAGTCGCCGACAAAAAGGGGCGAAAGGATCAGGGGGAAAATGATAACGCGCCGAAAAGGAACGGGTTGATAGGAGTTCCGCGCGTGCCGTGCCGAAAACCGGATACCCTACGCGAAAGCCGAAGATTGGGCGCCAGACGCGGTCTCTCACGCGTCAATCCGCGAGATCGCGAAATTACGCGAACGCTAATTATCCGGATTCGTCACGGGCGGGCTAGCTCGCCTAACGGCAGAGGGGCAGGGTGGTATTTGAAGGGACACGAAATTTGGCAAGAGGCGACACTCACAGACAACGAGAAATACGGACGCTAACGGACACACAAAAAAAAAGAAAGCCAATAAATAAGAGAAATATAGTCGGGTTTATTACAAAAAAAAAGTAGTGAATTAAATACGCGCAGTGTGAATCAAGAAAGAGGGTGAAATTAATATAGTTCAAGAGTAAATCAGAATAATACAAGAAAAAAATTATAATTGATAATAACCAGTCGCAGAAGAAAAAAAGGATTTCAAGTAAAGATCGACATTGTAAAAGACAGAAGCTGGGACAATTAAGAATAACGGGCTCGTGAACCAGGCCCAGCGAATCGAAGGTATTGAACAAAGCGACAAAGAAAAGTATTATTTACGGTAGACGGCAAACTACAGATTTCATAATCTCGAATCAGAAAATAGGAAAATAGAATTGACGGCATTAATCGACCCTAAACCCGATACAACGGTAAGACTTAACTCTAACATAATCATAAAACAAAATAATATCCGTGAGACAGGCAGCCAGAATGCGACACGTCGGAATTAACACTCGCTACGTTCGGCGGTAGCGATCCGCGTGCGAGACTGGATGTTCGATCCGACGGACCCGATCTTATTACAACGACGGAGACTTATAAATCGGATAATTCCCGACTTCCGGATATAACGACGATTTTCGATAATTACGGCCTCTCCGGCCGTATTGAGTCGTGACAAAATTACCGGTGCCAACGCGAATAATCGGCGACCTCGAGACGCCGACAAAGGCGGCAACGTGACGCAATCCTCTCATACGCACTCGCGCCCTACGGGCGGCTCACTCAATCACCCGCGTCGAACGCGACGTTCAATCATTCTGTTACATTCACACTACATATTTCGGCACGATACTCGACGCATAATTACACGCAATACGATTATCGCGACGCGACTCTCCAGAAAGACGGCGATACGTTAACGCGATCGCGAAATCACAACTATCTACAATAAACGAGGCCTGTGCTCTGCAGGCTCCCGGGATCGAGTTCGCTTGTCGTCGTGGCCGCGACACTAAGAACTTGATTAATTACTGGGCATAGCCCGGACACCAAAAATCACCAAAACTACAACGACGACGACAGAGCGGCGCGATCCCGGACGCGATTATACGTGGCTTATCTTGTGGAGGGCAACCTCACCGGCACCTTAATCCTCTCGGGTTCTGCGGGGCGGCAACGGCTCGTCCTTTCCGGTGATTGTCCACGAGACAGTAATGCGGTAACGGCAGGCCGAGGTCCTCACTATTACACGTCTCGCGACAGGCTGTCTCCCGGATTCTCTCGATCCAGGATCGATGACTCGGGGCCTTCCCTAATGCTGCGCACGCGGGGTGCGTGTTATCGCGGCCAATCACGTGACGGCACGCGACGGCACGCGACAACGCCGGTAAGCGCCAATTCCAAGGCCGTGTCGGGGGCGCAGGTACCCGCTACTTTGCCGAAAATATTCGCAGGGCCCGTTCGACAGGGCCGTCTTAGAGCTTCCACCGCTGCCTTCGGCCCGATAAAGAAAATACCACGGGCCTTGCTTCCGCTTTTTCCTTCCGGCTCGTGCTTCGCGTTCTCCGCCCTCGATTTGTGGCCGCCACTCTGCCGTGCTTTCCATGGAATTTTTGCCGTGAACCGCGACTCCGATTTCGCCTCTGCCTCAATTGCCTCCGTATCCATTCGCTCGTATAAAAAAAATAAAAATAAAAGTCTATAACGCTTGAACAAAAGAAACGATAACAGACGCCTCTCTGGAGACCGCGGCACGATCCTCATTAGTTTTTCGCCTGTCGCGATTAGGGAGGAACTCGGCGGACGTGCGCGGGACGGCAACGTCACAGTATATATAGATGTTATAAATTTTTTTATAAGAATATATTAAAATCAAAAAAATTTATTAAAATCAAATTTTATTCTTTTACAATTTAATCTTCTTATTCTTCTTCTTTTTATTCTCCTTAATTTTTTCTTCATCATCATCATCGTCTTTCTCCCTACGCTTTAATTTCTTATTCTCCACCACATTACAGTCATCTTCTTCATCATCGCCTTTACTATTTTTATTCACATCCACCATATCACAGTTTTGCCCTTTATTATTCTCTTGCACTTCTTCATCATCCTCTTTACTATTTTTATTCACCTCCACCACATCACAGTTTTGCCCTTTATTATCCTCTTGCATTCTTTCAAACTGTAATGCTGCATTTAATAATATTTCGTCACAACCATCTTCCAGCACTGAAATTTTTTTATTATAATTACTATAACCATAAATAATCTCTTTAACTATTAATACTTTCAAAAATTATACACAAAATATATAATATTTAAAAAATCGTATTTAAAAATTATACAATTAATTAATTAATATTTTTAGTTACAATTTTTAATATCTTCCATTTCATTAAATCTATTTAAATCATTCAATCGTCCTTCCATTTCGTTCAATTCCACTTCATTAAATCTGTCTAATTCATTCGATAGACCTTCCAATTCGTTCAATTTGACATAAAATATGTGAAACCAGCAACTTATACGATAGATTTATGAGATGACAATCAAATAGAGAATTAATAGAGAGTCAACTCAAGCATTTCAAGTATAGACATTTAAGCGCAGCAAACTTATTTTAAATTATTATTTATGTATTAAATCGTATTAAATCAAACGTTTTGGTCTTTTTTTTGGACCATCCTCAACGGATAGCATACATACACACATACAAACATTTTTTAAAAATTTGATTTTTCGACGTTTTATAATATTCTGAACGCATTAGCATAAAAAACCGAAAAAAATTTTCTTACAATAAAAAAGCCTCCTCTATAAGGAAGCAATATTTTTTAAAAATGTAATTTTTCTACGCTTTAGAATATTCTGAACACATTGGCATGAAAAATTTTGAAAAAATTTCTTTACGAAGACAAAACTTTTCCTCTATAAGGAAGCAAAAAAAATGAAACCCATCGTTTAAAGGCCCGAAAAATTAGAAAAACAATCCATCGTTGCCACTCAAAAGACATCACCGAAAAAAAAAAATAGTAGCCATCCCCAAAAAATTTGCAAAATTTTGGTACCAATTTCGAGAAAATCGGTCCATAAATGTGTGAGTGCGTGGGTGGGTGGTTGGGGTTGTAAAACTTAAAAAAACCACATATTAGCCATCTCCGAAAAACTTGCAAAATTTTGGTACCAATTTAAAAAAAATCGGTCCATAAATGCGTAAGTGCGTGAGTAGGTGCGTAAGTGGGGTTGTAAAACTTAAAAAAAAACCACACATAGTAGCCATCCCCGAAAAATTTGCAAAATTTTGGTACCAGTTTCGAGAAAATCGGTCCATAAATGTGTGAGTGCGTGGGTGGGTGCGTGGAGGTGTAAAACTTAAAAAAAACCACATAGAAGCCATCCCCGAAAAATTTGCAAAATGTTGATACCAATTTCGAGAAAATCGGTCCATAAATGTGTGAGAGCGTGGGTGGGTGGGTGGGTGGGAGTGTAAAACTTAAAAAAACCACCATCGTTGCCATCCCCGAAAAATTTGCAAAATTTTGATACCAATTTCGATAAAATCGGTCAATAAATGCGTGATTGCGTGGGTGGAGGTGTAAAACTAAAAAAGACTACGACGTCGCCATCTCCGAGAAATTTGCAAAATTTTGGTACCAATTTCGAGAAAATCGGTCCATAAATGTGGAAGTAGTTCGCGGTCAAACAGACGGACAGACGGTACTTATATAGATAGATATTCTACATATATCAATAAAAGGAATAAATAAGAGAAACGGAATAAGTAAGAAAAAAACAAATACAAGATGGAAAAATTATTTGAACATAAGAAAATTGACTTACAAAAAACGAAGCATTTGATGTTATTGAAATTTATGATTCCACAATGTGAGTATATATAAATTATACAAGTAATTATATATGTAATTGTACATATAATTGTACATATTTATAATACATATTTACATTTATATGTATACTTAAATATAACGATACCAAATACTTAATATACTTAAATATATTTATATACTTAACTTAATTAATTATTACTTAGAATTTTATTAAAAATTTTAATAATTATATTATTTAAAATTTTAAACATTGAAAAATTAAAAATTATTTTATTGCTAGTGAAATCATAGGTTACGTTGAAGGAATCGAGTCTCCACGCTATGTCGGGAATAATCACCAATATAAATTTTTTAAATTTTTGTTTAATAATGGCAATGGTCGATGCGTGCAAGTGGTAGCTTGGAATGACAAAATTGATAAAGTTGAACCCCTCATTTTATTGAATTGTGTAAATACTTTTATTTTCATTTGTTAATTTTTTTTTTACATATTAAAATTGTTAATTTTTATTTTTAAATTATTATTATTTTAAATTATTTTTTACATATATTATTACGCTTTTAACATATATATATATATATATATATATATATATATATATATAATTAATAATAAATAGTACATAATTTAGAGTTATCACGAGTATAATAATGTTCTATACTTCACAGTCATGGCGAGATTGGCGCGTGGATGTTAAAGCAAAGGCGGCAAAATTAAAAAATTTAGGTAGGTATAGGAGGAGGAGACGCAAGCAAAACCTCTGCTAGAAATAGAGGAACGAATAATATTGTTAATGGGTATAGAGGTAGCAATTGGCATGAAAATATTATAGATCCAGCAAAGGTTGGTACATTTAAATTTATTTACTATTTAGTACTAAATTTCTTGATTGTTTTTCATCTTCTCTTCCTATCCGATTTATTTATTCATCGTTTTTATTACTCCTTTTCTTATATACAGCCAGAAGTTTGAATGGAACATATGTTACCTGTCATCCCACCTGTGATCCCGCAAAATCTTCCATAAAAATCCTCACTCTAATTCCACTGCATCCAGACCATCTACATCAAATATACTACATCATAATACACTTCCACCTTCTTTTCCGCCAATCTGTCTGCCATTCACATCCTCATTTACTCCACGAATATTGTTTAGATCTCCATCCGTTCATTCAAATTAATTCCATTCACTCCATTCTAAATCTCCTTCACCTAACTTAATTCATACACCTCATACAGAAAATAACGAAGCACTTTTACTCCCTTCTTCTGCACCTCCTCCCGCTTTAGAAAAAAAATACAAGACCAAAAGATTGAAAAAAGAAAGACTTATACAGAAGTCCGTGGTAAGAGAATTTTACAAATTGCTAATTTCCAATTGGTCTTTTTCCTTAAAGATGTTAATAAATGTGATATTTCTGGATAAATTGACTTGTATTTAGAAATACTTAGCCTCTTACTTCCATATACAGTATATTCTCTTTTTTTATAGATATTGATATAGAAATATTACGTGAGATGCAAGCACAAACAGCTGCAATAAAAATATTAACGGAGGCGGTTGTAAGCATTGCAGCATCTATAAAACAAATTGCGAATGCAAAATTGATATGTATATTAACATATCAACATTATTATTCAAATACAATGTAAAAGAATACAGAGAATTAATAAGTAATAATAATAATAAGTATTTACAATAATCTGCGAGCGAGTCGATCACGTATGCGTTGTCCTTGATCAAATAAAGCTGTGCCCTCTAATGGCTATGCTACTTCAATTTCATCATTATATTCCAAAGTCATAATGGCTTCTGCGGGTTCCGGAGGATGAGACAATCTTGCCTGTATGCACATATTATGCAGTACTGCACAAGCGTTAATAATTTTTCAGTTGCATATTATTTTTGTATCTTAAAAGACATCTAAATCCTTTTTAAACACCTATGCAACGTTCTACAGCATTTCGTGTACTCTGACGTATAACAAATATATATATCAAATTAAGTGATTCATACTGAACTCTATTGTAAGCATAGTGATTACTTACAAAAGCTATCTGTGTTAACGAACGAAGAGGTATGCATAATTCTTTTATAATAATGTGGATACTTCGATATAATGAAAGTTGTAGCGCTGTTTGAAGCAAATACAACGATGTATGACTTAATGTAAATATTTTACATAGTATATGAGTTTTACCGGCTCGAAGTTTCGCGGGCGACGTCTACCTTTTTTCTTTTGGCCCTGCGATATGACCAACTTCTGATTCGTGCGTTAAAGATTGACGTATGTCAAATGACAACATGACATATTTTCGGAATAATTCCGCACGATTGCCGAGATAGAGCTATTTGAATGTACAGTTGAAAATTACTGATAAGAAAGAGATACTACGTACTGTTTCTAATTTATTCAAGGTGTTTACTCAAATCTTGTAGAAAAATTCCCTGAGAATTCCCTGATCTTCCAGATATGTTTGTTTAAAATTCCAGGTAAAATCAGAAAATTTTTACATCCAGCTTTTTAAAATAAGTTTCTTTATTGTATGAGCTTTCTAATGTTTTCTATTTATACGATTACAAAGAAAGTTACCAAAAATGCAGTTTTTCTAGCATTTAATATTGATTTATTAATCATAAAATTAATTGGGACAATAACAAAGTGCAATGTATAAAAATATATCTAAATGCTAAAGATATATGGAAAAATATAAAATAAAAATGTAAAACAAAAAATAATTTATTATAAATGTCTTAAGGAGTACTAATTTATTTAAATATTATTTAAAAAATTGAACAATTTTCTATCAAACTTCCATAAGACCTTGATACTAAAAAGACATCGTCAATAAAATTATCAAAGACACACTTTTTGAAAAAATTCACTGAGTTTCAATCAAATTCCATGAGAATTCCTGGATTTTTCAAGGTTAAAAGAAATTCCTGACAATCCCAGGTTTTTCCGGTTTTTCCAGGGAGTATACACCCTGTTTATTGTTCAAGTGACACATTTTTTACAGTTTATAGTACAGAAGAAGAATGGATACATGAAACAAACTGCTCGCTCTCATAATCGACGCTATTGCCCGCATAAGCTGTTAAAGGCTTTTAAAGGCTGAAGGTGTATCTCTTAACTTCGGACCATTGCATTGTGTTTTCCTGTGTGTCAAGGAATCGTCTCAGATACGCGTGGACAGCCCTTAAAAAAGCCTTTAACAGCTTTTATAATTTAAAAAAAATTTTTGGGTGAGTGCGCTCGCTGTGGCATTCTGTCACATTATCACTTACGTTTTTAGCAACAGCTTATAATTATCACTTACGTTTTTAGCGACAGTTTATAACTATGGCGATTTATATTCTACTTCGTAGCGTCAAATTTATATTTTTTTTATTATGTCAGGTTCGACTTTTAACATCGGTTTTATTTTATTATATGTTTCCGGTTTTAACCTACAGCGTTTCAATTCACTAAGTCCGTTCTAATTAATTTATTCATTTATGGTTTTCTTTACCTATGCGTCCGTTTTATCCATCATGGTATGATTATTTTAACCTAATTTATAACCTTTCTCGTTATCATTGAGAAGGATCCGAATTGGATCGAAACGTCTGATTAATCTTTAATAAATTGTTTTTACAATTATTTGACACATATTGTCTACGCTCTAATTACTGCGTCCAGGCTCTAATTGGCCTTCCTTCCTTATATTTTTTCTTTAATCTTGCTTTTCCTCCTTCTGTTTTTCTACTCGCTGGCTTAATGATCTTGATCGAGTTAAATGAAAAAAAAAATTTATGACATCATTTATTCGATTGCTAATTAGAAAGAGAAGAAATTAGATAAACATTGTAATGGTAGTATAAAAAAATGATTATATTAAAGACATTATCACATTATCGTAATTAGCTATAACTATGTAACTATCGATGATTCGACAAACGATGATAAAATCGATTACAAGTGTCGGCAGACGCTTTTAAAAATTGCTCCTTCAAGGAAGCGATTACATAACTGATTCCATAACACTATTGGCGGTAAAATATTTGGAGTTGCTTGTGCTTCCGACAACATCTTCTATCTGTCTTCTATCAGGCGGATGCTAAGACAGAAAATTATAGATTTTATTAAGTATTGAAAAGAAAAGATAGAGAGAAAGAGAGAGAGAGAGAGAGAGAGAGAGAGAGAGAGAGAGAGAGAGAGAGTGTGTGTGTGTGTGTGTGTGTGTGTGTGTGTGAGAGAGAGAGAGAGAGAGAGAGAGAGAGAGAAAGGGAGAGAAGAATATGCGTACTATAACATTGTAACGATGCACCCTCATCGTTATTATAACCGGCAGACGACCGCCGGAAGTCGGCCGCCCGACGTCCACCCGTCGGGCAAAGGCCGAGGCGCTAGGCGCCCTTGTTATCTTTTGTTATCATAACTGCCGAGACACACACACACACGGCCGCTAAACGACCGTCGATATAACATCAATACGTGGGCCGACAGTCTCCGAAACACGGCGGAAAATACCGAACAGGTAAAAACTTCGGTATAAATATCGGCACCGAAACGATCTCGACACCAGATCCGTTCCCGATCCAGCCCAACGCTCACCGCAGCGGAAGGCCATATCCTAGACAGATCCATAATAGACCGTTCTTAGCGAAACCAACGGGGTTGACGAGTTCGCAGCCTCCGCCGAGCGATCTCGGCCATACGCTAACCACCGGCCTATCCCGCCCGAACACCCACCGACCGACAGCACGAGGGTGGCGAGTTCGCCGCCTTCCCCGACGTATTCTCAGGCCCGGTCGTTTTCCTTTAAATTACCACCGTCCGCGGTAAACGGGGTAGCGCGTTCGCTGCCTCCGCCGAGAGATCTCGACACCGCTCGGACGACAACAATTAGTGGTGAACAAAAGCGAGGAATTACTCGCCGCGACAACGACATACGATCACCGCCGGCATAATCATAACGCGGCACGCCATTTTGTCGGCAGCTGGCACGCACCGCCTAAATTCCGGCCATTAGGAAACGTGACGTCACCAATCGTGACAATAGGCCCGCTTCGAACCGCGAGGCCCCGCCTGCGGCCGCATCACCGGCAATTCCGACCCGAGAGCCGGCGGCCTCTAACTGCCGCCGAAATAAATATTTGTGTACGCGCGCCCGCTCTTCGAATTCACGCATTACGACCGCTAAATCACAAACTCAGTCCGACTGAAATGTACGCGAATACAACACGATAAATATATTTATTTTCTTTTCTTTAACAACAAAAAGAACGCTGTTTCGTTGCGCCTCCCCCTTCCGCGATCCCTGATCCCGGCACGCTATCCGCTTCGCGAAGGGCTCGTTACAACATTAAGTACAAATATTCTCGTAAAGCGACAATCTCTGTTAGAAATGAGTTAATTTCGGACAGATCATAGATGCGGTAGCACTTTACGGTTCACGCGATATCGACGGTAATCGAACGATTTTGGGGAAGAGCGCGAGGAGCTCACTCACATCGTAAACTGGGGTACGGTTCAGCTAGTCCACCTCCTAGTGCGCAGAGACAGCCTTCCATCCCGTTCACTGCCGGTGTACCCCGGGCAATGTCGATAAGATAGCCAAGTGACTAGCAAAAATACAACGCTTTAACGCGCGTGTCCTTTGTCTGGACCCTATTTTTGCGTGCAAGGATCAAGTCCTCAAGTATTTGACCCAAACTATTACTGAACACTATTTCGATCTCAAAAGCTTTATATACCAGTTTATGGCCGTAAGACGAGTATTCGTCAGTGTCAATACCTAGATAGAAGACGTCGTAAACTCCGATATGTATCAATTTTCATAAAATTCAAAGCACAAGTTTAGACAATATACAAAAAAATCGAGTTTTTTCGGGAAACTTTGGAGGGCTGTAGCTCAGAGGGGGTGTGTTTCCAGACCCATGTTTATAGGACAATTTTACCTTATTTTGACCTGTAGAATATGCTCCTTTTTTACTGCTATTAATTCTGGGACACCCTGTATATTGTACATATTTTTTTAGGTTAGGGTTAGGCTCCGGTTAGAGCCCGAGAACGCTTTCAACCCTGCCTTTGGGTTATTTAGCGTACTATCTCTTGAACTATTTATATTATCCTTTTAATTTTCTTCACAAAATAGAAAATTACACTAATCTTCATCCAGTCCACCCTCTCTATTACACTTAACACATCTTCCGATCCCGCTATATTACGTTTAACCAGCTCGACATCCATAACTTCCCTCTCCTCCTCATACTTCCTACACTGCCAGATCACATGATTCACATTCTCCCTCTCATTTCCGCACTCATACCTAGAAGAATCAATATACTTTTTCCTTGCTAAAGACTCGTTAAGATTATAGTGATTTGCTTTGATTCTGTTGATAAACGTATAGAAATATCTTTCCGCTCTAATTTTCCAAAACCAAGGTCTGTTCCTATTCCCATTATAGAATCTTTTAAAATAATCTTTTCCTTTGAACCTCCTCTCTACTATGTATTCTTGAGTTTTCTTCCATGCTTCTTTTTTAAATAACTTTTATAAATCCGATATTGGTATCTTAATGTTTGTACTAGATTCCTCCTCAGCACCTATCTTAGCTAACCTATCCGCTGCCTCATTTCCTGTTATCCCACGATGTGCCGGTATCCATCATCATCATCTAAGTCCTTGACATCTTGGCAGATGTGTGGTGACTATGCTTGTCCTTCCATGTCTCTGATAGCGTCCCTAATAGTGGTGCGCCATCCGTCTCGGTTGATGGTGGCCCTCACTGCCTCCTCCATGTTGGTATTAAGGAGCTGTTTAAGCTGCATCGGTCCATCGGGTTGATGAGCGACCTCGTCGTCGCTTCCCTTCCGGCTTTCCTTGGACTATCAGGTGTTCGATAGTATTGCTGCGATTTATGTGTCCGAAGAACTTGAGGATGCGGCTGTACACGTAGCTGGATAGTCTTTGGGGCGGATTTATTTCTGCCAGTATAGACACGTTTGTCCTCCTCGCTGTTTAAGGGATTCGCAGCATCCTTCGCCAGCACCACATTTCAAACGCATCCACATGTCGTCGATCGGCTGCTCGTAACGTCCATGTTTCGGAGGCGTAATGGAACACCGAGAACACCAATGTTCTGACCAAGTTGATTTTGGTTTGGCGTGTGATGTTGGGGCTTTTCCACACCTTGGTCAGTTGGGACATTGCCACTCTTCCCAGCTGGATGCGCCTGCGAATCTCCTCCCCGCAGTCTCCCCGGTTATTTATTAGTGCGCCCATATATACAAATTTATCGACTACTTCGAACCGATCAATGCGTGACGTGCCAGGGAAGTTATGTTCCCGGTCGACTATCATGATTTTTGTCTTGGTGTTATTTATGTGGAGTCCATAATCCAAACTGGTGTTATTAAGCCTATCCAGGAGTGCAAGGAGCTCCTCTTTGCTCCTCGCGACCAGCAGCGTGTCGTCCGCGTATCTAAGATTCGAGATCTTTTCACCGCCTATGGTCACGCCACCATCCTCCAACACCTGCCTCATTATATATTCACTGTAGATGTTGTACAGAAGTGGTGAGAGTATGCAGCCTTGTCTGACCCCTTTTCTGATTACACTCTTTCGAGTCTTGAGAGGTGGTACTCTCGAGCCTTGAGAGGTGGTACTCTCGAGTCTTACGACAGCTGTGCTGTTTTCGTATAGATTTTTGATAAAATATATGAGGTGCAGCGGAAAGCCCATTTCCCCAAGAATGGGCCACAGTAGGTGCCATTTGACGTTATCGAACGCCTTTTCATAATCCACGAAACACAAGAACATGGGCATATAGTACTCTCTAGCTTTCTCGATCAGCTGTCGCAGATTTAGGATCTGCTCTCTTGTACCTCGGCCACTGACAAAGCCAGCCTGCTCTGGGGCTATCTGTCGGTCGGCAAACGGCTGCAGTCGGCTATGTATAATGTGTAGTAGGATTTTGCTGGCGTGCGTGATGAGTGCTATTAGACGATAATTCTCGCACTTGCAGGTTGGGCCCTTCTTATGGAGTGGAACTATCACAGAGGTGATCCACTCTTTGGGCCACACTGTGGTGGTCCACACTCTGACAGATGCGATGAAGAATTCTTGTTCCGGTAGATCCCATTGCCTTGAGTACCTCTGCTGTTATATAGTCTATACCAGCAGACTTGTTATTGGCCAGTCTTCCAACAGCTCTTTCCACTTCCTCTATCAAGATGTGTGGCTCCCGTTCATACTCTTCCCGCCTACTGGCCACCACCAGCTCATCCTTCGCATACAACCTCTCACAATATCTTCTCCACGTCTCTATTATGCTGTCGATTTCTGTGACCGGGACGCCGTTCTCGTCAGAGATAGTCCATGTGCGGGGTTTGAATTTCCGCGTGATCTGTTTGATTTTGTGGAACACGTCTTTCGATTGAAATCGGTTTGCATGAAGTTGGATGTCTGCACAGATATCGTTTAGGAAGTTATTTTTATCCCTTCGACAGTTTGTTTGGATGGACGACGATAGCCTGCGGTATTCGTCTATCGCTTTGGTGTTATTTAAGCCGGTTGCTAGCAATTTTCTTCTTTCCTCTATTATCTTGAAGGTATTGGCCGAGATCCAGTCACGGTTTTTTGCCCGTTCTTTTGATTGTTGTTCAATTAAAGATGTCTCGATGACGTCCTTGAGTCGGTTCCACAGATCATCTGGGTCGGTCAGTTCCTCCATGTCGGTCGATGCTATTTCGTGGTTAAGTCTGCTAAGGAAAGCACTTTGGTCAGTAATTGGCGGTAATTTGGCCTTTACTGCGGCTCCTTTACACCTTTTCATTCTTACTCTAAGTTTGAAAGCCAGTAACTTGTGGTCCGAGCCACAATCAGCCCCGGGAAGTGTCTTTGCTGAGAGTATGGCCGATCTCCATCGATTGTTGATCAAAATATAATCAATTTTTGGTACGGTTATCTGGTGACGTCCAGGTGTATTGTTTTCTTATATTAAGGGGGTTTGTTCTCTTATATGTTGTTTGAAGACTGTATTGGCAATTGTAAAGTTATTATCAATGCAGAACTGGATAAGCCTGTCACCTCTTTCGTTTCGAGTTCCTATACCGTATCTCCCAACTGCGTTGCGAATGTGGTTATCGTTATCGGTGCGTCCCACTTTGGCGTTCCAGTCCCCCATGATCACTGTGATTTCTCGGTTAGAGGTTTTCTCGATGGTTGTTTGCAGAGAGCTGTAAAAGTTGTCTATGTCTTCTGCATCCGCGTCGGCTGTCGGTGCGTAAACCTGGATGAAGTTCAGTACGCAAGGTGCTGCCTTGATGCGAACAGATATTATGCGATCGCTGACAGTATTATAGCCAAGGACGGAACCAGCCAGCTCGCTGGGTATCACAAAAGCCACGCTGTTGCGGCTTGTATCGTCAGATCCGGAGAAGTAGACCGCATGACTGTTGCTTAGGAAGTGACCCCTCCTCGCCAGTGAGTCTCAGAGATTCCTGCAATCCTCACATTACACCTCTTGAGTTCCCTCTTCACTATATCCAGCTTTCCTACTTGTAGAAGTCCTCGAACATTCCAGGTTGCCAGCCGGCATTCCGCACGACCACTGAATTTTTTGTCATCTCTGGTCGCATATTTCGCATGTGGTGCCTAGTGGTCCACACCCTCATGCCGGTATCCGTACATACACCAAATTTATATTGCACTCATTCTTGAGACGAAAATGTCTTCTTCTTTCTAGTACATACTTGTTCTCATATACATCCAGCCTATTGTTCTTGATAGCTTTTAACACACTCTGACAATCAGACATTATTATCACATCTCTTTTATCCGCGTATTGAGTATATCTAACCTGTTTCAACTTTTCTAGGGCTCCTTTAATTGCAAAAGCTTCCGCCGTAAACGTAGAGCAACTTCGAGGAAGGCTTACCATAAGCACCTCTTTACTCTCGTCAAATACAATTCCAGCTCCTGTAGAACGAGCACCCTTTGGTCTCGAGCCGTGTTTATAACTATTACATTCTTACACAACCAATGCTTCTGGGATATCTTATCAATTATGTGAATATCCTTATTCGTGTAACGAAGTTGCTCCAATGTCCTCCTCTCCTGATGCTTCTTATCTCCTGATATTTCTCCTACAATGTCCAAGTCCACTGTAATATGTTTCGTTATGTCTTTGTACATTGTATACCACAAATCGAGTTTTTTTGCTCACGGTCCAATCAATGTCAATGTATTTACTCTCTCCCAGGCCATTACTAACACACTTTTTTCTTCATAGGGTTCCTAAACCTGATGTATCTTTCTTTCTCACACAAACGAGCAAGACTTTCGTGCAAAAGAGGGTTTCCATATTTTATGATCTTGCAGCAAAAATTTTCAGCTAACATTAAAGCTCTGTTTATAAGTAAATTCACTTTAGATTCAGCGATAATTACATTTGTTGGCATACTATTTCTATATCCCATCACTGTTCTCAGCCCACTGTCCTCTTTTCACCTTAAGCCTCAACTCACTTGTTGTAGAAGCGTACACAAAACTACCATAGTCCGACACCGACCTTACCATACTCTTTTACAGCATCAATGAAGTTGATCCATCTGACCCTCTCGTGACGTTGTTGTGGTATTTCATAATGGAATTGGCTTTCTCCATCTTTTCTCTAATCGCTTGCACCTGCCTATCGAAAGTCATCCGATTGTCGAATATCACTCCCAGGAACTTGACTTCCCTTTCACAGTGCACACGGGTATCACCTATACGTATGTACATGTTATTATCAACGTAATCACTTCTTAAAAACTCTACCAGCGTTGATTTCTTGGGCTCCAAAACCAAACCTATTTCTTGTAAGTTTATCGCAATTATATTTACTGCCTCTTCTATACTATTCCTGTTACATCTTCTATTGGATCCACACGTATACACTTTTATGTCATCAGCAAACTGTACGATTCTAACCCGATCATCCGTATCTATTGTAATATCATTCGTATACAAGGCGTACAGACCTGGGCTGAGCACCGCCCCTTGAGGTAAGCCTTTTCTAGCCACTCTGATTACTTTTTCCTGCTGATTAACAATATATTCTATCTCTCAGCCATCTTGAAATGAAATAACGGATCCTCCTTGGACACTGCATGAATCTGAGTTTGCCCTTCAATATATTAAATTGCACCTTATCATACGCCGAAGAGACATCCAGGAACGCGGCCATTCCGTATTTACCACCGTACAACGTCGTCTGAATATCGGCTGACAAAGATACCAAGTTTTCAGCACACGATCTGCCTCTGCGGAATCCATTTTGCCACGAATGTAATTTATCATACCTTTCCGCCCGCCATACTAATTTTTCATTAACTAGCCGTTCCATTACTTTACCCACACACGATGACAAGGATATAGGCCTGACTTTCCTTTTGTTTACCTTATCTATAAAGAGCACCTGATATTGATACTAATCCTGAGGTAACGGATCCCCACACCATTTATTGTTATATATTTTCAGCAATAGAGCCTTGGCGCTCTGAGGTAGATTTTTTAGCATTCTATAGTCAATACTATCTCTTCCTCGGGCCGAGTCTTTCTTCACTAAGTTGAGCGCCCTGTTAAACTCCTTGTGTGTGAACAACGAACCTAGCGGGTGACTTTCATTTACGATTTCATCATCCCTCTCCTGCTCATCTGCCTCAGATACTCCGGGCGGGGATAGTTTGTCAATTTCTTCTCTTATAACCTGCTCCCTGTCCACTTCTTGCCACTTATTCCATCGTACTTTATTCCATGCCTTCTTAAACGTTATCACATTCCATATATACTTCAAACTAGTGGTCCTACAAATATTATTACAGAACTCCGTGAAGCACTCCCTTTTTTCCTCTTAATGATCTTTCTGACAACTGCAACCTGTCTTTTATATTTAATAAACGAATGCAAATCTTGAGTACGCTTATATATTCTCAGCTTCTCTTTTCTTAACAGCCTCCTCGCACTCAGCGTCCCACCATTTGATCTGTTGATGGATCCTCTATTCTGTTTCCGTTGGGATCCTGCAGTATCCTTTCCTTTCCTTTTACTTATCCTGCCTGAGGCGATGTTAACCGCTACTTTCATTAGTTCTGTAAGCCGAAAGTATCTTTCCTGCAAGCTGCCTTGTTTGACTTTCAACCCTAGGGTCTCCACTTCTTTTTCCACATACTCCGTATAAGCTGTCCAATTCGTTTTCTTCTTAGATATTCTGTTAGTGATTTTCTCATATTGAATTATCGTCACATCTATGCTAATGTCTAACGGGAAATGATCCGAACCCCACGTATCCTTGATTTGATTGTATGTGATACTATCCACTATATTTACTTCCGCAAATATTAAGTCGATATTCGATGCCACCTGGTTAGAATAATTAAGCCTTGTCAATGTATCTTGATTTACACATAGGTAAAATTTGTGCCCTGTGCACAACAAATTATTTCGATGAAAAATTAATTTTCATCGAAACTAACGCACCACCATCCGCGTTTGACTCTACAGCCCGTTGAAATTCAATGCGTATTTCCACTACTTCCGTCGCTCTCCTTCCCCACTATCTTATAACCCGGAATCCTATAACTCTTTCCAGATTATTTATTTTAGATTCCGTAATGACAGCTATATCAAAGTCCTGGATATGGGTGTCCAATTCTAGTTTGTTACCTTTTAATCCTCTCGCATTCCATAATAAAATTTTTACCATTGAGATTTTAGTTATTTCAATAAGAAGCCATCCTCCTTGTACCCTGGGGGATATTTAAGTCACTCCAATTCATTCTACCTCTGCTTGCCGTGCCATAATTTCTTCTCACCCCCTCTATCAATCTGCTCACCTTCGTACTTCTCTGATCCCACCTGTCTTGTCCTATGTCCTCATACTCCGTTCCACTCATATTTTCCTGGAATTCTCTTGTCACAGGCCTCTCGTACGCCACTTCCTGCCACTCTGCCGTATCTCTTTTTCGTTGCCGGGGGCTAAGCCTCCTTTCCTCCTCCATCTCGCTGTCATATCTGTGAAGCGCCAATCCTCTTCTAGCCTTTGGAATTTCTTCTTGTCTAGTATTAATCTGCTTATAATGTGTTGTTCTTTTTTCGCTCAGTTTGAGAGCCACTTCTCTATTCTGTGTACCTTCTTTTCTAGCCTCCTGCCTCAGATCTTGTTTCCTCTTCTCTCCTCTCCTCACCTCTCATCACACCTCTTCTCTTCTCAGGTGTTGCTTCTCCACTTACCGTGGATGGTTGATACTAATGTCCGCATATGATACCGGCAATCTAGGCCATCTCATTGGTGCTTCATATCTGTCGTATCCCACCTCTGGGCCCTCTTCCTGACCAGTTACTATTCTTAACGCATCATGATAAGATACATTACCATAGGCCATAATCACCTTTATATCCCTATTTCTTTGATATACTGAGTATCCCTTGTACGTCGATCTGTGATTACCACAATTACAACATCTCAAGGACGCGTTATATAATCCATGTGCATCCGCGCCGCAAACGACCCAGGCAGAATAGTCACGTCGATCCGACGTCTAACAGACGTCTGAAGCTAACATCTATCTACCATCTACATCTAATTTAGATTAAGGGCGATATCGACCTAAAAACGGTCCATATTTAGATGTCTAATTGACCTTAGATTTCGACGTCCGATATGTTATCGATGTTAGCTTTAAACGTCTAAGGCCGTTTCAAGGTATTCATAGTCAGATCTTATATTTCAAATCGTCTTAAGTTCATTTTCAGATATTGTACAGGTAGTTTTATTGGCTACAGAACGTTTCACGATAAGCTTAAGACGATCGTAAATATAAGATCCGATCAATAAATACCGGTCCGCTTTTTGTAATATTACAATGAAACATTATAGCAACATTGCAATGTAATATATTTATGATAATGTAATAGCAAAGCAGCTGACTTTTATTTTAACATTTATACATTTTTATTAAACTAACTTACATTTATAATTATAAATACTTATACATATATCATATATGTATATACAGGGTGGACCATTTTAATCCGTCCACGAAAATATCTCCTCAGGTAAGGGTGAAAGCGGAAAATGCCTCAGACAAAAGTTGTATGGTTCGGAGGGGGACATAAGACGGTGCCATTAGTTTGACCTTGAAGAGTCACCTGAAGGTCACGTGAATGTCACCTCCAACTTTTTAAATGGGACACCCTATATACTTTTGCATATTCTTGTAGATTGCCTCAAGAGCTTTCTAAAACACTATAATTAAACATTTTTTCATTAAGTACTTTTCGAGTTATAAGGTTTGAAGTTTACAGTATTTTGACATAAAACACAAAATATCGTGTAAAACATTCAGTTTTTGGTAATCTTATCTTAATACTTTTACGCATAGAATAATAAGACCAATCAATTGGTGTAAAAAAAAACACATAGTTGCTATTAAGAAAAAGTATGTAATTTGCAACATGCAGCTGCATACTTTTTTTGAAAGCAATTATGTGTTTTCTTTACACCAATTGATTGGTCTTATTATTCTATGCGTAAAAGTATTAAGGTAAGATTACCGAAAACTGAATGTTTTACACGATATTTTATATTTTATGTCAAAATACTGTAAACTTCAAACCTTATAACTCGAAAAGTACTTAATGAAAAAATGTTTAATTATAGTGTTTTGGAAAGCTCTTGAAACAAGCTACAAGAATATGCAAAAGTATATAAGATGTCCCATTTAAAAAGTTGGAGGTGACATTCACGTGACCTTCAGGTGACTCTTCAAGGTCAAACTAATGGCACCTTATGTCCCCCTCCGGGGGACCATACAAGAACCATACAACTTTTGTCTGAGGCATTTTTTGCTTTCACCCCTACCTGAGGAGATATTTCCGTGGACGGATTAAAATGGCCCACCCTGTATATATACATATATATATAATATATGTATAAGTATATGACAAAAACACATAATCCAATGTAATTAAATAATAAAAATAAAATAATAAAATAATAAAATTTAAATAATTTATTTAATAAAATTTAAAATTTTATTTATATGGAAATTAGACTTTATAGTCTAAATAGTACAATAAACGGGCGATTTTTACTCATTCGGACATTTATCTGTTCGATTTCTGAACAATCAGTTCAGTATATGAATTCCCTGTATTGGGATCGTATCAGAAAAATTAAACTGATAGAAATAGTTATGACACCTTTAATCTTAATATCCGCTTTTTGCAAGCTTTATATAATTCTCATGACTAAAACTTAAATACAAGATAGATAGCGCATCGCGCGTCGCATAGCGGTAAACGAACGAACTAGCGACTACTGAATACTGTTTTTTGTAATGTTTTTGGAATGTTGCTGTAACATTTCTTATGAAATATTACAGTTACATGTTCCTATAATGTCTCTACAATATTACATTACAACTGCAAGTTTGTAACATTGCTGCAATGTAATTGCAATGCCTGTATGGACATTAGACATCGACTCAACATTGAATACATGTTTAGGAAGACTCTTCTAGCAGTCCACAAAATAAAATCCAGAAATTTTATGGAAAATTCTCTTCCAATGCTCAATATATCACAAATAAATTCTAAAAATACTCCGAGCAGGAGACGTATAAATTGTCATATTTCTAGACGTGCACTTAGATTAGACGTAACCTAGATTTCTTCGACGTCGGTTAGATGTCGAATCGACATCAACGTTCTGGCTGGGGAGGCATTTCGCTTCCCTTTTGCGCACCGCTTTCATGTGTCCAAATTTAAAACATTTGTAACATTGCTTGACTGTTTCTATATAGGGTCTTACTTTCAAATATCCCATGCCTTCATATATTTTTAGCTTAGTAGCCAATCGATTACTTTTCATCGTAATAATAATATTATCAGACTATTTAAATTGGGCTTCTTTTTTCACCAGATCATAACTTTCCTCTTCATCTTCTCTAATTGCACTATATCGTCCCTGTATTCCAGTGCTTCCCATAGTTTTTGAATGCTAAACGGCTAATCCGCTATCACCCCTTTACTAGTCATAGTACATCGATCAATATAAAACCTTAAGCGTGTCTTGTAACTCTTTATTTATTTTCTCTATACCGCGATTCGCTTCTGTAATTTCCTTAAACTTAAGGCTTGCCAAATTGAACTGATCCATAACCAATACATCCGGAAAACATCTGATCTTATGTAGTGCCATCATTATTTTAACATAGTTTTTACCCTTCTTATCACAGACCTTATTTGGTACTAGTTTGTATCTAAGAGTCTTATATCCCATTATATCCATTATATCCCATATAATCAGTCTCGATCTTTGTACTCTGCGCTTCCAATCGCGATTACTATCCGCAAGTACTAATCTCCTATAGTCTATACACCTACAACTTAACTCCCTTACTCGCTAAAAGACTCCCTAATCTAATACTTAAAAGCATCGAATTAACGCCATGTGCGTCTTCTCTCGCGCCCTGAACGCAACTCTCGCTAATATATTTAAATAAACAACAGGTTATGGGCCCAGCACGCTTCCACTGTGCGTAAACATTATAAGTGACAGTGATAAAGTTCGCGGTTAAATTGAAATTTGCGTACGAGAATGTCCAATAACATTGTCAAGATTGAGTTCCCAGCGACGGCTAAGCTCAGGCCCAGTAATTACAAGCTGTGGCGATTCAACGTCGAACGTCATCTGAAGAATCACAATGTGTGGGAGCTGGTCACCAAGGACAAGAAGCCGATTGAAGCTGACCACGAAACGGCAGCAGCGTTCGCGGTAAGAGAGGCCGCATTCAATCCGAAAAATGTGGTCGCCGAATTGATAGTCAGCAACTCCATCGAAGAATCAGAAATCGATCATATCATGATCATATCATGACTTGTGAGAGTGCCTATGAAATGTGGACAGTACTGCAGCGGGTTCATAAGAAGAA
Source organism: Lasius platythorax (assembly GCA_963971435.1). Lineage (NCBI taxonomy): Eukaryota > Metazoa > Arthropoda > Insecta > Hymenoptera > Formicidae > Lasius > Lasius platythorax. The sequence goes on from OZ020548.1 coordinate 3,172,408, forward strand.
GGATCGGACCAGCAAGTTAGCAGCGTCGCAGGCATTTCATGACTACAGATATGAGACTGGAATGGAAATGTCCAAGCATATTGCCAACATTAAAAATTTGGCACGTCGTTGTAAAGACTTGGATGATATCTTGGATGAGCTGTCTGATATCTCAGTTAGGAAGAGCGAGTGGACCCGGCAGTGAGTATGGTCGGACGGGGTGATAGCGTGTAAAAACTATCTTATTCAAAAGTGCGACAGAGTTTTCGAGGACGAATCTGGGTTCAGTGTCTTGCTGCAGCTGCTCTACATCCCAGGAAGTGGAGTCAGCGCATGAAATTGTCATTAAGATAAGTGATTATATGAATAAATGTGACGGGCGTTGTCTTATGACGTCACGCCTTGTACGTGGTATACTTTGACATGCTCAGACGTTTTAATTTGTTGAATCAGATAGGATATATATTTTTGCTGAATTCGCGGCTAAATTCTGTGTGCAGCTCTGTTAATTTTATCAGTGTGGCGCTATTTAATAATTCATAATTATTAATAGAATAAATTTGGCACGTGGCGCGGCCATTATATGTACCGTTCGCTTGTATTTCATGTCATGTAATATATGCCTTTTGTGATACTTATTTAATACGTATAATGTTTATCGATACATTGAGTGTCACGTTGATGTGAATTATATCTTAATTATAAGGAACTGTGGTTAATTAAGTGACAGGCGCGGGCGTGGTATTTCAATAGGCCACGTGTGTATATGCATATCATATCATATTATATTTCATGTCACATTAAGCTGTAATGTTTTCTACAATTATTTAATTGCTATTATGCTTATTATTAATGGTTGTAGCTTCTCGGAGTCATACTTTATATAGTGTATTAGTTTTGATCTAATTCCTTTATATGAGTGTACTTTTTGCATATGTAGGTGATTTCATATCTATATGATTTCTATACAATGTGAGAGAGTATTACTTCTCTCTATTTTGTTGTTAAACAATTCTTAATGAAGGAATCTTGTTACAGCTGGTAACTAGTTATAGTTTGGGAACTAGTTTTAGTTTTAGTTGTATTTTTAAGTCGACTTTCTAGTTGCTAACTATGGTTTATGCCAAGTATAGTTTTGCCTTGAATACTATGGCTTGGAAGTGATAATTAATTTATTATTATGCTTGATTGATAAATGACATTTTGCACATGCCATAATTGCATCTTTGTTATCTAACTGTGATTTAGGCAGAGTATTTAGTGCGGCAGCCTGCTTATGAGCGTTGCTAAATTTTGCCAATTAATGATGCGTTTGTTTATTACATGTATTGCTTTTCTAAATATATATTGGTGTCTTTTATACAAATGTATTGAATAGGAACAATATTCTGCTTCTTAATAGATGAATGTGGTGTGAAGAATTATCTCACATGTACATTGTTTTCAGGTTAGTTACTGTGTGAGGATGCCTTTCGTGGTATTATGCATCCAATACATAAGGAACGGTGACAAAGTAGGAAATAATTGTTCTTCTCATCTTCTTGGAGTTACTTGGTCTGCCTCGTTGACTCTGATGGACCACTCTTGGAGTGCGAGGCTCCATAACCCACAAGTGTTGTGTAGTGTATGTTGATCTGTTTGCTATACCTGTTTATATACAGGAAAAGTGAATTTATATTATATTATATTTTATATACATTTAATTAAGCTATTGCATTTTGGGTGGTTAATTATTATTATTAATTAACTACTCATTTATTCTGATTAGTTTATACATAGTCTTGTTTCTTAAGGACGTTTAGCTTAGTTTATATACAAGTGCGAGAATATATGTATATTCATATATATTATACATTAATGATGATAGTGATTTTGCGCTATTATTTGTTATCATGGGGATATTTGTTATTCTTTGATTGTATAGTAGGAAGATTTAGGAGGATAATATCCATTTACTTACTTATTTTAGGTTAATATAGATTATTACATATTATAGTATATCATATATATTATATTAGACTAGTTTTAATTTTGTAGCTATCAGTTATCTTACAATGCCATATTTTATAGCAAAGAATTAAACTCTTTGCTATTAGTCATTCGTGCGAACAATTCTTGCGAATACTTCCATATAATCCACTTATAAGATTATTAAGGCATGAGCGAGGAGGATATATCATATTATTTGATGGATGAATTATAGGAAGTGGTATACAGGTGGATTGTCGGCCTGTCAAAATTAGATGTGTTCTTATATGCTAGTTTTGTTTCTCGTGTGCATTTACATTTATTTATGCACTCAGCTGCATTACTTTTTGGAGATCTATTCATAATAGAGCTGAAATGTGTCTTTTCTGGAATTTATCTTTATAGGTGTGATATGGCTGAGCCTTGACATTATTGACATTATTGATCAATGTGAGATTGTTTTATTTGTCTGTTTCTTTCTTTTGATGAACAATCTTTGGCTGATTAGTCGTATATTGATTATGTATTTCTATGAGTGATTTAAAATGGGTGAGATGTTATTCAGTTTGAGTTAATTAATATTGACAGATTGCATCGTATTATACTGGTTTATTATTACTTACTTCTAATAATTATAGGTGTGCATATTCATATGTCATTATTTATGGATATGTGGAATTGAATGAATAACACTTATATTATCTATATCTTGTTAGACGTATAATTTAATGTGATTGATATATGCTATTATCTAAGTAAAGGAGGATCAAACAATAATGAGTTATTTATTTATCTACTTTGGTTTGTAAAGTGATTTTACGCTTCGGCTTTGTTGTCTAATTCACATGAATTCTGATAATATTTTATTTTTATTGAATTCTGGAGTGTATTTAGGGATCATATTCACGAATGATATTTGATAGTTAATTAGTGAAATCTCTATTGATCCATTCACTTGCAATGAATGTATCTGTTATACCTGCATGTAGGAGGATGTTATGTTCCAGTAACGCTGCAATTAGTTTTGACATGGATTTGTTATGCAATTTGTTGACATGGATCATTATCAATGGATGATAGTCAGAAATGACTTATTAACTGTACATTGTTAATATATTGTTATTAGGCTTTTCTCCATTTAGCACTTTATATGAGGTGCCTTTAGGAACGGACAAAGGTAGGAGGCTTATTAAATATATTAAATAAGTTAAGTAATTGGTAATTTTTTATCGCTAGTCAAATAAATTCAAATAGAGAAAGTTTATTTGCTGGTATTGGTCAAGTTGTAAAAAATTTCTCTATTTGAATTTATTTGACTAGCGATAAAAAATTACCAATTACTTAATTTAATTCGCTCCTGGACCTAATTATGGAGCCAACACACAATATTAGAATTTACATCTTTCACCGTCGAGAGCCGGTAAAACGTTCTCAAAAATTATTGTTTACTAACATCTATTAAAAGGCAATTGAAAAATATAGGATCGAAAGGGTCTGAATAGCTTAGATGGTTAAAGCAGTCGCCCGGCAAGCGAAAGACGCAGGTTCGATTCCTGCTTCAGCGACTTTTCGGACCTATATTTTTCTAGCCTATTTATTCACGGTATGGTTGGAAGAAGATTAAGGGAATCTTGTAATCTCAAACCAAGAGATACGTTCTCCCTAAAAAGTATTCTTCCAATTTCGCCCGTTTATTTGCTGGTATTGGTCAAGTTGTAAAAAATTTCTCTATTTGATATTAAATAAGCTTTTAACATATACATACACAGGGCATTGATTGATAATTATATGTACATGTGTGGTATTGCTTTATCTGAATAGCATAAAGCCTTTTATAGGCTGTTGCGTTAATATTTAATGAATCATTTATGTTGTATAATCAGTCACTTTTAGACTGATATAAACTAAACGAGTGACTGCACTGTGTATATATATATTTGTGTCAGTTGACTTATTACTTCTTATAAGTTTATTTATTGATTAACTTTAACATAATCACAGTGACATGCGTAGGTTAATTATTATCTGAATGTTATTATTCTACTTTATTACAATCATTTCTCACTTTAACTTCGGAATTTTATATAGGAAGTTTAGAGGCTGTTAACTAAACTTAAAAACAGCTTTTGTAAGGGGGATAATTTGATTGCACAGCTTCTTTATTAATAATTATTGGGATTCTGCATTTATCTTTGGTTAACCGCACATATCTGCTAATATACGTGTGTCATATGGTGATGGTAACAGTGGACGCCTCTTTCATTAGTTACGGGGGCGCCACTTTCTGGAGGATGAATTCTAGCTTAAGGCTGATTCTTATGTTACATAAGGCTATGAGTCATACATAAAATAAATGTGTAGATCGGAAACTCGAAGCGATGAGCCATGTATAACAATCTTGTTTAGATTGGAAACTCGAAGTAATGTGTCATGCATTATACATTTATATAGATTGTAAACTCGATGGTATAAGCCATGCACGATACATCTATATAGATCGGAAACACAGTATATACAGTAGCGCAACTCTCCCGATTTTGTGTTGGCCAAAACGGAGTGCGCATGCGCGAAATAAGCGAGTTGCCCGGTAACGCCATCTGAACTTCTCTCTCGCTTACTCCTTTAGTTTTCGCTCTCTCTCACACATTTAAAGACTACTCCTACCTACATTTGGCGGGATACGAGGTGGATCGAGTAGCTGAGGTATAAATGTAAAGGAGTTGAGGGGATAAAAGAGAAAATATATATAATTATGTATTAAAATATGATATGTATAAAAATATAATTATATTATTTTGAAAATATATCAATTTTATAATTAATTCCTTTTCAACTTTAAATAGGAATTTATGTCTTATTATAAATAATATTAATAATTGTAATTGCATACTTTAATCAGTATATTTCATATAATTATATTATAATTTTAATTTAATAATTGTAATTTCTATTTTTTTAGTATAATACATTTTACATTTTTTAAAATAATATTTTATTTTTCTGTTTGTTTATTTATTATACATATGTAATATAATATTATATATATTATCCTATTTTTAATACATTTTTAAATCTATCTATATATTTTTTATTAAAAGAAATTATTTTGCTTTATTAGTATTTATATTGCTATACTTATGTATCAGTGAGTTAGAAGGAAAGCGAAGAGAGAAACGAGAGAGTAAGCGAGAGAAAAGTTTAGATGGCGTTACCGGGCAACTCGCTTATTTCGCGCATGCGCACTCCATTTTGGCCAACACTAACTTCAAAGGTGCCGACAGAGAGTTGCGCTACTGGATATACTGTGTCGGAAACTCGGAGCGATGAGTCATGTACAATGCATTTGTATAGATCGGAAACTTGAAACTATGAGCCGTGCATGATATATCTGTATAGATTGGAAACCTGAAGCGAAGAGCCATGCATAATACGGTTGTATAGATGGGAGACTCGAAGCGATGAGTCATATGTAACACATTTTATAGAATGGAAACTCGGCGAGATAAGCCATTTATTATACAGTTGTATAGATGGGAGACTCGACGCGATGAGTCGTATGTAATGCATTTATAAAATGGAAACTCGAAGAGATAAGTCATTTATTATACAGTCGTATGGATGGGAAACTCGACGCGATGAGTCTTACACAATACATTTGTATAGATCGGAAACTCGGAACGATGAGTTATGCGTAATACACTTTATAAATAGGAAACTTAAGTTGATGACTCATGTTTAATACATATGTATAGATCGAAAAACGGATTAGTAATATTATAAATATCAATGAAGGTTTATATAGACTTGAGAACGCGATGTCCTCTAATATGAACGAACCGCGAGTATATAATAGAGGTAGACGGGGAACTTAGCAACGACTTAAGTAACATGTCTTGATGATTGATAATCACTAGGCACGGAATATAAACATTTGAGAGGTGTGATTTATGTGACCCAAATCGAAATGCTGAATATAATTCTATCAATTAGATGGGAAACTCGTGTCGATAAAGTGATACGGAAATGTCTTGCGATTTTCTCGAGAAATAAGTACCGTGGAACGTGGAGACATACAAGATATGACTCGGAGTGACTTCGAAATAATGATTTTTGGTACTTCCGGTGCAGGCTTTATCGTTGAATATCTCCGGAAGTGCTGGGAATTTTCGAATTCTGTCTCCACATTTGGACTCGGTGGAACTTGCCGGAGATGGCTATGGGCGAGAATTTTCATTTTTTTTTTTTTAGGAATGTTAAAATTTTTTTGGAAATTTAAGAATTTTTGAGTTTTTGTGAAGAGAGGGGATTTTTTATATGAGTCACAGGCAATGCGTATTTATGTACCTTGTACCCCTGGTACTCATATAAGGCTGGGGGGATTTTTGAGAATTTTTATGGGATTTCTGGTGTGGTCTCCTGGGGTTTCGCCGGGTCGTATCATGAATCAGTTAAACGGAGAATTAAGCGTGGAGATATGAATCTGGGCTTTCCAGACGTGATATTGGTTAAGTTGTATATATTGTTATTTTGATTTTATAAGTCTGCGAATATAATTTGATTTGATCTAGGTAGTGTTGATGTTATTATCATACGTATATATATTGCGTTACTATTGTTATTGTTATTTCGAGTTCTCATATATTTGGTAGAACAATTTAAGTCTGCGAATTCATTGTTTATTGGCTATAAGCTCTGTGCGTGGGTCCACTCGCTCTCCCGGGTACGGCCGGGCCCGCCAGTGCTAGCACAACCGGCCACCCTTGAAGATTAATATGGATAGGTCTAATATAAAAGGTTTGTTACCGGCCCAGAGGAGATCGGATACCTCAGGGTTCGGCGCGGGGGGGGTTATGGTCCCTGACCCCCTCGCGTCGTCATCAAGCGTAGGGCCTTGTTTCGAGCCCGCGATCGGGTTCTCATTAAATTCAACTTATGCGGAGACAAACCATGGAGTTGTTCCGTGGTCGCCGATTGTGTCTGGCAACAGGTTGCGAGTTCCACAAGTCGAGAATACAACGAGGGATAACTCTTTGCAGGAGTTTCAAGAAGATTCTCCTTCCTGCATTCGTGAAAGAGCCCTAGACATCTTATCGACCATTGGAAGTGATAAGAGGATTAAGTATAACTATGAGCTGTATTCCGCGATCTTTATGGTGATGGATTGCGTTGATAGCTTATTTTCTGCGGCTGATAAAATAAGGTGTAGGGATTACCTACTAGCCAAAAACAAAGATCAATACCTACTCATCCATGCGAATGAAGTGTCTTACTCTAACCTAATTATGTTGGAGCATAAACCTGTTGATAGAGGATTGACTGAAGAAATCTTTGCCGGCGAGCTAATGACGCTTAACTCTCCGCCTAGGTTGTCGTCCATCAATTGTTCCTTCGGTTCACCTAGCGTGTTACGCGGGGATGATATCGATCAGTTGAAAGCTAATCTAAATAGATTCGGCACATCTTTGATTATTCCTTCGAGAAGTAACTCAAGACCCGTTCGAGAATTGGCGGATAGGATCGAAGAAGTTCAAGGAAATATAGACAGAATCAACCAAGAGATTGCCATAAAGAGTGCCTCATTAAAACTTTTGGACACCGCATCCGGGACTGTTTTGGAGAAACTAGTCTCCGAGGTTAATCTGGAGACCGAACAACGGGTGGGACGGGCTCGTAGGCGTGGCGAAGCCAGCCGTCCTAGGGGTGGGCCACCCCGAATAAGAAGCCCAAATGGCAATGAAAATATGGACACGAATAAGATAAATGAAGAAATGTTACCGCCACAGGGGATTCGGACCCCCAGTGGCAGGCGAGAGAGCCCTACGGTCCCTGGGGCTCTCCTGTCTTCATCCAACGAAGGGCCTGCCCCCCTGTCGCCGACGGGCGGGGGGCGTGAACTGGCTACCGTCGAGGCTGAGTCAGACCCTCGCGATCCGTTGGATTTAACATTCGTTGACTGCCCTTCCATGATAGAAGAGGAGCCACAGGCATTATCACAGGCACCTCTACTGACCCCACTTGTGACACTGCCACAAAAAGGGGCTCAAAAAAAAGAGGTCGCGGAGATCTTGACGCCGAGGAATACTAGAGGAAAGAGGAAGGCCAAGAAAGTCTCACCTGACGCGATCACCCCGAGTTCAGAGGAACTAGCATCGGGTTCTCGGAAAGAGCCTAGAGTCATCCTACGGAAAATTAAGGAAAGATCTAGGAAGAAAAAAGCACGCGAAGATAGTATCGACGCAGATTGGGGTGAAACATCGTCAACAAAGATGTCCACTGAATCCGACCTTTCGGGTGTGGAAGGTAAATCTAAGAAGAATCCAAAAAGTATTGATATTTCGGACATTGAGGAGGATACGGATATTGAATACAAGGGTACCGAATATCTGGATCCCGAATATCTGGATCCCGAATATACGAGGAAACTTAGATCCAGTCATAAGAACAAGATAAGGATATCGACTGATAGGAGCGATAAATCCCCTTCTCAAGAGAAACCTAAAGGAATGAATTCCAGGAAGAAGAAAAAGAACGAAATGAGGGTCTGGTCCTCGACCGAGGACGGAGAAGACGATGAAGCAGACTTTTGCCCGGAAGAGCTAAAGATCATGGGCGCTACAGCAATAGGAGCAATAGGTATCGACTGTCTTAAAATTGCTGAAAAAGAGCGTAAGAACAGTCCCAATATTAATGGTGCGGTGAGTGGTATAATAAAAAGAAAGATTCAAAGAGCGGCTGAAGTTATAAATACACTCACATACAAAGCGGAGGCAAAAGGAGACCCGACACATATGAGGATTCGCAACAGAGAGCTCGAAGCCGAGGTGGAAAGATTGAAATTAGAAGAGATCCTTAGGAAAAGAGAGACGGACGAAATGAGGACCATCGTGGCCGATTTGAAAAAAGAAATTTATGAACTGAAGTGCCGGCTCGATGACGCGGAGGAAGATGCGAGGAGAGCTAGAGAGAGCTATAGGATAACCAAGAGGGTAATGAAGATGGGTAAAGAGGGACAAGAGTTTGTTGTCCCCCCCAATTATTTGGAACCTGCGGTGAATCCTTTAGTGGAGAACGAGAAATTAAATCTAAACACAGGAACCTCTATACAAGCAATGGACATCGACGAGTTTCCGAGAATATCAACGACGGAAGTTGGGAACTCTGCGACTCGGCCCCCAGAGGAAAAAGCCAAACCTGAGAAGAAAGTTGATAATAAGACCCAAATAGAGGAAATAAACTTGAGAATCAAAGATCTTGTTAGGGAAAAGAGGGAGTTAAGGAGGACAGCGGAATCTGAAAATAACGAGACCGGTTCCGGTGGTTTCGCGCGCGAGAAACCTCTCCCCCAGCGGATCCCTAAAAATAAACCAAGAGTGATTTCTAATATTCAGGTGGCTCTCTCTAGATCAGGTAACTCCAAAAAGGTTGGCTTCGCCGATGTAACTATAGGAGAAGGGAATAAGACGGATTCCTCCCAGCAGGAGTGGACGGAAGTTACCAAAAGGCGCGGTAGCGATAGAAGGCGGAGCAGTGTAGAATCGACTCCCCCTTCTTCAAGAAGTAGAGAGCAACCTGGATCAACATCTAAAGTCAATAAAGAGAAAGCATCAGCAAAGCCGGGAGTCGACATCCGCAGACCACCAAAATCTGCGGCGGTGATGATTACCGGTAACAAAGAAAGCTTCTCCTATGCAGAGGCACTTAAGAAGGCTCGAAGCTCGATCTCGTTAGAGAAACTAAAAATTGGCAAAACCAAAATCAGAAAGGCGGCTAATGGAAGCCTTCTGATAGAGGTGATGGGGCCTGGAGGGGCGGAAAAAGCTCTGATATTAAAGGACGAATTGCAAAAAGTCCTGAAAGATGAGGCGAAAATAACGAGACCCGTTACCAAAGGCGAGTTGAGGCTTATCGGCCTACACGATGCGACCTCCCGGGATGAAATATTTGATGTGATCTCTGTCCACGGAAAATGTATGAGCGAGGACATAAAGATTGGACCCATCCACCCACTGAGAAACGGTCTTTTTACCGTTTGGGTCCAGTGTCCACTTGGCGCGGCAATTAGGATTGCCAATTTCAAGAAAATTAGCATTGGCTGGACCCAAGTAAGGGTTGATCTGCTGGACAGGAGACCTCCGCAATGCTTCCGGTGTTGGAAATTCGGACACCTGAGGCACGCGTGTCCATCTGGGGTTGATTTTGGCTCGGCCTGTTTCAGATGTGGCGGTGAGGGTCACATGGCTAGGAACTGCGAAGCTTCACCGGCATGCAGGGTTTGCAGGACGGACGGTAGGGCCTTTAATCATAGGCTTGGTTCGAGCCTGTGTCCAGCGATTCATGTGTCGGCTAGGGTCAGACCGATTCCGACTTCAAATGAGTTATCGACGGGGAATTTATCAGCCAGTATTTCAGGAACATCGAAGAACAACGGTACTCGGCAAACTAACCATGATGATCAAAGTAATGCAGATTAATATTAATAGGAGCAGACGGTCATTAGATCTACTGTTACATCAAGCCAAAGAACTTGGCGTTGGATTGTTGTTGGTGTCGGAGCCTTGTACAATCGCTTCCACCAATAACTGGTTTATTAGCCAGGACGGTAAGTCGGCCATATACGTCGACTTGAACTTTCTAAAACTAAGGTGCCGGCTTGCTAAGCAAGGCAGTAAATTTATTGCTGTTTACTGCGGACCTTACTTGATAATATCGACGTATATCTCACCGAGTGTCAGCTTGTGGGAATATAATGAATTTCTGGATGACCTATCAGGGACGCTATCTGCACGGGTGGATAAAATCATTATTGCTGGCGACTTCAATGCCAAAGCATACCTTTGGGGGTCCAATTTCACGAACAACAGGGGACTCTTGGTGACCAGATGGGCGGCTGAACGCGATTTGAGAATCGCCAATATGGGAAATACCCCCACGTGTGTTCGACCTCAGGGATCATCCATAGTAGACTTAACGTGGTCGTCTCCCGATTTGGCACCAATGATCATTGAGTGGAAAGTTATGGAGGACATGGAGTCGCTATCTGATCACGTGGGTATACGTTTCGACGTGTGCACAGGCCGGCCTCGATTGCCGATAATTAAATCAAGAGATAGACGTTGGAACCTAAGGAAGTTTGACGGAGACTTCTTTAGGGCGACCCTTATCTGGGGCAACAAAGATCTGGAGGCGGAGAATGAACAAGATCTGGGCTCAATGATTGGCAAGCTGGACGAGTTAATGGAGGAAGCGTGTGACGCGTCGGCACCGAGGATCGGTCCTCGCAGACCGCACAGAAAAGCGTATTGGTGGCAAGACTCCGTTGCACTGATGCGTAGTGAATGTATACATGCCAGACGCGCCTGGCAACGTGCGAAAAGGAGAAAGCGCTCTCCGGCGATTATCGATGAATTAGATTTAAGTTATAAAACGGTTAGGAAGAACTTAAGGCTAGAAATTAACCGTCTCAAAGCCAAGGCGTGGCAGGAGCTAATTGAAACTATTGATAATGATCCATGGGGACTACCTTACAAGGTAGTCATGGGGAAGCTCAGACCGACAACACCCGGTCTTTCAGAATTACTGGAACACGACGTTCTTTCCGGATTATTGGATTCCTTGTTCCCTAGGAACAATCGTCCGGATCCACTGAGTGATTGGTCTGATTTTGAGTGGTCCGATGATTGGTCGGTGTCGATGGACGAATTGAAGGGGGCGCTTGGGAGAGGCTCTTCTTCTCTGTCCAAGGCTCCGGGTCCGGATGGGTTTCGGCTGGTCTTGTGGAAACGAGTACCAGCCGAGGTCATGGGTCGTATGAAATTCATCTTTAACGCGTGCCTGAAGAAAAGCGAGTTCCCGGATGTATGGAAGAGAGCGAATCTGGTGCTCATTCCTAAGGCCGGCAGTCAGAACACGGGTGCGGTGGACGCACCAAAGGCTAGGCCAATCTGCCTATTGGACGAGTTGGGCAAAACCTTCGAGAGGGTGCTGGCCAACAGAATCTATCTTTGGCAGGTCTCCAACCCCGAGTCGGATATCTCGAAATTTCAGTTCGGGTTTTGCAAGCAGAGATCCACATGCGATGCCTTGTTGTTGGTTAGGGAACTAACCTCAACAGCGACCAGGAACGGAGGCTTTGCGTTTGTGGTTTCGCTGGATATCTCCAATGCTTTTAATAGCCTACCGTGGAGGTTAATCAGGCGGGCCCTTGGGGAGAAAAATTATCCTCGATACCTACGCAGAGTCTTGGACTCGTATCTCGCTGATCGGAAGATCTTTTACGTGGACAAAGATGGCAGGCGCCGCTCCAGGGATGTGGAGGCGGGCGTTCCGCAGGGTAGTGTTCTGGGGCCCGTGTTATGGAATATTGCCTTTGATGAGGTGTTAAGTCTGGCTGAAGACGAAGAGGGTAGCAATATAATCTGCTACGCAGACGACACCCTCATCATTGTTACAGGAAGGGACCTCAGACTGACGCAATTGAGGGCTAGCCTCTTAGTCGCGAGAACAATTATTATGATAAGTAGGCTTAATTTGAAGGTTGCCAAGGAGAAGACCGAGGCCATTCTGTTCCACGGTCGAGAAGTGGTCAACCTACCAACTTCGATCATGGTGGGAGATACCCCGATCAAATTTAGCAGCAGCGTCAAGTATCTGGGGATAATAATAGACATTAATTGGCTCTTTTTCGACCACTTCCGTTACGTGGAGGAGAAGGCGAACAGAGTGGTGAGAGCTCTATACAGACTCATGCCCAATTTGAGGGGCCCTGATGAGCGTCGGCGTCGTCTGTTTGCGAATGTTGTCTTGTCCGTTGTGCTGTACGGAGCACCGGTTTGGGGGGACAGGATAGTAAAAAAGAGCTGCACGATCCCTGCTTTGCACAGACTACATAGGACGATTGCCCAAAGAGTCATCTCGGCATACAGAACAGTTTCGAGCAACGCGGCTCTGTTACTGGCTCGGTTGCCTCCGATCAAGCTGTTGGCTACCGTTAGGAAGAGGTCCTTCGAAAAGATCAAAGAGTTACGGGATAACGGCAATCTGGATCCAATCAGTAGAAGAGAAATTAGGGAAGAAGAACTGGTAAGTATGTGTAACACATGGAGAGCTTTATTGGAAAAGCCAAATACACCGGGCGAGTTCACAAAGCTAGCTATTGTTCCACGCCTGGAGAGCTGGCTAAACAGGGACACAATCAACGGAATGACCTTTCACCTGACGCAGATTTTTACGGGACACGGGTGTTTTTCAAAATTCCTGCACATGATCGGTAGAAAGGCGGATCCTATGTGTTTCGCTTGTAATATGGATGACACCGATGACGTATATCATACGCTGAGGGAATGCCCTATGTGGGACATTCAGCGACTTACCATGAGGGAAAAACTCGGCCTGCCTCGGGATTTTGCGTTGGGCGACGTCGTCGACATCATCGTGGCGTCGAGGGAGGCGTGGTTAGCCTTCTCCGCCTTTGTGGAAGGTATAATGAGAGAAAAGGAGGAGATCGAGAGGCGAATCGAGAGGGCAAGATTGTCTTCGTCCGCCTCTTCTTCATCCCCCGCAGAAGAGGACGAGGAAGGATTCGATACCAGCTAGCTGAATCCAAACTCGGTGAGCGACATCTATATTATTAGTTTTGACTCGTTATTCTGGGGAATTTTGATATTCTTTGAATCGGGTTAGAATTAAGTATTCTCCTCGGTCTCGGGGCTGCTGAAGGGATTTCTGGGGTGGGGGAGGGTTGAGAGGGGTGAGTCGCGCTCCGTATTGTTTGACTTCTAAACTTTCACGGAGAGGCGTTTTTCTTTTTCTTTTTTTCTCTCTTTTTTCTTTTTGTCTGCAGGGCAGGGGTGCGTTTTCGTACCTTGTCGCCTTTGCGGGTAGCATTAATTTTAGATTTATGGAGGGTGGAGGGAAGGGCAGGAGCCAGGGGGGAGGGGGGAGGGGGGTTGGGGTGGGGGGCGGGTTTTAGCAACGAGACCGACGAGGATAGGGTCGGATTACGAGGGTGGGATAGTAAGGTCTACCGGGCTTCGGGAAGTTATGCGAAAGCAGGTCCCCGGACCCCGGTAAGCACGTCATCGCTAGAGACCAGGGTAGGGTTACGAGGAGGGGGTTTTAGTGGGTGAGAGTCCCACACTACCGGTCAGGACGGCCTGACCGGTGTGCATAAGGCATTTCCCCCTACCTCCGTAAAAAAAAAGAAAAAAAAATGATATCTCAGTTATGGCAAAATTATTGCAAGGGTTACCGGCAAAATATTGTGGTGTTGCAACGATATGACGCAACAAAAGTGAGCCCGACCAGAAGTTAAGAGCTTTGTGCCATGTTAGAACGGAAGAGGCTCACTTGCGCACAGTACAATTGGACACGTTGCAATTGCACACCGTGCTACTAGACACATAAAGTTGCGCACCGTTTGATTGGACACGTTACATTTGCACACCGTTCGTAATCATTTGGACACATATTTTTTGCGCACCGTTCCTTTGGACACTGTTGCTTTTGGACACAACACACAATTTTGCATAATTTGAAACATACACACGCATGTACGCATGTAGAAGACTTTTGAAATTTTTGGAAATTTATTAATTATTATTATGTAAATAAACGTCTGTTACAGTGGACACAGTTCGTTAACACACAGTTCGTTTACGCACAGTTCGTTCGCGCACAGTTTGTTTGCACACAGTTCGTTTGCGCACAGTTCGTTCGCACACAGTTCGTTTACGCACAGTTCGTTTGCGCACACTTTGTTTGCACACAGTTCGCACACACCGTTTACATAGGTTTGCAACTTTCCGTAAGAAGCAAAGTTCACTTCACCTCGTTCCACATGGATTTGCGAAATCTACACATATCGACCGGTGCTTTCAGTCATTAACGAGGTCAATAATTGTACAATTACACATAGGTTTGTAACTTTCCATACAATGCAAAGTTCACTTCATCTCGTTCCATATGGGTTTTCGAAATCCACACATATCGACTGGTGCGCAAACGAACTGTGAACAAACGAACTGTGTGCAAACGAATTGTGCGCAAATAAACTGTGCGTATACGAACTGTGTGCGAACGAACTGTGCGCAAACGAACTGTGCGTAAACGAACTGTATGCAAACGAACTGTGCGTAAACGTGCTGTGCGTAAACGAACTGTGTGTTAACGAACTGTGTGTCTACTGTAACGGACGTTTATTTACAAAATAATGTTAATAATAAAATTCCAAAAATTTCAAATGTTTTCTACATACATACATGCGTGTGTATGTTTCAAATTATGCACAATTGTGTGTTGTATCCAAAAGCAACAGTGTCCAATCGAATGGTGCGCAAAAATATGTGTCCAAATAAACGGTGTGCAAATGTAACGTGTCCAATCAAACGGTGCGTAACTTTATGTGTCTAATAGCACGTTGTGCAATTGCAACGTGTCCAATTGTGTTGTGCGCAAATGAAGGCTTCTCTGTTAGAACATGAAGAAGCTGCTCAGGACGCCGACGATTTGGCAGCGGCCCAAATGGAAGCGCTCAATATCAAACAAGAAACCAAGAAGAAGTCACAACAGAAAAAAACATCAAAGTTGACGCCGAGAGCAAGGAACCGACCCGTTGTTTTAACTGCGAAGGGCTAGGTCATGTGGCGGCTAAGTGCCCGAGTGCTAAAAGAGAAAGTACTTCGAAGCAGAGCTCGGCAGAGAAGACTGGCGGTGCAATGGTTTTAGCCGCGAGTGCAATTGTGACAACTGGTGACGAATGGTTAGCCGATAGTGAAGTATCAGCACACATTACGGGAAGGCGAAAATAGTTTTCGCAATTTGAGTCCATGACAACAAAGTTCTCATTGGCAATCAGCGAACAAGTGTCCATCAAATGTGAAATCGAAGTCGAGTGTCTAGTGGGAGGCAAATGGCAGTCAGTGTCTCTGAAGAAAGTGTTCTTCATACCTGGATTCAAGAAGAATCTATTCAGCATCGGTGCTGCGGGAGAACTTGGCGTGACCTGTCAAATTGGCAAGAATTCGATGATTTTCGAAACAGACGGCAAGATAGTGGCTGAGGCCAAGAAGGCTGACAATAACTTGTTCTTCATGCGAATGAGAGTCGACGACTGCCGGAAGCAAATGTTGTTGCAGACTTACAAACGTGGCATGAACGGCTAGGACATGTCGGAGTTCACGCTATCAAGGAGATGTCGAAGCACAGTATGCTCGAAAGTTCTAAGGTACCAGAGAAAGCCAGGATACAATGCGAGGCGTGTGAACTGGCGAAGTTGCGTGGACGGACATTCAAAACCAACACAAAGAAGGCTGAGTATCAACCAGGCGAGTTGATCCACACGGACGTCAGCGGTCCATTTCCAACAGCATCGTATAGCGGTAAGCGATGGTTTATTTTATTTAAGGACGAGTCCACAGGGTTCCGGATGATGTTCTTCATGCGTCACAAGAACGAGGCCCTCGAAGCTTTCAAGAAGTTCGTAGCCTTGGTTGAAAACAAGTTGGAACGGCGCGTGAAGGTGCTTCGAAGCAACAATGGCCTAGAGTACGAGAACAGTGAGTTCTTATCTTACTTAGAATCGAAGGGCATTGAACCGACAGCACCATACACACCGGAACAAAATGGGCGAGAGGAGAGAGATAACCAGACGATCGATGACAGTGCGCGAGCGATCCTCGTGGCAAAAGATCTCGATGAACGGCTGTGGGCCGAGGCGGTACAAATTGCAGTCTACTTGCTGAATCGCACACCCACAAAGCAATGCCCAAGTTCAACGCCATACGAGAAGTGGTCCGGAAAGAAGATATCGATGTCTCATATTCGCACTTTTGGATCGGTCGCTTATGTTCATGTACCGAAGATTAAGCGAACCAAGTGGACACCAAAAGCTCGGAAGATGATTTTGATTGGCTACGAAGGTGAGTCAACAAACTATCGACTAATGGAACCGAATAATCCAAAGAAGGTGATTGTGTCGGCGAATGTCAAGTTTCACCAGGAGACCAAGTGCGAAATCGAATTGGAAGAGACATCGAAGCTGCAGATTGTTCAAGAAGAAAATAAAGAAGAATCAGTGGACACTGAAGTCGAGCAAGACGTCGTCGTTGAGGAGAATACGGCCGTGAACGGTCGTCGGTATGAACTGCGAAATCGCGAGGTTTTGCGCCAACCGGATAGGTTCGAAGCAAATCTGATCGAGTTCGAAGAACCGTCGACGTATGCAGACGCCATGGCCAGCAGTACTGCGAAAGAATGGCGAGAAGCAATTGATGCCGAATTGCAAGCGCTTGAGAAAAATAAAACATGGATTACCTCAACCTTGCCAAAAAAGAAAAAAGCTCTTTCATCTAAATAGGTCTTCAAAATCAAACGAGACAAGACCGGTAACATTGAGCAGTTCAAGGCTCGACTGGTGGCAAAAGGTTATAGTCAAAGAGAAGGCATCGATTATACAGTGACATTTGCACCGGTAGTTCGCTATGAAAGTGTACGTATTTTGTTAGCTAGGCAGCGCTGCATAATCTCAAGATTGGACAATTCGATATCAAGACCGCGTTTTTGAACGGTAAACTTGATGAAGAAATTTATATACATTTACCAGAAGAAGCGGCAGAAGAAAACACCGTTGTCAAGCTCGAGAGGTCATTGTATGGTCTAAAGCAATCACCACGTCAATGGAACAAGCAGTTCCAGGAGTTCCTAACGAGGTTTGAATTCAAGGCCAGTAACGCAGATAGGTGTGTATACCGTGGATTCATTGATAACGAGATAGTACTATTAGCACTGTATGTCGATGATGGCCTGGTGCTGGCGAAGAGTCAAGCAGCAATCCACACAGTTCTGAAAGTTCTGAAGTCCGAGTTTGAAGTGACAATCGGCAGTGGAGCTTATTTTTTGGGCCTAGAAATCAAGAGGGATTCCAGTGCCGGAACAATCATGATTAGCCAGGAGCAGTATATTAAAAGAATGTTGGAGAAGTTTGGGATGACAGACGCAAAGCCAATATCGACGCCGGTCGAGGCGAACAAGCATTTAAAGTTTCTATCAGAAGATCAAGTAGATGCATCGATGCAAGTAGTTCCCTATCGACAAGTAGTTGGTTCATTGATGTTCGCGGCTTGTGTTTCAAGGCCGGACATCATGTTTGCGGTAGCAAACGTCAGCAAATTTCTAACAAATCCATCAACGGAACATTGAAAGGCAGTAAAAAGAATACTACGTTATCTTAAAAGTACTAGTAATCAAGGCATTATTTAAAGATCCAATGGAAACACTGATTGCGCCAATGACGAACAAACAAGAAAGTCGACGACAGATTTAACAATGATGCTGGCTGGAGGACCAATCGTTTGGGCGAGTTGACGTCAAAGTGTGGTAGCACAGTCGACGACGGAGGCCGAATATATCGCAGCAGCGGACGCAACGAAGAAGATACTGTGGCTCCGGCAGCTAATGAGTAGTGTCAACGCTGAACAGAAGAATGCGACGATACTGCGAATTGATAACCAGGGTGCGATCAAGTTGATATGCAATCCAGAGCTACACCGTTCGACAAAACCTATGTTCGATGTCATCTAATATGAGATCATGTCAAGAAGAAGAACATCAATGTCGAGTACGTGCCGAGTGAAGAACAGTTGGCAGACATTTTCACGAAGGGATTACTGAAGGAGACGTTTGTGCGACTTTAAAATAACCTGAACATTAAATAATCAAATATTTGTAAACAGTACACGAACTAGTGGGAGCGTTGGTAGTAGAGTCCGCTTATACTGTTTATTACGAGCGATAGACGAGTAAGGAAGCATCTTCTGCAGTAATGTACAGAAAGTGTTACTATGGTAATGTTTATAACATGTCACATGTTTGTCGTTTTTCCCTTTATATTTAAAAGAAAACTTTTCACCACGCTCTGCTAATATATTTAAATAAACAACATGATCAATGTAATCACGTTGTAACATTAGTAAAGCAAATAATTTAAAATAATATTAAATGTATTATGAAATAAGCGAAAGTAAAAACAATATTTTTGCAATATTTTTTAGTCAATATTATATAGATTTGTTAAAATTTTTTGTTCTTTATGCAACAAGATACACATAAAAAGTATTACTATCGATTCACCTTTGTGCATCTCATAATATTTACCGAGCTCAGTATCGCGTCTTGTGTGTTGAGTCTCAGGGTTACGATATCATCCACACAATGTTTGAAGTTCGGTCTATCATTCTCCGCACTCCAACAAAGTTTCATCAGCTGGTACAACATCGGCGGACAGTTGAGAGGTTTCGGCAGCTTGTCCCCTTTACACACATACTGCTCTACTGCTGAATTACTTTTGACAGAATAGGGATGATCACCCAATGACGTAATTTCCCACATTAGCACTCCGAATGCCCAAACATCGCTTTTTAATGTAAATATTCCGTCCACCAAAGATTCTGGTGCCATCCAGCGAATAGGAAGCAGACCTTCTTCTTTCTAAAACACAATTTTTGCGCGGATAAGTCTTTTACCGAAGTTGTCCATTTTTAAAGCAAGCATAATGTGTCGACAAAGTTAACACATCTCTCTTCCTTTATACATATACAAATAAAAATTATTTTTTTTCTTTACATTCTAATTAGCTTAAAAATGTTCAATATTATTACTATGCAAAAGTAGAAAAAAAGATTTATTTCTTTTTAAATAAATAATTGTACTTGCCATGCGGTAATAGTCATTCATGTAAATATTTCTAGCTAGTCCGAAGTCGCCGAGTTTCACAATACGGTTTTCGCGATTTCTCGAGGATATTAAGCAATTTCGACACGCGAGATCTCTATGTACAAAATGTAGTTTTTCTAGGTGCCAACAACCCCGTGCAACATCTTCGCACATAGCGAGCAAGTCTTGGAGACGCAGAGCGTGCGAATCTGACGGTTGCAATGTTCGACTCTCTCTCAAATATTTCAGTAACTCACTTTCCATTAATTCCAATATGAGCAATGGTGAATCCGCATCCAAGCAGATTCCGAACAATCTTAGCACATTCTTGTGGCCAAAACGGCTCATTATCTTAGCCTCTTGCAAGAATTTTTTTTTCATTTGCAAAGAAGCATGTTGGTGTAGCATCTTTATGGCGACTGGCGTTGTACCCGACCTTTGTAAATTCTGGATTATCCTTTGAAATACCTGCAAAAAATTTCTAAATTAACACAAATCGCTAAAGTGCATATTAAAAATGTTTATATTATTTAACTTTTATGAAAAGTTTTTATTTTGGAAATTATTTTTATTAGAAAATGTCTTCACCTCAAAATTTTCTGATTAAAAATATAAAAATATAAATATATGAAAATATAGAATGGGCAAATGAGAGCCGAATGCGCTGGGTGAGAGGCGTCAGAATAAATTTATTCCTTAGACAAAGACAATCTTTATTCAGCAATAAATCAAACGTTTCGGTCCTTGTGTTGGACCATCTTCAGTATCTACAAATTAATTGCAAACTATATGTAAAAAAGGATTAACAATGAAAAATGGTTACTTACTTATAAGTAAAGGAAGCCTGAGCGTGTCGAGCGTGCCGCACTTGTCAAACGATTACAAACGAATGATAGTTGTCAAAATTAAAGGTTACGAAATCAGTCAAATTAAAACAATAAATTATAATAAATACAAAAAAGTGGTGAGCTTAAATTTCTTTTAAATTGTCTATCGTTGGCAAATAAATCCTGTCGAGTTGTGATCTGTGTCGCTATGAAGATTTAAACTATTTTTTTGACGCTTGATGTAAATCATTTCCGATATAAGTCGTTAACATAAAATTGGCTCCTCATCCAAGATATCAATATTAGATCAATCAAAATCATGACCCAACAATCTGTGATCAATTATTACCGAATGTTGTTTTGTACTCCGATTTATGTGGCGATAATGTTCATTTATTCTGGTTTTTAGTAATCTGCGTGTCTGGCCTACATAAAATGAATCACAATCTTTACAGTTTATTTTGTAGACCACATTATTATATGTAGTTCTTTAGTCAATTTGTCTTTATGAACTTTTATAAATTTTTTAAGGTTGTTGATGCTTGTGTATGATAGTTTTATGTGTCCAAATTTTTTGTCATAAGTTTAAATTGATCAGAGATGCCGCTTATGTAAGGGATGTTAAAAAAAGAAAATTTTTTGTTATTATTATTATCGTTGTCGGAAGGATTAAGATTAACGTCATGAGTATTTAAAAATAGTTTCTTTAACCGTTCGTTCGTTGTATTAAAAATCAGGGACACCCTTATCCCTATATCCATTGTCCAAAAGCGTGTTAACTATAAATTCAAAATTTTTTTGGTGATATCTTGGATGAGATAGCCGGAACGCTCTATCAACGAGATCAATAATCGTGCCTTTTTTGTGGCACATGGGATGCTGTTACTCAAAATATAAAAATCTTCCCGTGGGCTTATGATACCAGTCAAATTCTGGGGGTGACCTCCGTTTAGACACGTAACGATTGGACACCGCTCGATTGGACACGCACTATTGGAGACGTTTTATTGGACACTGCTCGATTGGACACCGCTTGATTGGAAACCGCACGATTGGACACTGCACGATTGGACACGCACATTGCACGATTGGACATGGCACGATTGGACACTGCACGATTGTACACGCATATTGCACGATTGGACGCGGCACGATTGGACACCGCACGATTGGACACCGCACGATTGGACACCGCACAATCTGTCATACCGACAACTTGCAGCGACACGATTATGCTCTGTGGTCATATGCGCATTCGTTTTCGGTAAAGTGCATGAAATTTAAACGCAACACAAATGTGAAAATTATAAACCCATGTGGAATTTCAGTTTGCGTTGCAAAGTACACGCACAGACTGCACCCCCCACCCCCGCCCTCGCCCTCCGCCCCCACCCCCGCCCCCTTTACAATGAAAATTATAAACCCATGTGGAATTCCACTTTATACTTTACAATATAAGCGGTGTTCAATCCTGCGGTGTCCAATCGTGCGGTGTCCAATTGTGCGGTGTCCAATTGTACGGTGTCCAATCGTGCGGTGTCCAATCGTGCGGTGTCTAATCGTGCGGTGTCCAATCGTGCAATGTACGTGTCCAATCGTGCAATATACGTGTCCAATCGTGCAGTGTCCAATTGTGCCGTGTCCAATCGTGCAGTGTACGTGTCCAATCGTGCAGTGTCCAATCGTGCGGTTTCCAATCGAGCAGTGTTCAATAAAACGTGTCCAATAGTGCGTGTCCAATCGTTACGTGTCCAAACGGGATACGCCCGTCAAATTCGACTAGACCATTGTTAACCATAATAGTAACATCCAGAAAATTCAAACAATTGTTGTTTCCCTCCTCCATCGTGAATTGTGATATAGGGTGGAAAGAATTGAAGGTTGTAAGTACAATATTTGACATGGAAAAGGGAGCCGCCAATATGATATCATCCACGTAGCATGTATAGAAGGGGAGAGGAAATGGAAGGATCGCAGATTACTAAAAACAAGAATAAATGAACGTTATCGCCACATAAATTGGAATACAAAACAACATTCGGTAATTACTGATCACAGATTATTGAGTCATGATTTTGATTGGTCTAATATTGAAATCTTGGATGAGGAGCCAATTTTATGTAAACGACTTATATCGGAAATGATTCACATCAAGCGTCCAAAAAATAGTTTAAATCTTTGTAGCGACACAGATCCACTCGACAGGATTTATTTGCCAACGATAAACAACTTAAAAGAAATTTAAGATCACCATTTTTTTGTATTTATTATAATTTACTCTTTTGATTTGACTGATTTTGTAACCTTTGATTTTGACAACTATCATTCGTTTGTAATCGTTTGACAAGCGGCACGCTCGACACGCTCAGGCTTCCTTTACTTATAAGTGAGTAACCACTTCTCATTGTTAATCCCCCTTTACATATAGTTTGCAATTAATTTGTAGATACTGAAGATGGTCCAACACAAAAACCGAAACGTTTGATTTATTGCTGAATAAAAATTGTCTTCGTCTAAGAAATAAATTTATTCTGACGCCTCTCACCCAGAGCATTCGGCTCTCATTCCCGTTCTATATTTTTAAAAAAATTAACGAGTCTTTAAGGATATATAAGGAACTAAGTAATAAAATATTAATTTTTACCTGTCCAAATGAGCCTCTGCCTAGAAACTTTGTTGAGGTAATTTGCTTTTTTCTGATTATGGGACATTCATATTCATCCTCATGTGACAATGTAGCGTACAACGGGTCATATCGAACGTACTCGCAAGTTATATAGTCTAGATTCGTTAATTTGATGTCGGACATCCTCGAAGATAAAATTGGTTCGTTATTTTTTTTGCGTTGTCGATTTGCTGTTAGATAACGTTATAACACATTTATTTAATTTTACGTGCATTAAAAAATTTAAACTATTTTCAACAAGTATACTCATTTTTTCAGAAACTTTATATATATTATATATAGTTATATAAAAATTAAATAAAATTTTTGCAATTAAAGTCCAAAATATATAGGAAATATACTTACAATAGTAAAAGTAGCAAACATAGATTACAATGGTAACGACAAGGCATAATATTAATAGATATTGCAACGCTGACATTTCGTTAGAATTTGTAGTAGGCGATGGACCTGTTACATTTCGTGATGCGTTGAGCTTGTCCGAGATGGTTGTCAGTATCACACCCGCGTTAAATATTATCGATGAATTGTAGAAATTGCTCAGGGCCAGTTTCAGCGTGTACTCTGTGGCGTCAAATTCTGTATTTTGTAATGCTGCTCGCACGTCTTGAATACTTAAGAATCATTACTCAAATCATTTTCATTATTCAAACGATGGCTCACGAAGATGGTGTATATAGTGGTGGCTAAGTTGTACTTTTCGCATCCGGTATTGAAAACCGGCTTCGGAAGGCTCACGATGATACTGTTCGCGGTTATCGTCTCTTTTTTAACACGATATCTTTCATCTTCTATCTCAGGTATCAGACATATCGCCGGTGGATAGTGTTGTAAAAATTTGTCAAGGGCTATAAATCGATGTGTGTCGGATGTGTACGACATATTTACTTTATGGACATATTTAAATGCGTTTTCTTTGCTCTCTAGTTGAGCATACTTTTTTTCTAAAATATAGATTAGTCGTTCGCTGTTACTGTACAAGTAAAGGTTTATCTTGTCAATTGTTAAATAATTGAAAAGTATTTGATTGTTTCCAGCACTTAAAATCCGGTTGCAAGTACAACCATAAATGTCCGCTGCGATTAAGCGATCTTCCGATGTCCAGTATATGAGCGGCTTGTCAATATTCGTATTGTCAATCTGTAAAGAGGATGGTTCTAATTTGTTTGGACAAGAGCATAAAGAGTTAGATTTGCTTTTCAAAAAGGGCTTCATCTTTCTCCCTTCAAAATCCGATTGCATTATCACATATTTATTATCGGAATTTAATCCTATCCAATAAAAATATCTGGAAAATATGCATATTTTATTCTCTACATATAAAACATTATTATAAATGTACAATTATTTTGATTGTTGTGAATTTTTTTAGTTGGATAAAATTTACTGTGTGTACCTTGTAGATGGCAGTACATTCAAAAATTTAGACTCATTTATTTTTAAAATAATATCTATTTTTACTGTGCCAATTTGCCACAATGTTAAGTCTAGCTTCATAATGTTGCTGGTCTGGTTGCTAATTTGTATCCAATAAAGATTTCTTGCTACCCAATCGATACAGAGATTGTGTGCAGGAGAATCGAGATCAGCTATTTTGATGTAATTTTGCTTTGTTTTGATTGAGCTTGTATTTAAATCCGTTATCATTAGCTGCCACTTAGCATTGATCCAATAAATCTTACGTTCCAATGCCGAGTAAGTGAATTCTATCGCTCTGTATTCATTAAGTGGAAATTCTATCTGTAAATCCATATCCCATACTATCATACCACTCGACGAGTTGACCAACAATAGAGGTACAGGATTCTCGTGCGTGGTCGACACGTTGATATTCGTGTAATTGCTAGCACCAACTTTGTTATGCGCTCGTATTTGAAAGTAGTACAATGTATCAGGTTTTAAATCGTTCACCTTGAATTGCAATATCGTATGTTGTTTATTATCGATTTCAATCGTCTTTTTAGTCGTTAGATTCTTAATGAACCAATACACGTATATTTTTGTATTATTCCATTTGTAAATTCAGGTTGCTTCCATCTGTAAAGAAAAGAAAGTATTTTAGTCTTTTTAATTTTAGCGAATTTCTGACAGAATTAGAGCTTATATATATATATACATATTATATATATATATATATATATATATACATATATCTCTACAGGGTGTCCCATTTTAACTTTTACACCGTAATATCTCGGAAACTACGCTTTATCGAAAAAAATGTTTCAAATAGAACTTACTCTGTTTTAAGGGGGATATCTTATTATAGACACAAGTCGTATCTAGGTGGAGATGCCTCCGAGATTTCAAGGTGATCTTTGTTTTTTTAAACGGAACTACCCTAATTTTCTTATATAAATAGATTCCTCGCAATTTTTGGCATAAAAAGTTATAAGGATAAAATGGCCAAAAAGTGACTAGTTTACGAGATATTTTATTCTTTAGTTTGGCATAATTTTACATCAACTGTGAAAGATCTCGTCAAATATTCATTTTTCGATGACCTTACCTTTATACTTTTATACACAAAATAATGAGAGGAATCAATTGGTGTAAAGAAAACACATAGTTGTTTAAAAAAAATGTAATAGCTATTTGCAAATTACATATTTTTTTTTAATAATTAAAGTATAAAATATCTCGTAAACTAGTCACTTTTTGGCCAGCCTACCCTCATAACTTTTTATGCCAAAAATTGCGAGAAATCTATTTATATAAGAAAATTAGAGTAATTCCATTTAAGAAAACAAAGATCACCTTGAAATCTCGGAGGCATTTCGACCTAAATAGGACTTGTGTCTATAATAAGATGTCCCCTTTAAAACAGAGTAAGTTCTATTTGAAACATTTTTTTCGATAAAGCTTAGTTTCCGAGATAATACTGTGTAAAAGTTAAAATGGGACACCCTGTATATAGTATATACAGGGTGTCCTAGAATGTTTGGAACTATGCTCGTATGCAGATAGAGCGGACTAAACTGATTCGAAAAGTTCTCTACCATTTTGCTAAATTCGCAATAGTTATTGCGTTATTAATTAAAATATCTGAGCTAATGAGCGCGTGGGAAGCGGTTGGCCAGAATCTGTAGGCATGTAAAATGGCTTATTATTATATACAGGGTGTCCCAAAATCACCGAACACCGTTTCACTGACAGATTTTGTGGAACATTCTAAGACGAAAACTCTTATGCAAAAATGTCGAGGCTATAATAGTTTTTAAATGGGAAGCACTTAAAGTTAACCAATCAGTCTGCGGAAATTTCGCGCGCTCAGACATGGCACATCGCACAGCAAGTGAAGGTGCCCTTATACATTGACTCAGTTTTTAGATATTGACATAATTGTGCATACGACAAGGAAATTACTTTGATGTTTTATCTGTAATTGTTTAATTTATTATACATAAAGATTAATGCCAGCATTACGGAACATCAATCAATACATATGTCAAATGAAATGCGTCACAAATTGATGCATGACTTTTCTCGTATGGTAAACATATTGTGACGTCTCAACAGATAAAATTCTTTTTTCGATGCTCTAACAGATTTCCTTGTTATCTTCCATACGTTCGGCATATTCAAATGCAAGGTTTCATTTTAAATATTTAATTATTCCTTTTAAAAGATTTGTACTAACCAAGAGCAAGATTGAAGAAAACTAGTATATAAAGTTATATAAAGAAATCGTATATTAACTGTTATTGGATAAGCGCATGTAAAGTAACAAAATATAAGTAACGCTAGCAATAAGAATTACAACGTGGATAAGGCATGTAAAAGAAGTCCTAACTCGAAACCTGCGAACTCGCCCTAAAGACTTTAATTAATCCAAATATTGATTGTAATATAGTCGAGTCTAATTCGTAAATTATTAACGTAAAGATTCACTTTAACTAATTTAATTTATTGATCATAATTATGCCAAATTATAAATTATAATTTCAAAACCCGAGTCTAAATCAAAGACAAAAATTGTATAATATTTAACCAACATTGTACCTTATAAACGCGAGCGGAACATTATGAAATTATATTAATGAAGAATATTATAAGGAGCCAAAAATCTTGCCACAAGGAACTCGGACGCTCTCCTTATCCGCCCAGCTAATTATCTCTCATCAACAAGATAAGCGAGGTATGCGAATCATCGATCCAACGGACAAAGGAACTGACGAAAATTCTAATGCAAGACTCCCACCCTGTCAAAAAAAGAGGGACCAGAGACCGTCCGCCGTTGTCCTCCGCCCGTCAGAAGTTCTTCTCCGGTGTTACAGTTAAGACGTCTCGTAGACAGACTCTTTACATCGCCGTATATTCCACTGTATTTCTCTGCATTTTATATCTTTTACTCATAGTAGAAGTAGTAATAAAAGGTTATTGTGCAAATCCAGCGAAGATAATTTATTGAACAACTTTCTTCTACAAATCCGATGGGAAGATAGACGTCTCCATTTGAAGGAAGGACGAGTAATTATTCCGAGGAATAGAAGGCTCCGTTTCAAAGAATCTATAACGACAGATCCATTTTAATTTTGAGTATAAATAATAATAATATATATATATATATATATATATATATATATATATATATTATTCTTATATTTTTGGGTAAGTGAAATATCCAGGTATGTTGTCGTCTTTTATTCTTTTTTTCTAATAGTAGATCACTTTACCTCCTGTATCCCAGTAAACCCGGTGAACGCAGGGTGACAAAAATAAGGAGGCATACCTTATTGTTACGTACTCTTAGTATATGGAATTTTCTAATAATTCTTTTCGCTATCTTTATGAGCAAGCAAATAATAATTGATAACGTTTTCACATAATTCACGGATGATTTTTTGAATTCATTTACTTTTATTTTGCGTATTTGTTTGTTCTTCCCCAGACTTCAAGCAATTTATTCATAAGCGTATCTCGATTTCCAGATATTCACGCTGTTTCTTATTCGTTAGCTGAATTGTTTTATTAATATCTTCAAGTCTTATCATTTAATTTTTATTTCCCTTACTTTACCCTCTGATTTATTAACCTAGACGTAACAATATTCAAATTATGTCAATCGATAATTTTATATTTCTATGATAAAGTAGGAAGAAATAAATAATAACGTATAATAATAACGTAGAGTTTTCCTACATCGATAATTACATAGAGCAGATTGAATATGTAAAATCGGTAAAAGTCAAGAAATGTCTTAATTATTTATCCAATTTTAATATGTGTTTATAAACTATAAGTTGTCGACACATGTCTTCAGTAATTACGATAACATATCAAAGGACAAGAGAAATAGAGTTATAAATTATATCGAAATAAAAGTATGTTTTTAGAATTCATAAAATTAGACATACCATTCTTTTATGAGTAAGACATTTTAACTTTCGGGTCAAAATATCTCGATATCACGGGGTTTTAAAAAAAATGTTTCTGTTCTAGTTTTATATTTTTAGCGGATTTCTGACAGAATTACAGCTTATATGTACATACATATACATATATTATATATATATACATATATGTATCTATATGTGTATATATGTATGCATGTATGTATTGTATGTATGTCGTTAAACTTAAAAGAATAAAAGAATACGAGTAAATAATTTAGATTCTTTACCTGAATGTCACAGAAATGTTGTTCTTCTTGTTTACACTTTTGTCGAACTCCACGAATATCCTGGGGAATGTTGGTTCACTTGGAATGCTTTCTAGAGATTTTTAAATGTTACATAATTATATACATATAAATCGAAAATATATATAAATAAAACTTTTTTGAAATTTCAAAATCGTACATATTGATATATACATATAATTATAAATAAGAATTCTGGGTAAAAATGAAGATGAGGGGAGGTACCTCCGATTACCTTGACCTTGACCTATGTTGTCAAGGTCATGACCCTAAATAACATTTAAAAGGTTTTAGCCGTCGGTCATTTTTCTTTAAAAAATTATTAACAAATGAAGTTGACAATCAAGAGACGCGGTAGCGTCTCGCTAAGTATATCTTTCGTTTCTTTTCAACATTTTACTAACAGACGCTACTGCGTATCATTTACCGAAACGAAGAAGTTTTTACGAAAATAATTAAAAATGAATTAAAATATCTCGTACATCGGACCATCTTTTCGAGAAAATGAACATATCAATCGAGAACATGGATTTTTCCGAATATAATGATACCATAATGACACTGGAAGATACACTGGATGTAAAGATCTTAATATTCATCATGCATTTTTCTGCTGAAAATGTGTCATTCAGATACGTCGTCGGACTTGTCCAGGTTCATAGATACACCGCTAGATGGCGCCACTGTCGCAAGACCCCATGGTTTTTTTTCTAGGTTGTGTGCGTGCGCACGTTTCGCTTCCTCTTTCTCTCCCGGACTCTTTCTCTCTTTTTCTCTCTCTCGCTCTTTCACTCTCTCCCGTTCTCTCTCTCTCTCTCTCTCTCACGCTTTTTCTTTTTTTCTCTCCCTTCCGCTTTTTCTCACTCTCCCGCTTTCTCTCTGTCTTCCTCCCGCTTTTTCTCTCTCTCCCGCCTTCTCTCTCTCTCTCCGCTTTCTCTTACTCTCTCCCGCTTTCTCTTCTTTACCGCTTTCTCTCTCTTTCTTTCTCCCGCTTTCTCTCCTTCTCCCATCTTCTCTCTCTTTCCCTCCCGCTTTATTTCTCTCCCGCTTTTTCTCTCTCTCTTTCGCTTTCTCTCTCTCTCCCTCCCGCTTTCTCTCTCTCTCCCTCCCGCATTCTCTCTCTCTCTTCCTCCCGCTTTCTATCTTGCACCCTCTCGCTCTTTCTTTCTCTCCCGCTTTCTCTCTCCCGCTTTCTCTCTTTCCCGCTTTCTCTCTTTCCCGCTTTCTCTCTCTCTCTTAGTACACATTCTGCACCTATTCCGTACCTATTCCGCATCCATTCTGCATCTATTCCGCAACTTTTCCGCAATCATTTCGCATCTATTCCGCAACATTCCGCATCTTTTCCGCACCTATTCCGCATATATTCTACATCTCTCCGCATCCATCCCGCACTCATTTCGCACCTATTCCCCACCTATCGGCACCTAATCCGCATATACTCTGCATCCATTCCGCATCTATTCCGAACCAATTCCGCATGCATTTCGCATCCACTCCGCATCTATTCCGCATTCATTTCGCATTTATTCCGCATCTATTCCGCATCTTTCCGCACTCATTCCACATTAATTCCGCATCTATTCCGCATCTTTCCGCATTCATTCCGCATCTATTCCGCATCTATTCCGAATCTTTCCGCATCTATTCCGCATCTATTTTGCATCTCTCCGCATCCATTTCGCATCCGTTCTGCACCTATTCCGCATCCTTAATTCAGCATCTATTTCGTATCTTTCCGCATTCATTTCGCATTTATTCCGCATGCATTCTGCATTAATTCTGCATCAATTTCGCATCCATTCCGCATCATTCCGCATCTATTCCGCATCAATTCCAAAACTTTCCGCATCCATTCCGCATCTATTCCGTATCTTTCCGCATCCATTCTGCATCCGTTCTGCACCTATTCCGCACATAATCCGCATACATTCCGCATCCATTACGCATCTATTCTGCACCAATTCCGTATTTATTCTGCATCCATTCAGCATCCACTCCACATCCATTCGGCACCAACTCACTCTCTCTCTCTCTCTCTCTCTCTCTCTCTCTCTCTCAATTATGAATATATCAGGTGGGTCAGAGAGAGGTACTTTGGATATTGTAAATCTTTCAAAAGTGAATGCATTGAGGGCGACAGTCATGAGACACAGTGAGGCCGCGTATAGGATGCTTCTCTCCAGTAGGGAGAAGTTGGATAAAAGAGAAGAAATTGAGGCTACTTTCAGGGTGTGTAGAGATGCATTTTTAGAGGTATCTGCGGTTCTCTTGGATATGCTGGAAGCTAGGTCAAATACGTATGTCTCGGTAGACGATGTTAGGTGCGCGGTTTTTGAGGCGTTGGGGGAGCGCGAGCGGTGCGGATTGGCTGGAGAGATGGATAGGGGTGAACATCCACGGCGTCTGCTGCTGTGCGGTCAGGATCGTATGCATCGGCGGTGGGCTCTACTTCAGGGGCGGAGGTTCGTGTTGCTGGCGGTCCTGCGTTACAGATTCCCAAAACCTCAAGCTTTGTTATACTGCCTGATGAAAAACGGATGGATAAATATGCCTCATCACAGATCACTAGGGAGACGCTGTTCAAGGTCCTTAAGCCGTCGGACTGTGGCTTGCGAATAAACAGGGTCTCACTCACGGGGAACAAAGGAGTAAAAATCGAGGCTTTCTCACCGGACATTGAGCGAATTAAGGCGCACTCGGGTCTGGTCAACGCGGGATTAAAAGTGGAAGAATATCTCAAGGTCAATCCCAGGCTTATAGTGCATGGCATTTCCGCCGAGATGACTGCAGATGAGATCGGGAAAGAGCTGGTAGCGCAAAATTTGGGATCTGACGCTGGTGGAGATCTGAAGGTCGTCTACGTTTACCCTGCCAAAACAAATAGACGCTACACTAGTTGCATTCTGGAAGTCACACCAGCTCTGCGTGGTGCTCTACTCAAGAATGGACGCGTCATTTTAAGGTATACAGCGTGCTCTCTCGCAGATTATGTGAGTGTCCTGCAATGCTATAGGTGTCTTCACTTCGGTCATTTGGCTGCAAATTGTAAGGCGGAGCCTGCGTGTGGACACTACGCGGGTAATCATGAGATGAGGGACTGCACCAAGAAGAATCAGCCACCTGTTTGTCGTAACTGTCTACAAATGCGGATGCATGAACACAGCCACATGGCTACAGACACTAAAAAGTGTGCTGTACTAGGACGTAAAATCAGGGACAGAATGGCGAATGTCAATTATGGTTAGACTGACAACCTACACCGACGGACTGAAGATCTGCCATGTAAATTGTCAATCGCTCATGGCACATCTGGATGAGTTTAGATTCTACTTTATGAGAACTGATTACCATATTATCTGCATATCTGAGACGTGGCTGCGACCGGAGGTTGGAAATGCCATGATTGCGTTGCCCGGATACACCCTCCATAGATGTAATAGGAGGGACAGAATAGGAGGAGTAGCATTTTATTTGGCGGACAATCTCAGTGCTGCGGTCCTCAGAGATTCTGCGGGCTCACCTGCTCACAGACCTGAATACATTGTTGCAGAGATCTCTTTCAGGGATGCATCCAAGTTTCTTCTTGCGGTCGTCTATCGACCGCCTAACTCTGGTTACCTCAACGACTTCTTTAAACTGTTCCTTAAGCTGTAGGTCAATTACAGGCACTCTGCCACCTTCGGGGATTTCAATGCAGACATGCTGCAACATACATATGACAGCCAGATGATGAACACCTTCATCGATTCATTTAGTCTGCATCTGATCCCCTTTGGTGCCACGCATCACCTTAAAAATTCAAGCACACTACTGGACTTATGCATCGTTGACGATGCTGAAAAGGTGACTGAATACGGACAGCGTGATGTCGCCTTCTTATCGGCGCATGACCTTATCTACATAAAATATGGAGTGAGGATTGAAAGGAGCTGTGGAAGGACGGTAACCTGCAGAGACTGGGGTAAACTGGATGAAGCTATGCTCTCCTTTGATGTTGATGAGATTGATTGGTCGGAGCTGATGGCGGCAGACAGCATGGATGACAAGATCGATATTTTTACCGCCAATCTGATGGGCCTCCTCAACAGGCATGCACCTCTCAAAAGGCGACAGTTTAAGAACTTCCCAGCGCCGTGGTTGACGGATGACATCAGACAGGCCATGCATGAGAGGAATCAGGCAAGGAGGCTTTGGCGCAGGAGGAGAACTAACTATAACTATGATAGATTTAAGCAACTGCGAAACAACACACAAAGAATGATACGCGCTGCGAAGAGTAATTACTACCTTCAGCATTTCGGTAGGATGGAAGGAGCCTGCGAGGTGTGGAACGGCCTTCGACACCTTGGCTTAATTAAGGGCAAGGACTCTGGAGTGCGTCTTTCACACTCGGTGGAGGAACTAAACGCGTTCTTTGCGGGTGACGAGAGAATGCGTGCTGCTGAAGACCTTCGACACTCCTTCGCCGAGCTATTAAGCGGGCGCTACGAGGATACGAGTTTCCACCGGAAGTATGTCCCACCGCTCGACATTAGGAGAGCGGTTATCAGGACAACATCCAATGCGATTGGCACAGACGGCATTTCGGCAAAATATCTGAAGCTCATTGTGGATTCCATCTTGCCTATTCTTGAACACCTTTTTAATTGCTCTTTGTCAAGTGGCTTCTTTCCGACTGGGTGGAAGTCGGCGCTCATCTGCCCCATTCCGAAGGTCAAGAACCCTACATTGGCTAAACATTATAGACCTATTTCCATCCTGCCGGTACTGTCAAAGGCTTTGGAGCGAGTGGTCTGCGAGCAGATCCGATGCTATCTGGAAGACGCGAAACTCTTCGATCCTTGTCAGTTCGCCTATCGCAGGAACCACTCAACTCAAACATGCTTTATAAAAATGCTCGATGATGTAAGACGGGCAGCTGATCTTAGAATAATCACAGTGTCTGTCTTCTTCGACTTCTCCAAGGCTTTTGACAGGGTGGACTATTTGACTCTATTAAGGAAACTCAAAACTTTGAACTTCTCAGACAATGTACTGTGTTGGATATTCTCGTACCTGACTGGCAGGACACAGCGTGTCAAGGATGGTGCGACGGGAACAATATCGTCCTCGACCCCGGTAGGAACGGGCGTACCTCAGGGTTCCGTGCTGGGGCCGCTGCTCTTCACGCTCTATTTGTCGGACTTTGGACAAGTACTCACGAACTGTAAGTACAATTACTATGCCGATGATTTACAAATTTATCTCCACTGTAAGCCGGGAGAACTTGCAAGAGCAATACACAGCGTGAACGAAGATATCAGTTCTGTCATCTGCTGGGCAACGGCGAATAAGCTTATCAACGCTGACAAAACTCAGTCCATCATCTTCGGTACTGCAAGGTACATCAATACTCTGGATCTAGATTCGATATCAAGTATCGTTGTCGGTGCGACCCCGATACAGTACTCTTCGTCGATCAAGTATCTTGGAGTGGTCATAGCCAACAATCTATCTTGGGAGAAGCAGGTGACCAGCACAACCGGCAAAATAAGATCTGTTCTGTATAGGCTTAAGCTGTATAAACACCTCTTCCCTTCCAGTCTGAGACTCCGGCTCGTTACATCACTTATCACTCCATATATTGATTACTGCTGTGCGGCTTTCACAAGCATGACTGCTGAGTGTGACCTTATGCTATATAGAGCTGTAAACGGATGTATCAGATACGTTTTTGACATTCGGTCTGATGTTCACATCACACCCTACTACTGTAAACTACGAATGCTTAAAATTGGTGCAAGACTACTTCGTGGGATGTCAGCTTTTCAACTTACTACAAACGAGGCAGCCAGTCCTTTTGGCTGAGAGTTACAGCCTTAGAACACAAATCACAGGCAGAACTACGAGAGCATCGACTGGTGACCTTGCGTTACCACTGTGCAGGACTGAATGCTACAAGCGTTCCTTCAGACTAGCCGCCATTAGACTATGGAATGGTCTCCCTTCGAGTGTGCGAGACACTCGCACCTTAACGACTTTCAAACTAAGGCTCTATACGCATCTACTTGAGGTCACCTCCCTGTGTTAATATGACTACCTTCTCTCTCTGACTTGCCTGTTACATTTCAACCTCAAAACTGATCTTGAGCTGTGTTCAGTTGAAATTTCTATAATTCTACTGTAAATTTGTTATAATTCTGCTGTCATCTGTTTCTTATGCTAATTTGCTAATTTTCTTAGACACACGCACGCAGGCATACAACACACACACGCAGGCGTGCGAAAACACACCCTCACGCACACACACTTACACTTACACTTATTGTACTACTGTAAATTTGTTACTACATTACTTTTTATTGTATTTTCTATGTACTGGCTCTTTGCGCTTGAGGGGACCTGTCCCAGGGCGCTAAATAAATGTTGCTTTCTCTCTCTCTCTCTCTCTCTCTCTCTCTCTTTCTCTCTCGCCCACACCCTCTCCCGCTCTCTCTCTTTCTCCCGCTCGCTTTATTTCTGTCTCTCTCTCTTTCTGTACGCACGCACACATGCACGCACGTACTTACGCGCGCACACATACGAACGCACGCACACATGTATACATTTACATACGCATGCACGCACACGTACGTACGCGCGCAATCATACGTGTTCGCGCATTTGCATTCATATTTAGCTGTGCGTGCATGTGTGCGTGCGTAGAGAGAGAGAGAGAGAGAGAGAGAGAGAGAGAGAGAGAGAGAGAGAGAGAGAGAGAGAGAGAGAGAGAGAGAGAGAGAGAGAGAGCGGAGGAAAGAGAGAGCGGAGGAGAGAGAGAGAGCGGAGGAGAGAGAGAGAGCGGAGGAGAGAGAGCGGAGGAGAGAGAGAGAGAGCGGAGGAGAGAGAGAGAGAGAGCGGAGGAGAGAGAGAGAGAGAGCGGAGGAGAGAGAGAGCGGAGGAGAGAAAGAGCGGAGGAGAGAGAGAGAAAG
The DNA here is from genome assembly GCA_963971435.1 of Lasius platythorax. Taxonomy (NCBI): domain Eukaryota; kingdom Metazoa; phylum Arthropoda; class Insecta; order Hymenoptera; family Formicidae; genus Lasius; species Lasius platythorax. Next base: position 3,208,168 of record OZ020548.1, read on the forward strand.
CGGAGGAGAGAGAGAGCGGAGGAGAGAGAGAGAGAGCGGAGGAGAGAGAGAGAGCGGAGGAGAGAGAGAGAGAGAGAGCGGAGGAGAGAGAGAGAGTGTGTGAGAGCGCAGAGGAGAGAGAGAGGGGGAGGGAGAGAGGGAGAGAGAGAGGGAGAAAAAAGGAGAGAGAAGTAGAGAGAAGGAGAGGGAGAGAGAGGGGCGAGGGAGGGGGGAGGGAGAGGGAGGGGCGAGGGAGAGAGAGCGGGAGAGAGAGAGAGCGGGAGAGAGAGGGTGAGGGAGAGTGGGAGGGAGAGGGAGAGAGAAAGAGAGGGGGTGAGAGAGGGAGGGGGGGGAGAGGGGGAGAGGGGGGGAGAGAGAACGGAGGGAGAGAGAGAGGGAGCGGGAAAGAGAGCGGGAGAGAGAGAGAACGAGGGAGCGGGAGCGGGAGAGAGATAGAGAGAGCGCGAGAGAGAAAGAGCGAGAACAAAAAGCAATAATATTCCACTAAAAAAATCTCATAGAGTGTTGTGCCTCGCGGTGCGAAGGCAATATTATTCGGGATCGTTGCCGAATTAGGAGTGGGGACTCCGGGATGCCAGGGACTCATATATATTAACTCACTTTTTGTTGTGTTAATTATGTCACCTTTATTTATTAAACCGTCTTCACAGTATTCACTAGCGCGTGTTTATTTGGTTATATCCTTCCGCGCTCGGGTTTATAATATCGTTCGCGGCTCACTGCGCGTTAACGTACGTGTGTTATAACTGCTTGCGACTTTGGCGCGTTTTAAATGTGTTATAATATCGCTGATAGGTGTTAGTAAAGGATGCATTATACCTTTACTAGCATATGTGAGATATTCTATCACGTCTTTCGCGTCCCTAATTAGGTCGGTTATCATCGCGGTAATTACCGTGAAATGTTCGGTTATTTCTTCTCGCGTGTAATATTCCCTGACATAATGATTTAACAATTTACCATTATGGTCTAGTATGTTTTCTAGTTTGTCTAAATGTACTATAGTACTATTTAGGACCTTAATTTGATTTTTTGTAACATGTTGCAACGTTTGCTGCTTATTCTGTAAAAGATTTAGTTGTTCATTTATTAGTTCCCTATCGTTCGCGTCCATTGTGCCGAACAAGGTTTTCGCTATTGACCCGATTCCGTCTACGAGACCTCTACGTTTGTTCGTCCGTGTTTTGTACAAGGTGTTTATTAAGGTAATTAATTTTGCTAACTGTCTCGATTTGTTTTTTACGATTTCTTTTAAGTTGTCGCAAGTACGTTTGTTGTGGTCGTCTGATTTTATTTGTTCGCATGTTTCGTATGTTTGTTGTGTGTATTTGTTTATTTGCCATGTCTTGTCATTTAAGGCCGTTATATCCGATTTGGTAACGATTTTCCATGTTTTTATTACTTGCTGCAGTTGTCCTATTTTCTCGAAGTACACTCTTGGATGGTTGTGAAATTCCTCGATTTTGTATCGGTGATTTGTATCGTGCTGCTCGTTTAGCGCTGATCTCATCCCGAATATGAGTATTCTGGAATTACATATTTTATCCTTTTATCGTTTCTGTCGGATATAATTTCAAAAGTTTTTTATTTCATATATTTTGTGCGGTGCTACTGAAATTTTTTCTTCAGTCAGTTTTTTACTGTCTACCCGCGCGTCTCCTTTAACTAATTACGCACAACTTGTAAAAGATGGTGTGCGCGAATTTGCCTAAACGCGAGACATATTTTGTTTTTCCACTACCTGTGGAGGAGGAGGAGGCTCCCAATGGGGGGCTTTTCTCCTACGCGGAAATGTATGCTGTGTTGTCTCGCCTTGCCGAGACATATGACTGGGGTCCGGCTAGGGGTTGGTTGGTCGAGGGTACAGGGTGGTTTTACCCCCTTACTCTGTTCGATCGATTTTCCCCGGGATTTACATGGGAAGTTCCCTCGATTTCGGAGGTTTTCCGTCGTGTCCGCCTCAATTTTTCATTTGATATGTTGTGGCGGTTTTTCCTCGAGCGCCGCTTGGAATAGGGTAAGTGTCTTTTTATTTATTCTTTATTAGCGTTTTTATTTTATTTGCATGTGTTTGTAGCGTTTTCTTTCGTACTGTGACGGTTTTTATTGTATTTCGCGAGCTTGGGCGTTAAATTCGAGTATCCGGTGTTAATATAATATTCTGGCGGATATTATTTCTTTTCGTCCTACTCTTATTAACTTACGGGTTTTCGGTTTCTCGGATTTTTTACGCTGCTACTGACGCTTCTTTCTTTAGTCTGCTTTTGACTGTCGATCTGTCGTTGTATCTTTTATTATATAAAAAATATGTCGTGCAAGGATTGCGGTGAAAGTTTCTTCATGAGAGGTCGCACTCTCTTATGTGAGTGGTGCGAGCGCGGGCCCGTCGTGGGGCTTGAGTCCTCTAGTGACCCGGTCATACGGGCTCTTTCTGCCGTCTATAGGGGTGGCAACACCCCTTTTTCACTGCGCGTGACCGTGGATGTGGCCAGTGGTCGGCGCACAGTGTCCGAATTGGTGCCCTGGAGTCGGGGATTTATTTTCGATGTCCCGTACCTGACTCGTTACCGGGTGCTTGCTCCGGATTGTTTTCCTTGGATGCGGCTTACTGAGTAAGTGTTTTATTTTTTATTACCCGTCTATAAACGCTTTTAGTCGGTTTGTGTGAATGCGTATTATCTTCCTACCCTTTTTAACCGTGTAGTTCACGTCGGAATTTTTTTCAATTATCGTGTACGGCCCTGTCCATAACGCGTCTAATTTTTTTGATCGTCCGCGTCGTAGTGTCTTGTCGTATACGAGTACTTTGTCGCCTACTTTAAATTTAATTTCTTTCGCGGTTTTATCGTAGTATTCTTTTGATTTTTGCTTTTCTTCTTTTATATTTTCCCTTGCGTTTTGATTTGTTGCCCGCAGCCTTTCCCTTAATTCTTGCGCGTAGTCTTCGTAACTGTACGTCGCTCGCGGGGGCTTAAACAGTGCCGTAGGTAGGCTGGCTTGGTGCCCGTATACTAGCTCGAACGGTGTATAGCCCGTGGCTGTGTGCGTGGTCGTGTTATAGGTGAACATTGCGTAGGGTGTCCACTCGTCCCAGTTTGTTTGATCTGAATTTATATAATGACGAAGGTATTCGGCGAGGATGCGATGCGATCTCTCTAGCGCTCCGTTACTTTCCGGATGATAGGCGGTTGTTTTTATTTTTTCGATTTTAAGTAATTTGCAAGTGTTTCTAAAGATTTCACTCATAAAATTCGTGCCCTGATCTGTTAAGATTTTATCCGGTAGTCCGTATTCGAGTACGATTTTTGTAACGAATTCTTTGCTTATTGTATTCGCTTCCTGATTCGCAATCGGTATCGCCTTACTAAATTTCGTGAGGCTATCTTGAAACGTTAATAAATATTTATTTCCGTTTGTAGTTTCCGTTAATGGTCCGACGATATCTAACGCGCATTTTTCGAACGGTTTTGTGGGAGTATCTGTAATAATAAGCGGTGCTTTATTTCGTCGCGATAATTTATTTTTTTGACACGACTCGCATTTCGAGATATATTTCTCGACGTCTTTTGTTATACCCGGCCAATTGTGATTTAGCCGGATTCGATTTATCGTTCTTTCTACTCCTTGATGTCCTCCTGTGGGGGCATCGTGATATTCGTAGATTATTTGCCGCTTTTCCTCCTCTGTGTAGATTCTTGCGTCTTCTTTTTCTTTTACTTGGAGAATTTCTTCCTCTCTCTCTTCCTTTTCCGCGTCTCTTGTTACCTGGCGGCTCAACGCGTCGGCGTTCGCGTTCGCTCGTCCGGCCTTATGAATGATTTCATAGTCGTATTCTTCTAATTTTAACCTCCAGCGGATTAATCTTGAGCCGGGGTCTGTTACATTGAATAGCCAGATCAATGGCTTATGATCTGTAATTATTTTAAATTTTGTTCCATAGATATATGGTCGGAAATGCTTTACTGCCCATACGATGGCTAGTAATTCTTTCTCTGTCGTATTATAATTTTGTTCCGCACGCGACAGTACTCTGCTTGCGTAAGCAACGGGGCGGTCACTGCCTACCTGTCCTTGCGATAGCACGGCTCCGATTGCATAGTCTTAGGCATCAGTGGTCACGTTAAATTCTTCGCTGAAATCTGGATATTTCAACACTGGCGCCGTAATTAATTTTTCTTTTAATGCTTCAAATGCATTCTGTTGCTCTGCCGCCCATGCGAATTTTTCGCTCTTCTTCGTTAATTTCGTTAACGGTTTGGCGATTCGCGAAAAGTCCTCGATGAACTATCGATAATATCCTGCTAATCCTATGAAGGCTTGAATGTCCTTCACCTTTTTTGGTATCGGGAAATTTTTTACTGCGGTTAGCTTCGATGGGTCCGGCATTATTCCGTTTTCGGATATGATGTGACCTAAATAAATTACCTCTTTACGCAGGAATTCGCATTTCTCCGGTTGCAATTTCAAATTGTTTTCCCGTAATCTCCGCAGTACTTCCGTGAGTCGTTTGTTATGGTCCTCTAGGCTGGATCCATAGATTACGATGTCGTCGAGGTAGACTAGACATCTTAGCCCTTGCATCCCTGTCAGCACCGAATTCATCAATCGTTGGAAGATTGCTGGTGCATTCCTTAATCCAAACGGCATGCGATTGAACTCATAGTGTCCGTAGGGGGTTGAGAAGGCTGTCTTCTTTTTATCATGCTCGGCCATTGGTATCTGATGATACCCCGATGCTAGATCTAACGTAGTGAAATATTTGGCGTTTCCTAGTTGATCCAATATATCGATGATATTTGGTAACGGAAACGAGTCGCCTATCGTTAGATTGTTTAATCGTCGGAAGTCTATTACTACGCGGAGTCTCGGTTTTTCGGATGCGTCAGGTTTCTTCGGCACTACAAGTAATGGTGCGTTCCATTGACTAGCGCTTTTCCTGATTATTCCGTCTTCTAACATTTCCTGTACCTGTTTATTTACTTCCGCCTTATGCTTCTCGGGAAGTCGATACGGTTTCATGTTAATCGGAGCGGTGTCGGCGCGCGTGCTTATCTCGTGCTCTATGGTCGCGGTGCAGGACAGTGGTTCTCCGCTCAAATGGAATATATCACTGTACTCCTCGCATATCCTATGTATCGCTTGTTTTTCTTCGTCGTTTAAATGGTCGGTCCGTAATATTTGTCAGATCTCATTTTTTCGTTACGAGTAATTTCGCGTTTTTTCGGACTGTATTGTATAGATCGCATGTGGGTTATTTACGTCTATATCTTCTATTTTTACTAGCGGTGTGCGGATTTCGATTGTTTCGTCTGTGGTATTTATAACGCTGATCGGACACGAGTAGTTTTCTGGTTCGACTAGGCATCGTCCGATGTAGATTCCTGGCGCAGGCTCTTCCGCTTTTATGACGCCTATCTCGTTGCGATCGGTCGTGGCTTGTACAATTGTTTCGCTGCGCGGTTTTAGCGTAATTTTATTATACGGCATGAGTTTTAATACGGCGTCTCCTATTTTGAGTTCCCGCTTTTTGTAATCGCATGATACTTGCTGCTTCCGGAGGAAGTCGATTCCCAGGATACCTTCGTATTCCATAGGGAAATCATCCTTCACGACGTAAATCGCGTGCTTAATTTTACGACCAGCTAAGTCGATTGTCGCGTACATTTTACCTATCGTCCGTGCCTTATGTCCGGTTATTCCGACGAGTGTAATTTTATCTTTGTAAATCACGGTCCCGCCCTTTAGTTGCTTAACTTTTATTAGCGAAATAGTTGCTCCGGAATCATATAGCATATTTACTTTTCCGTTTTTTGTCTCGCGGATCGGTAAGGTAATTAAATCTAGGCCGGCTGTTCCTCGCGGTGTTCGTCGTATATGCGTTACTTGATATTCGAGCGCGCGCGTCTTCTTACTTTTTTCTTCGCGTTCTTCCTCTTCGTCGCTGCTACGGTCGGTATCCGTATCCTTTTTTCGCGCTTGATATATCTTTTGTTCGCCTCTCTTTTTTTCGTTGTGCGATTTTTTATCATTATTTTCGCGCTTCGCGTGATCGGGCGTCTTCGCTTTCGGTCGTCCGTTCAGTGACCAACATTCGTCGCGGTTGTGTCCGCGTTTTTTGCAGTGTTTGCAAAATTTTTCTACCGAGTTAACGCGTGATTTATCCGGTTTCGGTAACGCATATTTGCTGCTGCGGCAATCGCGCCCGTAATGTCCGGTTTTCCCGCATTTGTAACATTGCGTTGTCGTTCCTCGGTTCTGTCGTGAGGGGTGCGTTTCGCTTTTATTCCGGCTAGAAAAATTGTGTGCTCGCGTCGTTGTCGGCCCTATAAGCTTTTCTTCCGTGCTCGCGCCGGTTATCGCCTCCTGCAGCGTTGCGTATCGCTGTGAGCGGACGAGGATTTTTAGGTCGTCGTGTAATCCGAGTTGGAAATTTAATAAAGCTTGCTTCTGTATTGTGTCTAATATTGCTCGTTTATATGCGGCGGAATGGTTTTCGCCTTCTATCATCGAGTCGTATAATTTCATTGCGAGTTTATCGACGCGTTGCCCGAAATTTTGCGCTGATTCGGCGGTTTTTTGTTTTAGCGAGTTAAATTCAAGCTGTAAGTGCGCGGTGCTTTGCTTACTTTGATAACTTTTTTCGAGTTGTTGCTTCAATTCGGCGTATGTTTGTATGTCTCGCGTCTCAAAGTCTTGCATGGCCTTTCCCTTAAGCTTGGTGTATAATATCGCTTGCACTAGAGATTCTTCTTCCGCGGGATTTATGTTCTGTATCGCGTATGTACTGGCGTTTAAAAATTCCTGTAGCTTATTGCGCGAAGATCCATCGAATTCCGGGATCATTATTCTCGCTTCTTTCAGTGACATGTAATTCGGCGCGGTACCGCGTCGGTTTCTTATGTCTCGCTCGGTTCGCCCGTACGTCATGTGATACTCGTCGTTATCATTTTCTCGACGGTCGTATGGGTGACTCTCCGCATTCTCTATACGCGTTATTCGCGTGCTTAACACATTCATATCTGCGCGAAGCAGATTTAATACGTCCAGTATTTGTGTGTGGTCGTTTCTGTCGGTATTGTGTTCCGTGTGTCGTGTATCGCGATCGTGAGCGTGTACGTGTATGTCTCGACGGTCCATGCGCTGCTCCTCCTTAAGGGTGCGCGGATCGCGCCTCTGTTCGCGGTTGGTATTTAGTACCGGATTTGTCTCGCGATTTGTGGGCGGTTCGTGCACGTCGGCTAATACGACGCGTTCGTCTATGTGCCGTATGCTATTTCGAAGGTGTTCGATTTCTCGATCGATGTCGTCATTCGTCGCGTTCGCTGGCGGCGTATACATGAGCGACATTATTTCGTCTTCGTTATTTTCGTTCGGGTCGAAAACACTGCTATCGTAAGACATTAAAGAAAATTCGCCGCGTTGCGATACGTTGCTCAGCGTTCGGCTAATGCGCGGTCTTATTGGCTTTTGGTTCGCGATAACTGAGTCGAGCTCGTGTTTCGCGAATAAGCTTTCGTCGTAGCTAGAAAAAGGAAATTCGCGTTCTACTACTACGTTCGCAGGTAGTTCAGAATCGCTATCGCTAGAATAGTATGCGTCTAATTTTCTGCGCACTTTTTCGAGGTTTGATTGAACTCTCGGGATCGCTTTATTAATTAATATGTCGGCGTCGCGATTAGTAAATGGCAGGTCGTATTCGTTCGCGACGTCTTCGGGTTCGCTATCGCTCGAGTGTCGGGTTTCTAACTCTCTACGCGCGTTTTCGAGTCTTTGTCGTTCTCGCAGTACGCGTAGAGTTAATCGGGCAGGTTCGCTATGTAACCACGTTCGATTCGCTGTCGGTGGTACGTTAGCGCCTTCCGAATGCATGCGATATAAGTAGATTATTCGGACTTACAGTACTACGGCTCGCATCATTACGCTTTGCGCTGGCTGCTGCTGACGCTGCGGTTCCTCGCTCGTTGGCGGGTACGGCTGGCGGCCCGGCGTTGTCGGTTGATACGGCGGGTCGTCGCTCGCTGCTGGTGCGTTGTCCGTGCTGTTGTCGTAGGTCGGGGTGCCTACTCAGGTGTCTGCTGCTTGGCCGTGATTCTCTCACTGCTCTGCTTTCCCGTGTTGTCCGTTGTCCTTGTCCGTCAGCTGTTACACTGGCGTGCCTGACTAACCACCTTGGTTTTGTTGCAGGTCTTAGGAGCCACGAGTCCGGGGACGATCCTTCGGCAGATCCCACCGCTGCCACCAATTTTGTTGTGCCTCGCGGTGCGAAGGCAATATTATTCGGGATCGTTGCCGAATTAGGAGTGGGGACTCCGGGATGCCAGGGACTCATATATATTAACTCACTTTTTGTTGTGTTAATTATGTCACCTTTATTTATTAAACCGTCTTCACAGTATTCACTAGCGCGTGTTTATTTGGTTATACCCTTCCGCGCTCGGGTTTATAATATCGTTCGCGGCTCACTGCGCGTTAACGTACGTGTGTTATAACTGCTTGCGACTTTGGCGCGTTAGGCGATTCCCGTACTAACGTTAAGTTAATTGATCGGTTATTGCTTAGATTGTATATACGACTGCCCGGCGCGCATCCGCGGCGGGCCTTTTATCTCTTCGTTATTTCCGGGATTTTCGGGGGCGCGACCAAAGTCCAAGTGCAAGCGAAGCAGGTTTAAAGTTGAACCTCTTCGCTTGCACTTTCGCAAGTTTTTTGGGCGATCGCGCGTGAGTTGCTGTGCGAGCATTCCGCGCAGTCAATGCCCTTCTATTTCGACATTTCATATTAAAAAATGTGGTTATAGCTTCCGGGCTATAACAAGAGGAAAAAATACCCTAAATACATAAAAAACATTCATTGTAAATGTTTCCTGTTTATATATAATAAATATAAGTATATCTTTCGTCTTTTTCGTTTTATTAGGTACATGATTTGTTGACATATTCTAGAGTAAAGTCGTTTGTTGATGTGCGCTATCCCACTTCTATCCAGCCTATCCCCTCCACATGCTGTAAGCATGCTGTTGCGTCTGCGATCTGGCAGCCTTGCGAAAGGGAAGTTTTACACTTTTACGCAGACTGTTCGATAGCGCAGAGTGATTCCCGATTTCGTTCTCAATAAATTGAGAAAAACTTTGATTTTCGATACATTCTGTTACAGTTAGTGCAGTGTTACAGTTATACAGTGTTTCAAATATTGGTGATTAGTGTAAAAAGATTAAGGTAATTTTTATTTCTGTAATTCTATTCTATATTTTTCACAGAAAATATCTGAGGTTAACGTAATATTTCGCATTAAATTTAAAGTTGTATTATTTTCAATTTTATCGAATTCTTTTAAATGTCTTAATATTTATTAAATTTACAATAATCTTTAAAGTTTTAGTAATTTTTAAGATTATTATACAAACGGGAATAGATAAATGCATTGACACATAAATTTGCACGCGTATTGATGCATATTTGACATGCGTGCTTTGTTTCTAAATATTCACATTTGTTTCTAAATATTCATAATTGTTGGTTAATTATAATATAATTTTATTTATATTGATAATAAAATTGACATTATTATTAAAATTACTATTAATAATGATAAAGTAATAATTTTTTAATTAAATTTTATAATTTTATATTTTTAAAGAGCAATTATAATTAAACACAAAGATAATTATTAAAGCAAACGGCTAATAAGAGCCAGATCGCATAGGTGAGGCGCGAGTAAACACAATTGTTTAAATTGAACTACCCTTTATTATATAATTAGACGTTTCGGTCCCGCTTCGGGCCATCTTCAGTAAGCTTGAATTACGAATAATAATATGACTAGCAGTGTGTCTACGCGGCATCCAGGCTACCCCGCGATCCCCTCTAGAGACGCCTCCCGATCGGTACCCGTTGGTAGGAAGCGGGATGTGCATTGACAAATAATGCACATCGCAAAGACAATCGCAGAGCCGCACAGAAAGCCACGAGATCCTTACGCACAAGTCTGAGAAATTGCTTTAACTCACATCGCACATCGATCATAACAATTGTTATGATCATTGTTATGATCGATGTGCAATTGTTATGATCATTGTTATGATCGATGTGCGATGTGAGTTAAAGCAATTTCTCAGACTTGTGCGTAAGGATCTCGTGGCTTTCTGTGCGGCTCTGCGATTGTCTTTGCGATGTGCATTATTTGTCAATGCACATCCCGCTTCCTACCGGCGGGTACCGATCGGGAGGCGTCTCTAGAGGGGATCGCGGGGTAGCCTGGATGCCGCGTAGACACACTGCTAGTCATATTATTATTCGTAATTCAAGCTTACTGAAGATGGCCCGAAGCGGGACCGAAACGTCTAATTATATAATAAAGGGTAGTTTAATTTAAACAATTGTGTTTACTCGCGCCTCACCTATGCGATCTGGCTCTTATTAGCCGTTTATTTTATTATTATCATTTCTAGAGCCTTTATTTGTTTATTTATTAATTATTAAAGCATTTCTTTTGTTATTTTATGTATAAAAATATATATTAAAGTATAGTGTTGAGTCATGAAAGAAATGCATTATATGACAAATTTTACATTTTACAAAAAAATATATGTATATAAAAATAAAATGCGAAATGTTTTGTAAAATATTCAAAATTATATAAGAAATTTTTATCTAATATAAATTACGTTTTTATTTTTCATTTAGAAAAGAGGCAGATTGGTAGCAGGCAGTTAATAAAGCAGAGATTAAATCAAGTAAGTTTATTAAGTATTATTATTATTTAGTTGAATAAATTAATTTTATAAATTAAATAAATTAAATTAAATTGAAAAGTATCACGAGATAACAAAAGCAAAAATGGCAATAAAAAATATAATAAAATTATCAAATTACGACATAAATATTATAAAGCAAAATGCATGGTTGGAAGATACTCATATGGATGCATTCCATACCTTACAAAAACATTGCTCTTCTTTTTGTCCTCGTGATACATGGAGAATTCAATGTCCCGAAACAATAGAGCCTATTTCAGTTATGCAAGATCATATACAAATCTTGCATAGCAGTACATCGAAATATGATGGTCACTGGGTATGTAGCTATTACGATACTAAAGTAATATATATATATATGATTTATTGAATTATGGAAAACTACATACCCACCATGAAATATAAAAAAATTGTATCCATTTTTTACTTTTAAGAAAAATAATATTAAATTTCCTAAAGTGCAACAACAACCAAATCAAGATGATTGTGGAGTGTTTGCAATTGCGTTTGCCGTATCATTATTACTCGGTTTAGAACCAGACACTATAAAGTATGAACATTCCTTGATGAGAAATCATTTGCTTAGAATTTTTGAAACTAATATAATTGAACATTTTCCACAAGATTGTACTTGTGGCATTGCAAGAAATGTTCCACATTTAAGCGTAGTGGAACATAAAAGAGTAGATACACGTCGAAAACGTATACAAAGAAAATATAAAACTCGAGAACAACATCAGCTTCAGATCAAAAAACAAATAATATATGATAAACTTGAAGAAAATAAAGTTATAAAACGTGCAGCGAAACGGAAAGCATACGCATGTAATTTATTAGAAAATCGTACTATAAAACGTTTGAAATATGCAAATAATAAAGATGATGAGCGTGAAAAAAGACAAGTATTATATTTTACACAAAAAGCGTGAGTGTGAGAGATTGAAAAATTTTTATATACGTCCTAGAAATAAAAAATTATGTAATAAGAAATATTATGAAAACCACAAGAAATATATAAGAATAAAACAAAAGAAAGGTTTAGCTAACAAGGTATGTTGGAAATATAAGCATATGTATTTAGAAGCAAATAACATTGGAATTTTGCAATCGATGGAAGTATATGTTAAAATTCTTTTAAAAAATATAGAAGGATCACGAATAGAAAAAAAAAGAATACGAGCATAACGAATAATTAAATGGTGTATACACACCAGGGAGAAATACATAATTATCTTAAGAAAGACATTAGCATTATTAAGAAAAAAAGCAGAAATATGTTTAAGTGGCGCTAATAAAAGTAAGGATGACATTATTTCCAATAATTATAATCAAGCTTTATGTGGATTAAGTAAACATACTGCTTCCACAGAATCAAATTTTTATGAAAGCAGTTACAAGTACGTTAAATTTAAGGAAGCATTAATAATAAATAAAAATGGGCAAGTAATTAATGTTTTACCAATAACAACGAAATATAAACGCAGAAAAACAATATTTTGGAAATGTGGATTTCTATGCAGAATAAATGATGCTATTATAATTGAACGATTTAAACAGTTTCTAACAACAGTATCCAAGTGCTCAAGAGTGAGAAATATTTCGACATTTATTAAATTAATAGGAACATGTTCATATAGACAATCGAATAAACTTGGTCATTCGCAAGCATGTTACGTTGATCCCAAATTATGTAAATCTAAATTGTTGGTTTTGCATTTTTTGTCATCACATTATCCAAGAGTGAGGTATATACAAAGACTTACTTATCGCTTGACACATTATTACAATAAACTATTAAAATTGGACAAAGCTATACGTATTGGCGATGTGCAAGTTTTGGAGGAAATTATTGATACTCTATGTGGGAAATATATGTCTACCAATGTCATTAACGAGACAATTATAAATTTAAATGAAGATGAAATACTATCAAAGTATTCGAAAGCATTCGCCGTATTGACAAAACGATCTATAGATACATCACAATTTGCATGTTTATCGTGTGAAAAACTTTGCTTTAAAAGAAATGTTGTTGATGTAGGAAAAAAAAACCTTTATCAGGAGAACAATGGAAGAAATTAATATATTATTTACAAAATAATTTAGAGAGTACATTATATATTTGCCAATACTGTTTGACGTATTTTCGTAAAGGCACTTTACCACCAAAATGTATTTTGAATAATTTACACGTTGACAAGACACCGGACGTAATAACAATAATGAATATGAAAACATTTTGATACAAAGAGCTAAAGCTTTTCAAGTTGTGCAGAGAATGGGAACAGTATCAAAGAAAAATTTACCACAATCACATCTTCAAAAGAAAGTTAAAGGCAAAACGTTTCATTTACCATTGCCAATAGATGAAACGATAAAAAAAATTTGTAAACCAACAGACGTAATAAATTGTGATCATGAATTATACATTTTAGTCCGTGGTGTGCCAACTAAATCTAAAATAATATGGGAAAAAATTTAGTAGATGTTAAAAAAGTTTATGAAGTATTAACATGGTTCAAAGAACACGCAATCCGTTATATGCACAAATTCAATTACCAAAATCACATGATGATCTATTGACTGACAAACTAAACGATATTGAATATCAATTGGACAATGATGTCCAGCATGTTGCATTATTGACACAGGTTACAGATCCAGACATATATTATGAACAATTTACTATCTATCCAATGTACGAAAAAAGAACAAATGAGAGTTCAACAGCGTTGTATCAAATGTTAAGAGTTGAAAATATTCCAATAGATAATCGAAATAAGACTTTAGATCTTTTATGTTTCCCCGATTTATATCCATTTGGGAAAAACGGTCAATGTGAACAGAGACCAATACATCTGTCAGACAGCGAGTTTATTAAATCACGATTAATGTCAAAACATTCTCAATTCCGTTTAAATATACAGTATATATTTTATTTATTAAATGACGCAAATATTCGACAATTAAATAGCGGTATTTACCATAAAATGAACATAACACATTCCAGAGAACGATTTACAGCAAGAAGCTTCTTGAATGCAATATCAAAAGATCAGTTAGAAGGAAACATAAATACAATCTTTTCGAGGCTTCGCAATACTGAACAATATTGGCGTAAGCCTAGATGTGATCTAAGTTGCATGATCCATTATTATGGACCAGCTATCTGGTTTTTAACTCTAAGTCCAAGCGAATGGTTGTGGTCACATATGATTGAATACCTTCGAGATATAAATCCTAACATGTCCACGAAATCTGCAAATGAACTTATTGCATCTGATCCCGTGTGCGTATCTAGATATATGGAAAATAAATTTACGCTATGCTCGATTTCATATGTTCGAGTGATCATCCGATCGGTGAAGTAACGCATTACTTTTGGAGACGTGAGTACCAAGGTAGAGGTACTCAACATTTTCATTTATTAATATGGATAAAAGGCGCTCCTTTAATCGGCGAATCTTCTAATAAAGAAATTACTCAGTTTCTTCTGAAATATATATCATGTAAATTACTCGATAAAAATATTTCATCTTTATTATATATCGAAGAGTTAATACTCATCAACGTTACATTCATAATAATTACTGCTTACAATGTAAAAAAAGTAAAAAGGGTGTCACTCGTGTTTGCCGATTTGGATTTCCACGTCCGGTCACAAATAATCTAATTTTGAAAGATCTAGTATCGTCTATAGCAGGAAGAAAAACTTTAAAAGCAAAAAGCAGATTATACGATCTTCCACGAGAAGAAAAAGAAAAGAATATTAATGATTACAATGCTGTAATTCTAACTGCATGGGAAGGCAACATGGATATACAATTTATTGGTGAAAAATCAACTTTATTAAATTGGTATTGTACAAAATATACTACAAAATCCGAGTCTAGTTATGCAAATGATACATTCGAAGCAATTAATTCTACAAAATCATTGCGTAGTCGTCTTTGGAACTTTGCAATGCGTAATTTAAATAACAGAGAGTGTGGTGCTTTAGAAGCATGCGACACACTTCTCGGTATGTCACTATATGGAACAGATCCATGTACAACAATTAGATGGCTGAATGTTAATCAAATTAGAAGCCGAAAAGTAAAATCGCGAAAAGAAGTTGAATCGTTGGACGCAGATTCAACAGACATTTTTTGTAAATCAATAATTGATTATTACTATCCAACCAGACCGCAAGAACTCGAGTTGTTAAGTCTTTATAATTTTGCAAAATGGTATAATATTACAAAGAAAAAACCTGCCAACAATTTTTATATTTTGGAAGATGGCAGTAAATATCCATGTTACATTAAAAGAAGACAGCGTGGATATCTGGTGAATCATTATAAATACAATGTTGAAATGCAACCAGAAAAATATTACTATTCGCTCTTATTATTATTCAAACCGTGGAGAGATTTATCAGAAATAAAATCAGAATATTCTACTTATGCAGAAGCATTTGTAAATATATGTTCGCAAGTACCAGAAGCAGTATCTTATCATCAAAATATTACTAATGATCAAAAACACTTGAGGGATATTAAAGAAAATATTGAAAATTACTTAAATGACATAGTAAAATTACGAGAGAAGAATAAGCAATCTAACAATGAAACAGAATTTCTTGCTTTCGAAGCAGGAAATGCTATGCAAGAATTTAGAGATGTCTTAGATAAAACAGATGAAACAAATATCAATGATTTAATTTCTGAGCTAAATGATGATCAAAAAAGAGTATTCGATACCATTACAAATACCATTAATTCTGATTCAAAATGCTTGAGACATTATGTAAGCGGCGAAGGTGGAACAGGGAGAAGTTATCTCATAAAAACTATTAAATGTTGGGTAAAAAAAATTTTAAATAAAGATGTTGCAATAGCTGCGCCCACGGGTATTGCCACCTTTAACATTGACGGACTTACTATTCATAGACTTTTCCAATTACCAGTGGAGCATGGTTATACTCCTAAATACAAACAACTATCCGATATTGTTTTAAAAACATTAAGAGACGAATTAAAGGATACTATTCTTTTTATAATTGATGAAATATCAATGGTATCAAATATTACTTTCATGTATATACATCTTAGATTAACAGAAATATTTAACATGTTTGATGATGATGATGAATGGTTTGGGAAAAAGCACGTATTGTTATTAGGTGATTTGTTACAATTGCCACCGGCACACGAAGAGTCCGTTTTTATTAAGATGAATAAAGCTAAAACAGAAAAATATTTGGAATCATTAGGGGCCACTTTGTGGAATGATTTGTTTATTTACGATGAACTTAGGATTAATATGCGCCAAAAAAGCGATATCAGTTACAGAGATTTACTTTCTAGAATTCGACTTGGAATTGTAACAGATAATGATATTCAGACACTGAATTCCAGAAAAATAAATTTTTAATCTACATCGTGTAATGGTAGATTGGAAGAATTATGTGATTATATTGCAAAATTGCCGTGCGATACGATGTGCTTGTTACCAACATATCATTTATGTAATGTTCTTAATACCGCAATGTTGGAACGCATATCGTCTGAAAGTATTTCGTTGTTAGCGCAAGATACTATTGAGTGTCCACAATATTTAAAGAAAAAGGTTTTAAAAGTTATCGGTACAGATGATGAGGATAGTACAAAAACTGGTGGACTGTTGAAAGATATAATTGTTAAAATAGGAACAAAAATTATGCTACGTAGAAATATCGATGTCACATTAGGACTCGTTAATGGAACTATCGGTACAATTACAAAATGTTGATATTGATAATAAGGATGTAAATGCATTAACAATTACTTTATCGAATGGAAAACAATTCAATATAGAACGTGTAAATGTTAAATTTGAAGTAATGGACAAAGCATATGTTATTCGAAGACAATTTCCGTTATCACTTACAATTAGTTATGGGATAACAATCCATAAGAGTCAATGCTTAAGTTTGAATTCGGCTGTCACTGATGCAGGAAACCTTATTTTCAGTTGCGGTCAAACATATGTGGCATTATCACGTGTTACGTCCACAGAAGGATTACATTTGATAAATTTTGATCCAGGATCTGTAAAAGCTAATGAATTAGCTGTTATTGAGTATAATCGTTTAAGAAACTTATATTGTCAAGATATAGAAAGCATTATTATACAAAAAAATCAATATAATAAAATTAAGGATCGATTATGGACAGTGCCTACATTTCTTACGGAACAGGAAATTTATGAAGAATCAACAAATCTTGAAAGTATTTCATTAACGTCCATTAAAGGCTTTACCAACGCAGATAATGTTTCCTGTTATGCAAATACCATTCTACAATGTATTATACACAATGCTGTTATTAGAAAATTATTATCAAAGCATGATGAAACAGACGTTATAAAGCTATTAATTAATGATTATATCGATGACAAAAATGTATTGAACTGTATGAGTATAAGACAATTTCTTGGTGATCCGTTTTCACTTAACGTCCAACAAGATGCAGCAGAATTTTTAACAGCGCTGTGTGCAAAAATTACGATTCTTAGAGATATCATTGAACACGACTTGTCTACAACAATCCATTGCAAAAAATGCAATTACACAAACGTTAATAAGCAAAAAAATTAATAGCTACACTTACCCCAGGTAGCACCCACTGTCTTATTGACGTCAATTTAAGGTCATATTTCGTCCAAGACGTCATATGTCTTTTATATGACGTGTATTTGACGTCCTATTGTGGACGTAATTATGACGTTATGAAAAGGACGTGAATTAAATGTCCTTTTAAGACCAAATTTGGTACACTACAATTTTATTTTCATTTTTTAAGTTTTTCTGAATTAAAACAGACTTTGTTTATTAGACATTATAGGAACATGTAACTGTAATATTTCATGAGAAATGTTAAAGCAACATTCCAAAAACATTACAAAAACGGTATTCAGTAGTCGCTAGTTCGTTCGTTTACCGCTATACAACGCACGATGCGTTATCTATCTCGTATTTAAGTTTTAATCATGAGAATTATATAAAGCTTGGAAAAAGCGGATATTAAGATTAAAGGTGTCATAACTATTTCTATCAGTTTAATTTTTCTGATACGATCCCAATACAGTGAATTCATATACTGATTGTTCAGAAATCGGACAGATAAATGTCCGAATGAGTAAAAATCTCCCGTTTATTGTACTGCTTAGACTCTGTAAAGTCTAATTTCCATATAAATAATATTTTAGGATATATCAATTAAAGACATTAGCTAAAGTTAAAAATAGTTTAACAGAAATAGAAGATGTGGAAACATTAGATGCATTTAGTCAAGATAATTTAAAATATTTGTTAAACAAGTATAACAATATATTAAGCGAAGATTTTGCTCACATTCTAAAATATAAAGCACATTTAAAGTTAAAGCCCGACGCGAAGCCGGTATTTATTAAAAATCGCACAGTACCGTTTAAACTTTTGGAAAAAGTAGAAAAAGAATTAGAGCACATGGTGGACGCGGGAATTCTAGAAAAAGTAGAATCGTCGAGATGGGCCACGCCCATCGTGCCCGTTTTAAAGAAAGACGGCGGAATTAGAATCTGTGGCGATTTCAGTACTACAGTAAATCCAGCTTTAATAATTGATGAACATCCACTGCCCACGATAGAGGAATTATTTGCGTCAATGTCGGAAGGCACGATATTTTCGAAAATTGATTTAAAACAGGCGTATTTACAATTACCGGTCGCGGAAGCAGATAGAGAGATACTGACTTTAAGCACGCATAAGGGACTATTTAAATGTAATAGATTAATGTACGGAGTGGCGTCGGCACCCGCTATATGGCAAAGAACGATGGAGAGTATATTAGAAGGAATACCCGGGGTGGCGGTATTTTTAGACGACATTAGAGTCGCGGGGAAAAATAAGGAGCAACATTTAGAGAGATTAGAGACAGTTTTGCGACGGTTATCAGAGCATAACATACGGATAAATATAGATAAATGTGCTTTCTTTAAGGATCAAATTACATATTGCGGTTATGTTATAAGCAAAAAGGGAATTTCAAAAGAATTTAAAAAAATAGAAGCCGTACAGAAAATGCCTAGACCTACCAATGTCACAGAATTACGAGCGCTCCTTGGTTTAATCAATTACTATGGGCGTTTTATAAAAAATTTAAGTACTATGCTATATCCGATGAATAATCTATTAAAGAAAAACACTGTTTTTAAATGGTCAAAAGAATGCGATCGAATGAGATCGCGTTTAATAAAATTAAATTAGAATTTGGAAATGAGAAGATATTAGTACCTTTTAATCCAAAATTTCCTCTAATACTCGCGGTAGACGCCAGCCCGTACGGAATCGGAGCCGTTCTTTCACATCAGTACCCCGATGGCACTGAACGCGTAATTCAATACGCATCGAATTCTTTGACAGAAACGCAAAAGAAATACGCGCAAATAGACAAAGAGGCGTTAGCGATTATATTCGGAGTTAAGAAATTCCATCAGTTCTTGTATGGGAATCGATTCACTTTACTAACGGACAATAAACCTTTAGCACAAATTTTCAACCCTAAAAAAGGGCTTCCAGCGTACAGTGCTATGCGTATGCAGCACTACGCCGTTTTCTTACAAGCTTTTAACTTTGATATTAAATACCGTAAATCAGCAGAGCATGGAAATGCTGATGGTTTCTCCCGATTACCTATACAGGAAACAAGTGCGGGAAACTACGATACAATCGATATATTTCAAGTCGAAAATTTAGAAACATTACCGGTAACCGCAAAAATAATTCGAGAAGAAACGAGCAACGACAAAATGTTAACAAAAATTCGAAAAGCGTTAGTAGAAGGCAAGAGCCTTAAACCGTTAGGATATAATGATGGAGAATTCGCGTTACAAGACAATATAATCTTTAAGAGAGAGAGAGTAGTTATCCCGGAAACACTAAGAACAAAAGTATTAAGAGAATTTACTCCGGCCATTTTGGCACCGTCAGAATGAAACAATTAAGTCGAAATTTTTGTTGGTGGGCAAATATAGACAAAGATATTGAAGAAATAACTAAAAACTGTGAAGCATGTACACGTTTCAGTAATAATCCTAGCAAAACAAAGCACCATTGGGAAGCGGCATCCGCGCCGTTCGAACGAATTCACATAGATTTCGCAGGTCCCTTTATGGGACACATGTTTTTGTATTAGTAGACGCCTATACAAAGTGGCCGGAAGTACACATTGTAAAAGACATGTCCGTACAAAATACTATAAACAAATGTAGAGAAATATTCACCACGTTCGGCTTACCGAAAACCTTAGTTTCAGATAATGGCAGAACATTTATATCTACAGAATTTAAAACATTCTTAAAGAACAATGGTATCTATCATAAATGTACGGCCCCGTATCACCCAGCCACAAATGGGTTAGCCGAGCGTTTTGTGCAGACGTTCAAACAAGCGCTACGCAAATCAAATGTAACTTGTAACAATATCAAGACTAATCTGCAAAAAGTTCTCTTTCAATATAGATTAACTCCGCACCCGGAATTAAACAAATCACCGGCGGAAGCAATGTACGGTAGAAAACTAAAGAGCAGATTAGATTTGATGTTTCCGGTAGTTAATAAGGATGAAAATGCGTTAGAAAATATAGTAGTATTAAGAAACTTTAGAGAGGGCGAAAGAGTTGCGGTACGAGAATATTTAGACAAAAAGACTAAATGGCGTTTCGGAAACGTAATTAGGAAATTAGGTAAACTACATTATGAAGTCAAATTAGATAATGGTAAAATTTGGAAACGTCACGTAAATCAAATAAAAAGGATAGGAAATAAGATTAACGATAAGATGCGACTCTGTGAGGTTGACCAAAATGGTCCGATAGATAATAACGACGACTCCGACTCTGATAGCTCGAGACCTCGCTCCAAAGACTTGCAAACAAATGAATCCGAGGAAGGGCAGTCCGCTGAAGCCAATGTTCCACACCAAACTGTCTTACCGAATACCAATGTAATTACTAACGAGCGGCCGAATGCGGACACGGAGGGACGACCTCAGAGAAACAGAAGACCTCCAGAAAGATACGGAAACTACTTATTGTGAGTGCGATGGAGATATAAATAAATAATACGAAGAAAAGAAGCAGCAAATTAGCGTGTAATATAGCATAACACATGTAAGTATTAGTTTGTGGCTGTCTAACATATCTTCCCCAAAAGATAAATAATTGTTGTATAATATGTAATTAACGTGCATATAACATATATGTTAGTTGCAATTAATAGACATGTTCCGATATACTGCCAGTACTAAAAATAATTGTTGTATAATCCCACTCGGCATGTAATATTGCTGAAATATTGTAATGTTCGGAAATGGTACAGAAATATTTCATTAACATTTCAATCGTAACTTTGCATCTGAAATATTTCAGAAACATTACAAAAAAATAAAAGTATTCAGTCGCTAGTTCGTTCGTTTACCGCTATGCGACGTGCGATGTGCTATCTATCTCGTATTTAAGTTTTATTCATGAGAATTATATAAAGCTTGCAAAGAGCGGCTAATATTAAGAGATTAAAGATATACTTTTACACGCATTTTTATGATAATGTAATTCTCTGGTAAACGACTTCTATTAATATAATCAATGTTAATGTATTAGACATATTTCTGAGATACATTTATTTCAAAATATGTCTATTATATTACAGTAATATTACCGAAATATTGCTGAAATCTTTCAGCAAGGTTGCATTTGAAATGATTGCGGACATTAAAACATTGCAGAAATGTTGCAGAAACGGTCGTGAAATATTTCTGTAATATTGCTGAAAGGTGTAATATGTCAAATAGAATATTGCAGCAATGTTTCAGAAATATTACATGCCGTGTGGGATATGTAATTAACGTGCATATAACATATATGTTAGTTGCAATTAATAGACATGTTCCGATATACTGCCAGTACTAAAAATTTATAATATATGTAATGTAAACTATAAATTTCAGTACTGGTATATCGAAACATGCCTATTATCAATAAATCACTGTGCTATCTGGGATATAATATATATGTATTTATAATATAACATATATTATATTGTAGTTATACATATTGTAATTATATCACAGATAACATAGTGATTTATTGATATTAGACATGTTCCAATATACACTACCAGTAGTGAAAATCTATAGTTTACGTTACATATATTATAAATTCTTAATACTGGCAGTATATCAGAACATGTCCATTAATTGCAACTAACATGTTGCATATGTAACGTACATATTAATTGTAATTTCCCATTCATCATCCTACATCATCTTATAATGAACACGTTACTATATACTGTCAGCAATAAAAAATTTATAATATATGTAACATAAACTATAGATTTTCAGTGCTGGCAGTGTATATCGCAACATGTCTAATATTAATAAATCACTGTGTTATCTGGGATATAATTAAAATATAATTACAATATAACATATTATATTACAAATATTACATCTAACAATAAATAGATGTAATATTTGTAATATAATATATGGTATGTTGTAATTATATTGTGATTATATCCTAGATAGTACAGAAATTTATTGATATTAGACATGTTCTGATATATATTACCAGCACTGAAAATCTATAATTTACGTTACATATATTATGAATTTTTAGTACTGACAGTACATCGGAACATGTCCATTATAAGATGTACAGGATAATTATAAGATGAGTGAAAAATATGATACATACATATTAGATGTGTATACAATAAGATATTAAAAAATGAAATGGTTAAACCATTAAATTTTTTATTTAAAAAAAATATATATATATGCATCATTGTACACGAAAACGCAAATTACTCAAGCCAAAATTTGTCGAAATCTATATACATAAACGTATGAAGGGTCTAATTCTAACTTTATTCATATAGTATTAAATGCCACTTGGTGGATGGAACAAAGTCATTTTTTGAGTAATTTTGCCAAAGTTTTTTAAAAATTTCAATATACAAGCTTACATTGTTATACAATTTACATAAATGATCTAATATCTCTATAAATTTCCAGTGTCAGTGATTACTATTCTGCAATCAGAATTCTAAAATGCAAAATGATGGGTCCAATATGACTGTTGAATATGCAATATTTTTTATTTTATATTCATTGAGAATATATAGTATTTCTTTATATTATTTTTTATAGAAGAAGTGAAAAAATTGAACTTTTAAGGATGAATTAAATTTTAATTTTTTTATTTAAATTTAATTTATCTTTAAAAATTCAATTTTTTAATCTTTTCTATAAAAAATAATACAAAGAAATACTACATGTTTCGCATCGAATATAAAATAAAAAATATTGTGTATATAGCAATCGCGTATTGGATTCATCATTTTGCATTTTGTAATTCTAATTGCGAATTAGTAATCATCGACACTGGAAATTTATACAGATATCAGATAATTTAAATCGTATAACAATTTACTTATGTATATTGAATTTTATGAAAAACTTTGTCAGTCATTCAAAAAATGGCTTTATTCTAGGCGCCAAGTGGCATTTATTAATTCTACATATTATAATTCTATGCATACAAATATTAAAAATAGGATAATAGAAAGAAATAATAGAATAATAAAATAAGGTTGTCTTTCTTCAAGGACAAAAAGGATCGACGATTAAAAAAGTCGCAATGCGAAGAAGAGTATGGCGGATGGTGAAAAGGAACATTGATATCGAAAAGAAGCACGTAGCAGAATCGAAGATTGAAAAAATTTTGAAGATTGCGAAGGATACGAAATAGAAGAGAAAAAGATAGTGATGAAAAGAAAAAAGATAAGATTAAAAGTAAGGATACACATGAGGAAGTTTAAAGAAGAATAGACATTGAGAAAAAACAAATTATTATGTATATTTTATACCTCTTGCGTATTTTCTTGTAAAATTCTTTTTTTCGGAGTACGTATTCCTTTTAACAATTTCGATAGTGGCATATACCCTTCTATTTTCTTTAGATCAGTTAAACTGTTTACAATTAGATATGGTGGATCAACTGTTTTAGGGGAAAAAATTAATATAATATATAATTATATATATAACTAAATATTATATATATAAATATATGAGCCATTACATGCAGAATACATAGTTCCAATAACTTCAATTTTATCGCATTTTTTAATTTCTGTGGTAAAAAATTCGTTATTTGTAAAATTTATTATATGGATTTACACTTTAAATGTTCCATCAGTAAGTGAACCATATCCAATAGTTTTATTCAATTTATTATTAAACATTTCATAAAAACTGGATTTAACATATGTTTTTAACACTGTAACATAAATATTTAAAAAATTAAAATTATATTAGAAATATATTAGAAATATATAATAATTGATATTATTAATTAATATAACAAAATAAAATAAATTTTAAAAATATAAAATTAAATAAAAATATGAAAAATATAAAATAAAAATGAAATAATTATAATAATAAAGTAATTATAATTAGTATATAAAAACTTAATTATATAATTATTGCTACGTAATTATATATTATTGTATTTGATTATTATAAGATTATATTGTTATTTATTTTATTATTATTTTTATTAATATATATTATTTTATTATTATTATTTTATTATTATTTATTATTATAATAATTATTATAACAATTAATTAAATGTTAAACTTACTTATACGTCGCGAAGTATTTAAAATATCCTTTAATTCAACATAATCCGGTTTTGTATTTAATGTATTTGGTTCATATTTTCCTAAATTTGAAATTATTTTATTGCTCTTGGTATGTAGTTCAAAAGGCACATTGCCGTTATTAAATTTTGCAACTTTTGGGGTTCGTGCTTGCACACCGTCTAGATGAATTACCTATATTAAATTCATAAATTTTTAAATTTAATGATTTTATAATATATACATACATTAAAAATTAATATATTATATTAAAATATATTAAACATAAATATATTATAAATTTTAATTTATTTTATAATATAGCATATTTTGTAGTAATTTTAATAAATAAAGTTTTTATCAATAATGACACTGACGTAATTGGGGGGATCCCGTTAGCCTACATTCCCGATTGCCAACTGCTTCGTTTGCGCACAAATTTTTGCCGACAGCTTCGTTTGCCGACATTCTCGATTGCCTACAGAGCGATTGCCTACAAGCATTATAGCACACATGAAATGCGCACATACACATTGCACACATGACATTATTGCGCACATACACATTGCACACATGACATCTTTGCGCTCATACACATTGCACACATGGCAATATTTCACATACAAAATAATAAAATCATATTAACACTTTGCACACACGACTTTATTGCACACATACGCATTGCACACATGACATCTTTGCGCACATACACATTGCACACATGACTCTATTGCGCACATACACATTGCACACATGACATTATTGCGCACATACACATTGCACACATACACATTGCACACATGATTTTAATGCGCACATACACATTGCACACATACACATATTGCACACATAAAATAAGAAAATTATATTAGCACTTTGACACATGACTTTGTTGCGCCCATACGCATTGTAAGGATAATTAAAATCTTCGACTAAAATTGAAGACTGCGAGTGAGTCCCGATTGCGCATATTACGAATCGGACACGAAGCATTTCCTGATCGGACATAGATCCGATTGAACAAAATTCCACATGGGTTTGCGAGGTCTACCCATATCGACAGGTGCTTTCAGTATGTAACGAGGTCAATGATTGCATAATTATACATAGGTTTGCAACTTTCCGCACAGTGTCCGGTCTACGCACATTACGAATCGGACACGACGATATTTCCCGATCAGACATAGATCCGATTAAACAAAGTTCCACATGGGTTTGCGAGGTCTATCCATATCGACAGGTGCTTTCAGTATGTAACGAGGTCAATAATTGCATAATTACACATAGGTTTGCAACTTTCCACACTGTGTCCGATCTGCGATTTTAATCGAAGATTTTAATTATGTGTACAAGGCGTATGAGCGCGAAGTCATGTAAGCTAAGTGCTCATATAATTTTCTTATTATATGTGTGCAATATGTGCATGTGTGCAATGTGTATGTGCGCAATAAAATCATGTGTGCAATGTGTATGTGCGCAATAATGTCATGTGTGCAATGTGTATGTGCGCAATAAAGTCATGTGTGCAATGTGTATGTGCGCAAAGATGTCATGTGTGCAATGCGTATGTGTGCAATAAAGTCGTGTGTGCAAAGTGTTAATATGATTTTATTATTTTATATGTGAAATATTGCCATGTGTGCAATGTATATGTGCGCAAAGATGTCATGTGTGCAATGTGTATTTGCGCAAAGATGTCATGTGTGCAATGCGTATGTGCGCAATAATGTCATGTGTGCAATGTGTATGTGCGCATTTCATGTGTGCAATAATGCTTGTAGGCAATCGCTCTGTAGGCAATCGAGAATGTCGGCAAACGAAGCTGTCGGCAAAAATATGTGCGCAAACGAAGCAGTTGGCAATCGGGAATGTAGGCTAACAGAGCCCTCTCTAATTAGTATTGTAGTACATTGTAGTACGTAATTAGTTTGTAGTACAGCTTCTATGTTTTCTATATCATCATTCCAAGCAATTATTTGTATACGACGTCCGTTTCCGTTATTAATAAAAAATTTAAAAATTTTAAATTGGTTATTGTCCCCTACGTATCATGATGACTCGATTCCATCGACATAACCAATAATTTCACTATACGCGTATATATTAATATTTTTAAATTAATCATTTGTAAAATTATAAATTTAAAAAAATGCGAAAACATAAAATACTTTTAAATAATATTGAAAAATATACTTTAATTTTAGAAAATAAGAATAAAAATCTTTATATATAATTCAAAATGATAAAAAATAAATATTAGACTTACACAGTTGAGTCAAAAACTTTAACTGTATCTATTTCTTCATTGGTGGAAAATAGGGTTATCGGATCTACATCTTCATCTTCATTAACAGCAATATTTTCATTATCAGCAATATCTTCATTATCAGCAATATCTTCATTACCAGCAATATCTTCATTAACAGGAATATTTTTTTCATTTAAATCTTCATTAACTTTATTATGTCAATATTTTTTCCAGCCATTTCTTTGGAAATATGTATTCTACATATAGAAAATTATAATTAATTTTTAAATTTATTATAATTGTTATATTTATTATTATATTCAATATTATTTTTACATTTATTGTTATATTTATCATTATTGTTATACTCATAATATTTGTTATATTATTGTTAATATTATCATTATAAAATTTAATATTGTTATTATTTATATTTGATATTATTTTTAAAATTATATAATATTGTAATTATATAATATATATTAAAATCAAATAGTCAAGCTGTTAAAGAGATCGATTCATTTTTTAATATAATATATTAATTTTAATATTTATTTTATCGAAGAACAAAATGGAAAAATTAAGAAAAAGAAAAGTTAAAAAGAGTAGATAGAATATAATAGATTAATAGAAAGAATAATAAATGATAGAAAAGAAAAGAAAAATGTCAAAAGTTATGAACCAATAAAGCTAGATTTAAAAGAAAAAAGCGAGAGTTTTAAAGAAATGAAAGAATGATATTGAAAGAATAACGAAACGAATAAGAGAGAGGCCCAATTGCACCAACGTCATTTTGGTTTTAAGCGAGACTTAAATATATGATGTTTGTCTTTATTTATTTAGAAAGAAAGATAAAGATAGATATAAATATTTAAGTCTCGCTTAAAACTAAAATGACGTTGGTGCAATCGGGCTTTAATAATAGATATAAAAATGATAAATTTACTTACCTGCAATATGAATTATCACAGCGTATTATCCAAATTCCAAATGATATTTGATGATTTAACACAAAACAAATGAAAATATTTAAAAACAGTATGAATATCTTACGTGAATGTGCATGTGTATCGAAATAAATTTGACATTTGACTTGTATGTTTTTTTCTATATGTATGTACAGGGTATCTTAATCATACACATCAAATGTTTAAATAGTAATATAGATTACGGTCGAGAATGCGCTACGAATGATTCAAATCATCATTCTATCTTTGTTCTATATTCAAGAAGAATAAAGATAGAGTGTTTTAAAGCATTCGTAGCACATTCTCGACTGTAGTCTATATTGCATAGTCGAAGGAAATAAATGGCGCGCGCGAAGCGCGCGCTTTGTAGTGTTCTAGTATATTAAAGAATACGTTAATTTAAGCATATTATTTAGTTTAGCAGCGCCAAGTTTTTTTAATTAAAAATTTTTAATTTTTGTAGGAAATTAAAACAACTATTTTGTACAAATTTTTCGGTTAAAATATTTTTAAAAGTTTTTATTTTTAGTTGGCGCTATTGTTTGATATCACATTATTTTTGTAGAATATATTTTACACAATTAAAATAATTCGTAGAACAGTTTTTAACGGTTTAGAAAACACTATTTTGTGCAGATAAAGATTAGAATTTTGTAGATTGAAATAACACTATTTTGTAACTACATAACAGTTTTTCACAATTGGCGCGTGTACTTGGCGCCTTTTTTTACTTTTTTTTAAAAAGATAAGTTTTTAGGGATTATTGAGATATACACTGATTTTCGACAGCTGTTACTAGTTTTTTCAATAGTTAACGCTGCGAGACGCCGACTTTTCAACAAGCCTTACGACGGTGTATTCTACACAAAGTGACCGCGTGTCGTGAGTTACGTAATTTTGAGTGTTGAATGATTGTCGGTGCCAAGCGAATGGGGCATGCAATCTCCGAGGTTGTGCGTGAACTTGGATTCACAGTGTCAAGAGTGTACCGAGAGTACAATTTTAGACATTTCCATCTATCATGGACAACGACCTGGATAACCATGTGTGATTGATGCACAAGGTATGTGCGTCGCCTGCAACGTATCATTATGAGTGATCGAAGAGCAAATCTGCGTCAAATCACAGCTAATTTCAACGAAAGTTAAGGCCATAGGTTGTGATCCAAAAATAGTTCAATGGTGTTAAATCGGGTAACCTTGCCGGCCAATTTATTGGACCTCCGCATACTATTCATCTTTCTGGGAAATTAGCATTCAATATTTCACGTGCATTCTTAGAATTATGTGGTGGCGCTTCATCATGTTAAAAAATTAAATTTTGCCATTGATGTAAAGATACATCGTCCATTAAGTCCACAAGATCATATGTTAAAATATTTATATAAATTAATATAACACCAGTATAACACTAGAAATGATAAGAATTGCAACGTGCAATTTACTGAGACGTGTGTATTTTATTAATATTAATATTTGTTGCATTAATCTGCTAACGTAACTATTACGTACAAAGTGCTAATTTTGGTACATAATCTCCTAGTAACAAATTCTGCACTTTATAAAATAATACGTGTAATGTGATCATCATTGTATTTCCTCAGAAGATATGTCAAGAATAATTATTATTTAAATTGTTTTTGGATAAATAACTAACATAGGAAAAGTCTACTGTATATGTTAATTTTTTAGTCTATCATATCATTATAAAAATTAATTTTTCGGTTGATACTGATTAAAACTTCTATAACCATAAAGGACGTTATTTACTTGTGACATATTTCATAAGACAGATTTGACAGCTCAATGCGTTTTAAGATTAATATATTCGGTAAAATAATATTTGTGCCGCTATTAATATTATTAGCATATACAGTAAGTTAATTAAATAAATAAGAAAAATTATAGATAAATTCAAAAGTACACGCAAAATTATATTAATATTTAAATATTAATATCTAAGGGTGTTGGAAATTCAAGCTAAGAAATAACGATTTGTCGAGGCATTCTTACACCGCATACCCATGGTTGGTTAAATAATTTACGACAACGTAATTGATGATTTCAAATTTAGCGCCGGTAGCCAGCGGGCTCGCGCTACGCGAATCGCGCGTCGATAATCGAAGCGCGCTCTCGCCGCTCGGACCGCCCCGCTTCGTAAATCACGAGGCCGAGATATGGCCGTCGCTCAAAATTCGAAACGAGGCAACTGTCGCGACGATTGACAACAAAACAAATCTGCCCTCCGTCCGACTTTCTAGAAGATTCATCGTTATATCATCAGCCTTTGTCTCGGAGACCAAAAGTGACTTCTCACTGCCGGGAATCTTCTAGAAGGTCGGAGGAATAAAACCGGCCTGCCGCAGGCGGCCGCGCGCACTTCGCTGTAGCACTCAGAGTCGTTATCACAGCAATTTTAGATCGTTTTTTTCGCACCAAACTTCTGTCGCGTCCGCGATCGCCGAATTCGCGATAACCACTTCGCTTTCGCCATCGCGTTGTCAGGACAATTTAACTCGTGTAAAATTCTGCAACTTCTGTTTGTGACACTTGTTTCTTCTGAGACTATTAAACTTATTATAGAAACCGAATTTATCGTCTCACTGATTTTCACGCTCTCTCGTTCCGACGCACTATCACCAGTAATTGTCGATCTTTTTCTGTACATTTCTGGTCCTTCGAGCCGGATAGGCGTTTCCGTCTTCGAAACCGGCATCGTGATTACGGCCAAGTTCGGAAAGTGACATCGTGGTAATCTCGAGGTGAGCCATTGATAGTGTCGTGCGGAGTCAGTGAATTGAGTGACCTGTGGAAAAAAATGGAGAAGTTAATCGCTTCGCAACAGAAGCTCCACGGGCGCATTGCCCGTTCAGGTGAAAATCTCTGCAAAGCTGGAGCGGCGAAACTCTGCGCCGCCCTCGCTCAGTCCGCGCTGAAGATTCTCGATCGCAAGTGGGCCAAGCAGTTTGAGGACCAGCATGAGCGTCTGCAGTCGGAGTACGGAGATAGGCTCGAGAAAAACCCCTACATGAAGGACGATTTCGTGAGTGTAATGGAGACGGAATATCTCCAACAGCGCGCCGAGCTATTAGAAATCGAGCAAGGACTTGCGAAAGTGCTGGTTGGCCGGAACGTCAAGCCCATGCAGGCGGAACCCTCGTCGTCACGGAGCGTGTTGCCGCGCATCCAACTGCCGCAGTTTTCTGGGAAGTTTGAGGATTGGCCGGCCTTTCGGGACTTATTCCGATCCATTGTCGTCGACGAGACCGCCCTATCAAAGGTCGAAAAGATGCATTATCTGAAGACGAGCGTAAAGGGCGATGTCGACCAGTTGATTCGGAACTTACCCTCGACGCAGGAGAATTTTGAGCGAGCTTGGGCCACTCTGACCGAGCACTTTGAGAACAAGCGGCTCTTAGTGCGATCTTACCTGTCGGCCTTTACTTCTCTTCTGAAGATGAAGTCGGACTCCGCCGCCGATCTGCGGGGGATCTTTCATGGCGTTGTCTCTACCGTCGGGGGATCTTTCATGGCGTTGTCTCTACCCTGGAAGGCATTGGACGACCCATCACCGACGGCTCGGATCTCTTCGTGCATTTAGTGATTAAACTGCTCGACGCGAAAACCTGCCGGGAGTGGAAAAATTCTCTCGGCAAATCCTCATTGCCGCCGTCATACGAAGCGCTGCGAGGGTTCTTGCAGGAGCAGTTGATGACGCAGGAAGTAAGTACTCAGGGTTGCCTCAGGTGAGTCCTCCGTAAAGTCCGTCGACAAGGCAGGTCGTGTTGCCCGCGTACACCATGCGAAGGGCCGTGGAGCAGAGTCGAGCTGCAGCTGCCCGCTCTGCAAGAAAGAGCATTTCCTCGCCTTCTGTGACTTATACAAAAAGAAATCCGCCCAGGAGCGCTGCGAGGTCGTAAATACTCACCAGCGTTGCTGGAATTGTCTGGGTCGACACATGATCGGTGAGTGCTCCTCAGTTAAAACTTGTAGCAAGTGCTCGGGGCGGCACCACTCTTCACTATACGAGGCTTTCGCGGCCGTGGCCTTGACGCCGGCCGGACCAACCCCGTCGACGTCGGTGCATGTAGGGAAGCAACCGCCCGCTGATTGCGCGGCCGTCTTGCTCGCGACCGCTCGCGTTCTAGTGGTGGATCGCGCCGGTGCTCACCACGTTGTTTGTGCGCTGGCCGACCCGGGATCCGAAGCGTCGTTAATCGCGGAGTCCTTGGCCCAGAGACTTCGACTTCCACGCTCGCCGACGTCTGTCGCCATCTTCGGCATGGACGGCGTCCAGACAGGCCTTGCGAGGAATCGGGTTTCGATCTCTCTATCCGCGCGTTCCGGACAATTCGCCCTGACTTTTTCTGCCTTGGTGCTGCCGCGTCTAAAAGTTACAGTGGAGCCGTCGAGAGGGGAGAACGCTCGTGGCCACACGTGGATGGACTCGAATTGGCCGACCCGGAGTTCCTCAGCCAGCACCTAATAGAATTGTTGCTCGGCGCGGACGCGTACGCCATCCTGGTGTTACCAAATCTTCGCCGGGGCCGAGCTCTGGAACTGATAGCCCAGTCACGCGACTCGGCTGGATCCTTTTGGGCGCCGTGAGAAGCGGCCAGGCGGCGCACAGTGGTAAAAATGCTCGAAATTATAGCCAAAACTTTAAAAATGAAAATTGTTTTTGAAAGGTTTTGTACTACATTATTTGATAGGCAATTGTTTTTCGCATTACATAATGAAATTTGTATCATGCCAGTTAATTAAATTAATTTATAATATCAGTTGGAAGTTACGTTATTAGCACTGCAAGGTTAAGTACGGTGACAACAATTAATTTTTTGATAAAAAAAATCCTCAAATTTCGTGTTTGAGCTTCGAATATAGAAACATGCATTCCACTCTTAAAGTTTTGTAGAATATATTATATAATATATGTTTATATAACCTTACTATCTATAAAATTTTAGAAGCTCATTTACTTAGGATAATACAATTTATGAAAAACTTTATTTGGTAAACTTCTATAATAGTTGCTTATCAAGCACGATCAAATGAAAGTAAAAACGTGATATTATAGCATATTTAACGCTTTATTAAATAACGTAAACAATAGTTGCGAATATTTGCGATTTTTAATATAATTCGTAAAATTATAATACATGTGTATATTTATAAAATCTTGATACGTTATGATACAGATTTCTTTTAATAATTTTTATGCGACAGTTTTTAATTATTTTATAATATTGTTTATAACAGATAATCAGCCTGATAAAATAATTTTAAAAATACAAGAAATGGTTGAAATTATAAGATGCCATTAAAAACGTTCAAAAATCAATGTAATTACTTATAAGAGCATGTACAAAACCTATGTCAATATCCAGAAACTCTTTCGCATGAATCAAAACAATTAATATCATATTTTACCTCTGAATTTAAATCAAAATGGCATGCGGCATTTAGAAAATATAAATATTTTTTAAAGAAAAATCAAGAATGGCTTAAAACAAACATAAGTTTTCCATGTAATAATTTTAAACGTCAAAAGATCGGTGGACGTTCTGCAATTGACTTTGATCAAAGTAGTGAACGATCAAAACGGCGTAAAACTGAAAAATTTCGTTCGCAATCAAATTCTTCTGAGTTATATGCTACTCAAATGAGTCTTCGTTCTTCGGGAAAATTGGATGCTGCTGAAGTTATAAAAGATATATGTTCTACACCTACAAGAGCTTCAAAATATCGCAAAGCGTATCGCAATAGTTTAAGTCTTGTTAATTCGTTGTCTGAAAATAAAACTTTGTCAATGATTGTGGAAGCAAAATTGTCGAAACATCAATACAATGTTATCAAATCAGTTACGCAAGAATGTATACACCTACTAAACTTTTTCCACATTATGAAAAAATGTTAAAAGCTAAAAAACGATGTTATCCAGAAGGAATTACAATAACTGAAACAAGCGCTGAAATTAATTTACAATGTTTATTGGATCATACAGTTCAACGTATTTTATTATTGCAGCATGAAGTTCTTGATATTGTAACACCTGTGCAACTATCAGAATACAACTTATTTCAAATTGGGGCTGTGATGGCAGTTCAGGTCAGAGTGAATACAAACAAAAATTTTCGGATGAAACTATTTCAGATGCTAGCATTTTTATAACATCATATGTGCCACTTCAACTAATCGTTGGTAAACCCGATGACAAAAACAAAATTGTCTTGCGGAAAAATCCTCGACCTTCGTCACCACGATATTGTATAGACCTATTAAATTACAATTTATTCATGAAAATACTGAATCCACTAAAAAGGAAGTGCAATATGTCAAGGACCAAATAAATAAACTTACTTATTCTTCTATAATAATTGATGAAAAAACAATATTAGTTAAACATGAGTTGTTATTTACAATGATAGATGGAAAAATATGCAACGCAGTATCATCGAATACATCTACTTAAAGATGTTATTTGTGCGGAGCAACAGCAAAAGATTTTAACAAAATAGAAATAATGCTTCAAAAACCAATTAATAAATCGTATTTAAAATTTGGGCTGTCCACATTACATGCATGGATACGTATGTTTGTGTGTTTATTACATTTATCTTATAAATTAAAAATAAAGAAATGGCAAGTGCGCACAGATAAAGATAAACAGAAAGTGACCGAAAATAAAAAGAAAATACAGCAGCAATTTAAGTCACAATTGGGATTAATTGTAGATAAGCCAAAATTCGGATATGGTAGCAGTAATGACGGAAATACGGCTCGTCGATTTTTTGAAAATTCAACAGCATCTTCTTCGATAACAGGTATAGACGAAGAAATTATTGAACGATTTTATGTAATATTACAAACTATATCAAGCAATTATGATATAAATGTTGATGCTTTCCAAAAATATGTATTAGAGACTGCAAAAAAATATGTCAATATATATTCATGGTATAATATGCCTACTACTATCCACAAAATATTAATTCACGATTCTTAAATTATTAATTCTGCACTATTGCCAATTGGACAACTTTCTGAAGAGGCACAAGAAGCTCGTAATAAAGATATTAAGAAATATCGTGAAGGATTCACTCTTAAATTTTCGAGAGTATCTGAAATGGAAGATATGCTTCATCAGCTTTTAATTTCGTCAGATCCATACATCTCAAGCTTAAAAAATTTACCTAAAAAAAAGTTACAACATTTCTCGAAAGATGTCTTATCACTTTTATTACCGCCTGATGTCAGTGCTATGTCAACACAATCACTTGAATCAGATAGCGATTCAAAATAATATATCCATATCTATTGCTGTTATTTATTTAACTGTTAAATAATATTTATTCTAATATATATTTTGTTTCTTAAACGTTTCTTATGTTCAGTGTAACATATTTACAGTTTATTCAAAGTTATGTGTTTTCTCTTGTCATTCTTTTACATACATAGTTTTTACGATGTTCTATAATATAAAATATATGATTCTCAACGTATTTAAATATTATAATAAACCATTTAATTATATAAATTTTTTGCTAACTTAGAGCTTTATTTTATTTGACTTTTATCACTTTCTTTTAATTACTCACACACTTACATTTTAAGATATTGATTATTTTCTATTAATATCCATTTTCCACTAAGCCGCCATTTTGTATTTTTACTCATTATATTTGTACTAGGATCTTCTAAAACCTGAAGAAACTGATTTATATACACCAGAGCTTGGCACGGTTTGCACATTTCGACTGAATTCTGAGAGTCACCGCCCATCATCTACCCCTTACGTCTTGACGTCTTCGCAACGAGTCGTCTAACAGCCGTAACTAAGCACGCGGCGTTTTGCCTCAAGTACGACGCATCGGTAACGCGACGTGATTTCGTATCCCCTGATTGCCAAATGTCAATGCTTTAAACGCGATCTTAAAATCTTTTTTTTTAAATAATTAAGTCAATAACAAAATTTTAATTCTCGATTATATTAATTACATTTACGATATAATAATCCTAAAATATTATTAAACTATATGCGTGTTAAATGTCCCGGAGACTCTTTCCGATTTATAAATTAATAAATAATTGTAAATTTTTAAAGTTACATAAAAGACGCTTTTATTAAAAGCATGAAATACTTATGAACAATTATTTACGTTATGTGGATTGTTGGATACCCTTAGTAATATGATATCATTATATAAAATTAGGATAATGTAATTATAGTTATAAAATATTTGTAGCAATAGGTTTCCACGTCACCCATGAGGTACTATTGTTGACGCGTTTTTTTTAAGTGGTTTCCCCTGTAGGCCTACTCCACTAAATGAAAAAAGATACCAACTAAAGAATGAAATGACAGAAATAAAAATATAGTCGATAAGTGTAAATAATTTTAAAAAGATATTAAACTTATTTTGTACGACTACGCGATTCGTGTGATTCAATTATGGATGGAATATCTATTTGGATATTTGAAGTACTTATTCGCATCAACGAAGATAATGATGCATCCTTCAAACAAGAGCGCCTGTCTGTTTTAATGTATTTCATTTTAGAAAAAGAACATTCACATAAATAGGTAGATCCGAACATCAAAAAATATCGAAAACTGAAATTTCTAGGATTCGGATAAGTCGCTACATCTAAAATTTTGAAGAGCTCTATTCCCTTTTCCGACCGCGTTTTAAGGGAAAAATCACATTGCAAATCGCATAATTCCTGTTGCAAATCTATATTTTGTTCTTCGATTTGCACAGTGAAAGGATTCTCGAGAAGAATTAGGTCATTTCTAAGCATCTCAAAATCACTGAATCGCGTATTAAATTGATTTATAAGAGAATCGATTAAGTAGAGATGCTCCTAAAAATTACAATTTGTGCCATGCTCTTCGAAAAGAATCTGACAAGATGGGAAGAAATGAAAAATACCAGCCTCTATATGATTTTTAAATAATAGTAATTGTCTGCGGAAGGAATCAATGGCACTAACTAATTGAGAAATAATTTGATTAGCTCTTTGCAGCTTCAAATTTAAGATGTTTAAATGGTTAGTCAGTAATTAAAGCGAGCTCGCAAAGAAATTTTAAATCTTCTAAAAAAAATTTATATTCGTCGTATTTTGCGATGGATTGTTCTTGCAAAAAAAGAAAGTCAAGAGAAATTTTTACAACTTGACCAATACCAGCAAATAAACGGGCGAAGTTGGAAGAATATTTTTTAGGGAGAACGTATCTCTTGGTTTGAGATTACAAGATTCCCTTAATCTTCCTCCAACCATACCGTGAATAAATAGGCTAGAAAAATATAGGTCCGAAAAGTCGCTGAAGCAGGAATCGAACCTGCGTCTTTCGCTTGCCGGGCGACTGCTTTAACCATCTAAGCTATTCAGACCCTTTCGATCCCATATTTTTCAATTGCCTTTTAATAGATGTTAGTAAACAATAATTTGAGAACGTTTTACCGGCTCTCGACGGTGAAAGATGTAAATTCTAATATTGTGTGTTAGCTCCATAATTAGGTCCAGGAGCGAGTTAAATTTTAACTAATTGGTAATTTTTTATTGCTAGTCAAATAAATTCAAGAGAAATTTTTACAACTTGACCAATACCAGCAAATAAACGGGCGAAGTTGGAAGAATATTTTTTAGGGAGAACGTATCTCTTGGTTTGAGATTACAAGATTCCCTTAATCTTCCTCCAACCATACCGTGAATAAATAGGCTAGAAAAATATAGGTCCGAAAAGTCGCTGAAGCAGGAATCGAACCTGCGTCTTTCGCTTGCCGGGCGACTGCTTTAACCATCTAAGCTATTCAGACCCTTTCGATCCCATATTTTTCAATTGCCTTTTAATAGATGTTAGTAAACAATAATTTGAGAACGTTTTACCGGCTCTCGACGGTGAAAGATGTAAATTCTAATATTGTGTGTTAGCTCCATAATTAGGTCCAGGAGCGAGTTAAATTTTAACTAATTGGTAATTTTTTATTGCTAGTCAAATAAATTCAAGAGAAATTTTTACAACTTGACCAATACCAGCAAATAAAAAAAGAAAGATTTCTTTTCTTATCGCAAAGAACTTTTCTAAACATTTTTCTGCACTAAGCCAGCGAATTTCGCAATATAAAGGAACATCGGTATAAGCTGCGTTATGCTCTTCGAGAAAGTGTTGAAACTTTCGATGAGAAAGAAATTTATTACCACCTTTAATAACATTAATAATTTTTGTGACCGTCTGCATTGCGGTACACAGTTTGACAGCTTTCACGCATAATGCTTCTTGATGTATAATGCAATGAATAATGGGAAATTTTAAATCTCGCTGCTTGATTTGACCGAGGAATCCAATTTTTGAACCACTCATTGCTTTGGCACCGTCAGTAACAACAGCCGAACATTTTGTAAAATCTATATTAAATTTTTCCAGAGTCTTTTCTACGGCTTTGAAGATATCAATACCCGTAGTTATGCCATGCAATGGAACAAAATCTAAAAGCTCCTCGACACATGAGAAATCGTATTGGACGATTCGAGTAAAAACTCAGCAGGAGACAGTCAGGGTACTCTGAGCTTTTCCTATAGATGTGGCAAGAGCACTATCTCTCAGATCCTGGCTGAAACTACTCGAGCACTTGTAAGTGTTTTGAAGAGTGCATTTGTAAAGCCTCCTGCAAATGAAGCGGAATGGCGTGAGGTGGCTGCTGGATTTTGGGAAGAATGGCAGTTTCCCCATTGTGTGGGAGCCATTGATGGGAAGCACATTCAAATGCAGGCCCCACAAACTTCTCAAAGTATTTACTTTAATTACAAGAAGACATTTAGCATAGTTCTATTGGCAGTTTGTGATGCATACTACAATTTCATCATGCTCGATGTAGGAGCAGAAGGCTCACAAAGTGATGGCGGAATTTTTCAATCGTCTGAAATGGAGCCATCATTAATGGTCCACGGATGGGTGCAAGAAATGCTGCTCTAGGAATTTAACAACAGAGAGATGCACTGAAGGAGTTCGTGAATGGGCCTGGGGCTATGCGCCATCAAGACACTATTGTGAGGATCCGGCAAGGAATTATCCCCCCTCAAGATCTGCGCTTACTGCCATGAGTTTTTAAATTAAATAAATCTTAATACAAAACATGAATGAAACATTTTTATTTTAACACAGAAATAAATAGAATTAAACATTTTTATTTTTAAATAAACAAACGGAAATAAATAAAATAAAATAATAAAATAAATATAAGACAATAAAATTAACGAGTTATAGGTCTAAAAAATCTGATAATTTTAGATCTTCAGCCTCCTCCTCACAATCTTGAATTATAGATCTAAATTTCCTTCTATATTTAAGTTTTAACGTCATATTTGTCAAACTCTTGAGACAAGATTCAACGTTTTTGCTAATCAAGACGTCTGAATCATCAATTGAAGGTGGTGATGATAGTGGTGGAGCAGGAGCACTGGCTGCAGCCATAGATTTATTTAGATTAGTAAGAGTCTCTCTGAACAACTCATCTGTCTCGTCCACCTTTGACCTCTTACGACTTGTAGGTCCCAAATAAGGCATATTAGCAGCTGATGAGCTACAGCCAGGTGAGGAGAGGGTAGAGCAGGTAGAAATTACAAAAGGAGCGCTATTATTGTCCACAGCTTGCTCATTTATTATTATTTCTTCTTCATCTGGTGAAGGTGTAGATACAGACACCAACGCCTTTGTTTGGAAATTGTCCACAGATCTGCAACCGGAAATAATTAAAAGAATTATCGTAATTATTCGAAAATTCGTACAACAAACCATCATATACCAAACTTACTTTCTCTTCCTAATGTGAGGTGTCAGAAATGACATAACACTATATAAGGCCCATTCTGGACGGGTTGAGGCTGCTGCTCCAGACTTCCCCTCCTGCTCAAAAATACGTTTTTCTTTCGCGAATCTCTCGCGAAGAGTATGCCACCTGGCCGTACAATCTGTTGCTGATGCTGAAATCATGACAAAAAAGATATTAAAAAACGTATATAAACTAATGTAATAACGTACTAACATATATAAACATATATAAATATATATAAACATAAATTTCAAAAAAAAAGATGCAATATAACCTACCATTCAATGTTTCGCCAACAATCTTCCATGCGGAGTCTTTTATGCCGGGAATCCGGCATGTCCCTTGTCGTATATTTCGGGATGCGCACGAACACACTCTATCAATAACGTGTCGTTAATTGACATCTTCTATTGCTATAACGCTCCGAATGAGCAACACAATGTCAAATGTCAAATTCTTAAACTCGAGTGTAGCGCGCGCAAAAAAACAAAAAAAGTTACATTAAAATATTTTTAATGTAATTTTAAATAAAAAATTAATTAATTAATAATTGAATAATAATTATTAAGATTATAATTATAATAATTATAATTGTAATTATAAATATAAAATAATTATTACAATAATATTAGTAATTAATATTATATACATATTTATGATTATAATTATAATAATTATTATAACCATAATAAGAATTATAATTAATAATTATTATTATAATAATTATAATTAATTTTTTTACAGACCGACTAGACGGAACGCGACAAAGTTTGACAAAGCTTGATGTCGCGTTAAGTTCTAAAAATTCGTTACGTAAAGTCGATCGTAATAGCCGCATTCCGTCGCGTTCCGTTACGTTCCGTTACGTTAAGCTCATCCTAAACCCACCTTAAGACTGTTTTGGCGGAAGATCATTCCCTAGCACGTTGCTAGGAGGGAGGTTGATTAACAACAGCGGACATCTTGTGAGGAGCTGCCATTTTGTTCAAGTCGTATGACGGCTGTCTTCTCGTGCGGACGCGAATTATCTCGAGCCCGATATTATTCCTTTAATTGTGTTATTTCGTTATCTTGTTCCCTGTTTCGTTATTATTAAAGTTATTGCATTCCTTTTCTTAATACACGTGTTATTTCCCGGAGCGAGTGAGTGTGTGTGAGACGCGGCGCGTTTCGATTAATATCGAAATCGTCCCGCGGGCGCAACAGTATAATAAAATAAAATGTATAAAAAAAACATATTTTTTAGTCGTGCAAAAATTCGATAAAAATGTTTAAGATAAGCTTAACGTTTCGAAAACATCTGCATTATTTAGCTGCATAACTCTTTAACACATTTTTACTTATCCAGATATATATTAGAAATAGCTTTACATTTTTATATTCAGCAGTTTTATAATTTTATCATCCAAAAATCCATATAATCGATCATGAGAAAGAATTTTAAAAAGTAACATTCAAAGATAGAAACTCTTAATTTATACATATACACGCACGTATACGAACTCGACGTGTTACAAAGAATCCATCGAGAGACATGTAGAAACATTGATTCGATTAGTGTATCTGCGTCATTGAAAAGAACGCTTGGAACATTGATAGCTGTTAGTCACTAGTCGAGCATCGTATGAAAGCCGATCAACTTCTACAATACAAACCTACCAACAATAATACAAACATCTACAAGAGAAGAAAATTATTATGTTACGAACGTTAAAAACATTATGTGTTTTACTAAAAGTGTTAATGCTGACGAAAGTGGCCATCGTGTTCGCATCGGAAAATCTGGAGGATCTGGAAGCTTCGGTCAGTTTTCAAAAAATGTATTTTTATGTTCTTTGATCTAACAATAAACTTCACGCAGATAAGAGATTTTATTTATGAAGGAATTTGAATGTTATATATTGCAAATAATAGATTACTTGAGTAATTTAAACTGTATAACACGTAACTAGGAGTTTTGATACTATAAAAAAATATATATAAAGTTTGTTAATTTTACGTCACACACTTAAAAACGATGTTATATAGTATAAAATTAAATTTAATTGAAACTGTATATTAAAACTTAAACATAATCCGTGTTGTTGTATTTAAGAAAAAGAATTTTTAGGATTAATAATTCCGTTGAATCTGTTTATTCTCTACTACATTCAAAAACAGATGTGAAACTTTTGCATATTTACATGATTTTTCTGTAATTTCTAAAACATTATTATTTATCTAAATATCTATTTGTATTTATAAATTTTTTAATAAAATTTATTGTAAATAATTTTTTATTTAACAAAATCGATGTAGAAAATCAGAATTTATGAGTTAAAATAAGTTGTATGCGTAACAAAACGGCTACTAAACATCGAAGAAGTAGATCGGTACAGTGGAACTCCGAATTGGCTCTCAATCAGTCTTAAGGCCAATAGTTCAATTAATAATATGCGTAATAGCTGTCACTTGCTATACATATGTATATGTGCAAATTTATATCCTATTTATATCTCAATGTATATATCTGAAAATACGTACATATATTCGGGATAAAGATCGAAAGTTTATGGTATCGTGCTTCCCAATATTCATTTATGTCAAAAAATATAACAATAAATAAAAAAATTTAACAAAATTTTAAAGTATAGGATTTCATAAAATTTCTATGGCCACGAAGAAAATGATAAAATTAACATATTTATTGTTAAAATATAAACATTGTTAAAACTGTTTGTGATAACAAACGCATTCGTGAAAAAAATCAAGTTAACTTCGCTTACTTGAATACATTCGTATTCAAACATTTTTTCACATAACGTATATTTTTGAAGATATTCGCTAAAAATGAAAAAAATCCGTTATTTTTGAGGAGTTGTTTCAAGTCCTAAACGTTGAGATATGCAACTATAAAAAAGATCGGTCTAATATTTTTTGATGCTCTACAACATATCCAAAGCCCATCAAAATCGGTGAGAGACCGTTTCCTTGTAAGAGAGAGTTATAAATTTTTATTAACCTTTATTAACCCATTCTTGCGTAACTTTCTCTTTGATATAAGAAAAATATTTGATATGCAAGAAGATATCTCGATCAAAAACACGATAAGAAGAACAGATTTTTTAAAATAGTAGTTTGCACAATATTTAATACGTTACACAATAGTACATCTACATGTTTCTGAAAAAGTTTCTGTTAAAGTGACAACGAATTTTATAGTAATTTTACTTATCTCTATATATGCCATTTATAACTAAAGTATCGAAAATACACCTATTTTAACAACTGGTAGCTTTTATATTTTTTAACGTTTTGAAATAATTTGTTAAATACATAATATGTTGAATACACAGTAACGTGAATACGAGTAATGGACGGATCGACGTAAATAAAGCAAAACAATCCCCGATTTTAACTGGATTATTTATAAATTTAACGCGATCCACATTTCTAACAAAGCTGAAAGTTGTTTTGACATTAAGAATAGATATCTATCGCATATTTATTAATTTCACTATTTAGAACTCTGTTTCCATTACTTCGACGACTCACATTTATTAAATCATCTGTGAAATAAGTTTCTGTCTAGTCGCACATATATTTTTCATCGAGCAATTCAACGTGTACACTTACAAGATATACAATGTATATTTATTAACAGGATATTCCAGCCTTCAAGATCAACGATCACATTATGTCATCAAACATCCAATCTGTCCAGAATAATTCTGACAGTGTGACTATGAGAAAAGAAGTCGGTAAGTGTTCATTTGCAGACATGTCTAAAATTCCAGAATCTACGGATAAGTATTGCAAGAAAATGTATGTATGTATAAAACATTATCAAAATAAAATAAAATTACAAAAAATTATTAAAATAATATAACTTTGGAAATTCAAGAAAATGAAAATTAAATCTAAAGAAATATCTCTCAACAACAAGAAGAATATAAATATAAATTTCATCCTCGAAAAAAGAAAAAGAAAGAGAGAGAAAGAGAGAGTGAGAAAAAGAGAGAGAGACAGAGAGAGAAAGAGAGAGTGAGAAAAAGAGAGAGAGACAGAGAGAGAAAGAGAGAGAGAGATATACGCGCAGAGACCGTACGCGAAACAGTTTTAAAAAAAGTCAATTATGTTTCTACGTCTGAAAAACACAGACACTATTTGAGATATTATTTGATTATTTTAAAAATTATTATTGTCTACGTTAGTTTTCATACTTTATAATTTATGTTTATCTTTTTATTCCCCTTTTAATTTAGAAATGCCTGACATTTGAACTCATTTATCATGAGATATACTATTTTTTTTACTAAGAATTTATATATAAAAAATTGTTCTATTTTACCTTTTCTCAAATACTGAAATCAGAATTAGATAAAAATGAAGATGAGGGGTGGCACCTTCGATGACCTTGACCTTGACATATTTTGTCAAAGTCATGACTCATGACCCTGAGTAACATTCAAAGGATTTTAGTCGTCGGTCCTTCTTCATTAAAAAGTTATTAACAAAAGAATTTCCACAAATTATATGCAATTTTCAGACACAATGTACGTTTTATAAAATGAATCTCAATCAGATTCATTCATTTATGTGTGTTAAGTCGATGGCGGGGGCGGGGAAGGGGCTGCACCCGCTCCCGAAAAGAACCTAACATAACCCATTCTCTAGAGGTGAAGAAATAAAAAAACACTTTTGAGTGCAAAACGAGGTATATGTTTCTATAGCTCCACATGGGTTTGCAACTTTCCATTCTAAGCAAGGTTCACCCCCATCATCCCCTACTTTCAGTGCAAAACGAGGTCTATGTTCTTACAATTTTACATGGGTTTGCAACTTTCCACGCAATTTACCTTTTTTTTTATATTTAAATACAGACAATAATTTGATACTACTATTTGAAAGCAGAGGATGATGGGGATGGACCTTGCTTTGCGTGGAAAGTTGCAAACCCATGTGAAATTATAAGAACACAGACCTCATTTCGCACTGAAAGCAGAGGATGATGGGGGTGGACCTTGCTTCGCGTGGAAAGTTGCAAACCCATGTGGAACCGTA
The DNA here is from genome assembly GCA_963971435.1 of Lasius platythorax. Lineage (NCBI taxonomy): Eukaryota > Metazoa > Arthropoda > Insecta > Hymenoptera > Formicidae > Lasius > Lasius platythorax. The sequence goes on from OZ020548.1 coordinate 3,252,723, forward strand.
CATTTATAGACCTCGTTTCGCACTGTAGACAGAAGGCGGTTTGGGGTAGACCTCGCTTCACGTGGAAAGTTGTAAACCCATGTGGAACCGTACATTTATAGACCTCGTTTCGCACTGTTGGCAAGGGGCGGTGTGGGGTGGACCTCGCTTCGCCTTGCAAAGTACATGCGTGGATAACGCAAATATGTAAATAATGCGGTATTTACGCCAGGTTAAGTTCAAAGTATAGAGTTAGGCGCACATTTATATCCGTCTAAAAAAGACATCACAGATGTAAAAAAAAAAAGCGCTAAGTACATCTTTCTCTAGCCAAAATAGTTCCTTACAAAAATTAATCGCCATCAAAAATATTATCTTCTCAAAAATTATATTTATAAATTATACATATTTACAAAAATTAATCGCCATCAAAAATATTATCTTCTCAAAAATTGTATTTATAAATTATATTACCATCAAAAATATTATCTTCTCAAAAATTATATAAATTTTATTATACTAGCCAAAATAATTATTTACAAAAATTAATCGCCATCAAAAATATTTCTCAAAAATTATATTTATAAATTATATTTTATATTTATTAATAAACGGGAAAAGAACTTAAAATATTAGCATCAAAAAGAAGTGAAATCAAAAAATCACGCTAAGTAAATTTAGAAAAATAATATAATGGATAATTCAGATTAATTATTTTTATAGAATAGATCTATTTTACAGAAAATATTAAAATTGCGAAATTTTGCATTCTTTTATCTATCTAATATTGCATTCTATTCTATTTGCAGAAGCAAGTGAAATGCAATAAAATATATATATATAGTATGCTATATATAGTATGCTCACCCCCCTACTATGGTAGGGGGTGTAAATATATATATATAATAAACTTTATTTATATCTCTAAATAATTATTCATATTTATTTAATCCAAATATACTCAAACGTATATTCAAGAAAAGATAATACGACAAAAAATGTAGAAAATTTAAAAATTAAAGTTTAATGCAAAAAAATTTAAAGTTAAAAAAATAACAGTTAAAAAATTAAAGTGAAAAAATTAAAGGAAACATATTTTATGCAAAAATTTATAGTTAAAAGGATAAAAGCTAAAAATTAAAGTTAAAAAAATAAAAGTAAAAAAATTACATTTGCAAAAAACTTAGCGCTGTTTTTCCAATTATTATATATTTTCAATATATTTATACAGGGTGTTTCAAAATTGCTCGGCACTATTCTAGGGACGCGTTCTCTCAACCAAAATAAACAAAAAAGTTCTTATAAACATAGGTCTCAAACCTATTTGTTATCAAGATATTAAAGGGTAAAGATAACCATTCAAAGTAATTTTTCAAGTAATTCATTCAAGTAATTCTTCTTCCAAGTTTGCAGTTCGTTGAAATCTTTATCGACCAGTTGTCATAAAAACCTCTAATAGCCACATCACACTATTAGAAATATATCTTTACCCTTTAATATCTCGGTAATAAATAAGTTTGAGATATGTTTATATATGAACTTTTGTGTTTATTTTGATCTAGAGGACGCGTCCCTAGAATAGTGCAATTTTGAAACACCCTGTATACATATATACAATAAATTTTATTTACATTTCTAAATATTTAATCATATCTACTTAATTCAAATATACTCAAACGTATATTCAAGAAAAGGTATTACAAGGCACAAAAAATTAAATTTAGAAAATTAAAAAATTTTAAGTTAGAAAGAAATTAAAAAATTATAGTTAAAAAATTAAAGTAAAAAAATTTAATGCAAAAATTTTTAAGTTAAAAAAATAAAAATTAAGAAATAGGTTAAAAAGGTAAAATTAAATTTTTAATTAAATTTAAAGTTAAAAAAATTACAGTTAAAAGATTTAATGCAAAAACATTTATAGTTAAAAAAATAAAATCTAAAATTGAAGTTAAAAAAATAAAGGTAAAAAAATTTCATTTGCAAAAATACTTCGAAAAACAGCGCTGCTTTTTGCAAATGTAATTTTTTTACCTTTATTTTTTTAACTTTAATTTTTAGCTTTTATCCTTTTAACTATAAATTTTTGCATAAAATATGTTTCCTTTAATTTTTTCACTTTAATTTTTTAACTGTTATTTTTTTAACTTTAAATTTTTTTGCATTAAACTTTAATTTTTAAATTTTCTACATTTTTTGTCGTATTATCTTTTCTTGAATATACGTTTGAGTATATTTGGATTAAATAAATATGAATAATTATTTAGAGATATAAATAAAGTTTATTATATATATATATTTACACCCCCTACCATAGTAGGGGGGTGAGCATACTATATATAGCATACTATATATATATATATTTTATTGCATTTCACTTGCTTCTGCAAATAGAATAGAATGCAATATTAGATAGATAAAAGAATGCAAAATTTCGCAATTTTAATATTTTCTGTAAAATAGATCTATTCTATAAAAATAATTAATCTGAATTATCCATTATATTATTTTTCTAAATTTACTTAGCGTGATTTTTTGATTTCACTTCTTTTTGATGCTAATATTTTAAGTTCTTTTCCCGTTTATTAATAAATATAAAATATAATTTATAAATATAATTTTTGAGAAATATTTTTGATGGCGATTAATTTTTGTAAATAATTATTTTGGCTAGTATAATAAAATTTATATAATTTTTGAGAAGATAATATTTTTGATGGTAATATAATTTATAAATACAATTTTTGAGAAGATAATATTTTTGATGGCGATTAATTTTTGTAAATATGTATAATTTATAAATATAATTTTTGAGAAGATAATATTTTTGATGGCGATTAATTTTTGTAAGAAACTATTTTGGCTAGAGAAAGATATACTTAGCGCTTTTTTTTTACATCTGTGATGTCTTTTTTAGACGGATTTCACATATTATTGCAAAAAGAGAAGTATAGTAAGAACTTTTTAAAATATTTATTAATAATGTAAGTATATAATATCAAAATAATAATATAATAATAATTGTAATAATAATATAATATAATAATAATTGTAATTGTAATAATAGTAATTATAATAATAGTAGTTTTAATAATAGTAATTGAAATAATAGTAATAATAATATAATATAATAATAATTGTATATGAATAATAATGATAATAATAATAATATTAATTTAAGTAATAATTTTTAATAATGAGGTTGTGGCCACGACCACCACGGCCGGCACGACCCAGATAGCACATGATATTCTGAGAATATTCTCAGAATATATATAGAATTTTTTCTAAACACCCTGAAAACATTAAAAAATTTGAATAATTACGAAGTTCATAATATAGGTTTTATAATATTTTATTATATTTAAGTCAGTTCACAGTTTTATGTACAAAATTATGTCCGTACGAATCTGCTTTTACTACAAGTATGTATGTATGTATGTATGAATCTTTATTGTTCCCCTATGGGGTTACAAATTCCGCATGCGTACATCCCTCTCTTAACCTAAACTTATTCTACTGCCTTATCTCTACCCCTTAAATCTACTCCATCTCGCCATTCCTCTCCCTGCCTATATATATATCTCTCTCTCTCTCTCCTTTTTATATATCTCCATTTCCTTCCTTAGCCTAGTTCTTATTCTACGCCTTAATTCTACGCCTTAATTCTATTCTCTATCTCCTACTTCTTACTTCTACCTTATCCTACCTGGACCTCCGCTTCCGCTGTACTTTCTCCTCTTTCTCACTTACTCTCTCTCTCTCTCTCTCTCTCTCTCTCTCTCTCTCTCTTTCTCTCTCTCTCTCTGTCCCTCTCTTTCACCCTCTCTCATTCTCCGTCCCCCCATTCCTCTCCTTCTCTCTCCCCTCTTCACCCTCCCTCTCTCTCTCTTCTCTCACCCTCTCTATCTTCTTCATCCACTCTTCCCCTCCACCGTTTCCACCCAGTATTTTCCGGCTCACCTCCTCCCATCTCTCCCCATCCCCCAACCCTCCTCCTAAGCACCGCTCCCAGATATGCTCCCACGTCTCTTCCTCTTCCCCACATATTCTACACCTTCTCTTTCCCTCCCAGTACAATCCCTCTCTCATTTCATTTCCCAATCTAAATCTCAGCACTCTCCTCCATCTACCCTCCGCCCATCCTTTTGTCATGAACTCTGGTATTTCCTCCCCTTTTATTTCTCTATACCATTTGTTAAAACTTGAATCCTCTATTTTCCTCCTCCTTTCCTCCTTCTGTCTTTTCTTATCACTTTCCTCCAATTTCTCATATTCCACTCCTTCCTCTTCCCCTTCCTGCACCCCTCTTTCTCTCATAAACTCCTTCTCCTGTTCCCATTCCCCCACTATCTTTTCCTTACTCCATCTCTCCTTCATCTCTTCCCAACATTTCCTTGCTATTTCGCTTCCTTTGCCTTCCTCTAGCCTCTTTTTGAAATTCCACGCCCTTTTCCCAGCCCTCCCCCTCATCATTTCTATTCCTATCTCTTCCCTTACCATATAACCTGGTGTCCTACAATTTAACCCTAATGTCCATTTCATGTATCTTTCATGTACTCCCTCAATCTCCCTTCTTTCCTTCCATCCCCATACCTCCGCTCCATATCCCATCACGGTCCACACCAACGTATCAAATAACCACATTCTCCTTTTCCAGTCCTTCCCCCATAATCTTTTCCCTATCCCCCATACCTCCCTCATCACCACCGCCGCCCTTCTCCCCCTTTCTCTTACATGTGCTTCCTGTCCCCCGTTCTTCTGTAACGTGTATCCTAAATATTTGAACTCTTTCACCTCCTCTAGCTTTCTTCCCTTCCACCTCCAGTCCACCTTTTTCGTCCTCCCCCCTCCTTTCCTAAACCTCATAACCTTTGTCTTTTCCTCATTCAGTTCCAGCCCTTTCTTTTCTAAATATCTTTCTAACCTGCTTAGCATTGCCCTCATATCTTGCTCTTCTTCTGCCATCAAAACCACGTCATCCGCATATGACAGCATGTATATTTTCCCTTCGCCTAACCTCACACCTCCCCAACCTCCTTTTGCAATCTCTTCCTGTAGGTCTGCTATCAATATATTAAATAAAGTTGGGCTTATTGGGCATCCTTGCCTTACTCCTCTCGCCGTCCAGAACTCTTCTCCTATCCTCTTTCCCACTCTTACCCTACTCTTTGTCTCCCTCAGCATCTCCTCCACCCTCACCACCAGCCCCTCTCTGACTCCTCTTTCCCGCATCGCCTTAACAACTGCATCCCTGTCTACCGTGTCATACGCCGCCTTCAGGTCTACGTAAACCGCTGTCATTTTCCCTCCTTTCTTACCTAGTTGCCTATTTACTAAATAATTGAGTGCAAAAATCTGGTCCACCGTTCCTCTCCCTCTCCTAAATCCCGCCTGGCTTCCTGAAAGTAGTTTCCTCTCCTCCACCTCTCCTCTTAACCTTTCTCCTAACGCCGCCGCGTATATTTTGTACAACGACGGCATTAGCGTCACCCCTCTATAATCCCTCACTTGTTCTCCTTTCCCTTTTTTAACTATTGGGACTATCAACCCCTCCTTCCATTCCTCCGGCCATCCCTCCCCCCTCCATACCCTCTTACATAACCCCCATACCCACCTTTTGATCTCATCCCCTCCATATTTTCATACCTCGTTTGGGATCCCATCCTGCCCTATTGCCTTCTCATCCTTCAAACCATCTATTATCTTCTTTACCTCTTTCCACTCTAGATCCTCCTCCCTATCCCCTTCCCCCTGTTCTTCCCTTCTTTCCTTTCTCCCTCTCACTACTCTCCCTTCTACTGCCCCTAGCAACCCCATGAAATACTCCTTCCATTCTTCTATCTTTATTTCCTCATTCACCCTTTTCCATCTTTTTCTTTCTCTTCTCACAATCTCCCACACTTCTCCCTCCGTCTTTGCTTCCCCAGCCTCTCTCAACATCCTCTCTCTTTCCTCCTTTTTCTTTTTTTTGCACATTTCTTTATACCCTCTTTTCTTTTCTCTATACCTATTCCTTTCTCCTCCCTCCGCTCTCCATCTTCTCAGTTCTTTTCTCACCTCTTTTTTCCTTTTTCTGCATTCCTCGTTTCACCATCCTCTCCTATTCCTCTTCCCATATCCCCTTTGTTCCTCGCACACTTCTAACGTCTCCTTTATTCTGCCTCCCATCTCTTCCAATTCTTGCTGTATCTCTTTTCCTTCCTCCCTTATTATCCCTAGCCCCCTCCTAAACTCATTTCTGCCTTCTTCATCCCAAGTTCCTCTCCTTATTATCCCCGCTCCCCCTCTCCTTCCTTCACTACCCCTTTCCTTCCCCTTCATCCATAAAATCACCGGATGATGGTCCGAATCCACCTCCTCTCCTACCTCCAATCTTTCCATCCTATCTCTTATCTCCCCGTTCCCCAGTATATAGTCGATTACCGTATCTCCCCTTCCCCCTGTATACGTGAATTCTCCCTCTTCATCTCCTGCCGCACTCCCATTCAGTATTGACCATCCCCTTTCTTCTAAACATTCTACTAGCATCTTTCCATCTTTATTCATTTTCTTATCCTTCGACCTCCTCCCCTTAACTTCTTCCTCCGATTCTTCCCCCCGCCATCCCCCTTCTTCTTCAGTCCTCGCGTTGAAATCCCCCCCTATTATTGTCTTTATCTCTTCTCCCCTTCCTCCATCCATTCCATTATCCCCTTTAGCTTCTTTCCCATATCCCCGTTCACATATATCCCTACTATTCTCCACATCTCTTCTTCCCTTTTCATCTTACATACTATTCTCCCCTCTTCCTCCTCCTCCTCCTCCACCCTTACCATTGTTAAATTTTTCTTCACCCCTAGTAATATCCCTCCTACCGCTCTTCCTTTCCTATTCCTTCTTTTGGCCATTTGCGATTTCCAAACAAACTCTTTCGGTAATTTTTCCTTTAACCTTTCCCAGTCCTTCTCCTCTATCCAAGTCTCCGTCATAACCACTACTTCCCATCCTCTTAACCTCCTCCAAAAGTCACTATCTTTATTCTTCACCCCCGCTACGTTCCAAAAAGCTACCCTCCACCCTTCTCCCTGCTCCTCCTCCTCTCTGCTCTTTCCTCTCTCTATCCCTTTCCGTTCCCCTCTCCCTCCCTATTTTCCCCCTGTTCCCTCCATATCTTCCCCTCATCGTCCCTTAGTCTTTCCTCCTCTTCTTCCCATCTCCACCATTTTCCGTCAATCTGTATCTTCCCATATCCTACCCAGACTCTTTTGTTCCTTCCTCTCTCCCCCCATGCTATTTTCTCCAAATTCCTTCTCATCATTCGCTCCTTCCACGTTAGATCGTCGTCCATTCTCACCTCTTTATCTTTCAGATCTCTTCTTTTCCTCATTACTTCTTTCTTTTCCTCTACACTGTTTAATTTTATTATTGCTATCCCTTTCTCCCCCTCTTTTCTCCCTCCCACGTATCTCTTTTCCTTTCCCTCCGTTTCTATCCCTAGCTCTTTTAAGATCTCTCCTACTCTCCTTTCTACTTCCTTCTCTCCTCCCCTTAATCCTTTTATCACTATGTTCCTTCTTCTCTCCTCCCTCTCTTTCCTTTCCTCCCTCATTTCTATCCTTTTTATTCTTTCTTCCATCCCTTTCTCTTTTTCCTCCTCCCCCTTCCCTTCCCCCTTCGTCGCCACATCTTTCATCCCTTCCTCCAGTTCCTCTATTCTTTTCCTCATTTCTTCTTTCTCCTGCCTCCACTTCTCTTCCTTTTCCCCAATCTTCCTCTCTACCATTATCTCCATCTCTTCTCTCATTTCCTTCATATGCCCTCTCAACTCCTCCCTCAACATCTCTTTCACTTCTCTTATCCCATCCTTCAGTTCTTTCTTCCAATCCTCCTTTATCTCTTTCCACCATCTACCCTCTCCTCCTTCTCCCTCAACTACTCCTCTTTGCGGCGATCTCATCACCCTTTTCCCTTCCTTGAAAGCCCAACCCTCCTCTACCCATTTTTCCCCTTCCCCCTCCTCCATCTTTTCTCTTTTCCTTTTCCAAATTTCCTCAATATTCCCCGTGCTCCCCCTTCTTTCCGCTTCCTTTTTTCCTTCTTCTCCTAACTTTATCTTTATTTTTGTCCCTTTGTTTTTTACCTCTTCCATCCTCTCTATCTGCTCTCGCCGCTTTCTACCTATCTCTCTTATCACTTATCTAGTTTCCCTTCTATCTGTTCTCTATTCCCTGCCTCACTTCTTCCTTCGAGTCTCCCCTCTACCTACTCTCTGGTCCCTGCTTCACTTCCTTCGAGTCGCCCCTCTATCTACTTTATGCTCCCAGCTCTCTCTCCGTTCCTACCTGTTCGCCGTCTCTCTATGTATTTTTCTGCTCCTTGCTCTCGCCTTTCTGCCGCCGCGTGCCTGCCTTTTCTCTCCTCTACCTTCCTATTCCCTCCATCGCTACCTCCACCTCTGCTCCCCCGTACACTTCTCTCCCCTCTCTTCCACTCACCCTCTCCACTCACTCTCTCACTCCTCAAAAACTTTCTCTCTCGCTCCCTTAACTCGCACACACTTTCTGTCACCTTAGCTCTATCTCACCGGAAACGGAAGTCCTACTACAAGTAATCTCTTTAATAATTAAATATTACATATAATTGCACTTCTTTATACTTTATAATTTTGTACCAAGTAACGCGAACAAAAGTGACGAACAAAGGAATAAAAAATATACTACCGCTCAAAAGTCCAGCGTTTGAAACAAAAATTAAATATTAAACTTTTTGCTTTGTTATAACAGTCAAATTAAAACAAAAAAAAACAGAAAATTAATTCTGCGCGTTTAGCGGAGCTTTCGAGCATCGCTCTTTGGCGTGAGCAAGCCAAATTTTGATTGGAGCTGACATTTCTTCCTCCGTGAAGTTCTGATAATGTTTTCTCAGCGCACCTGAAACAATGTTATTTTAATAATTTAGTTGATATATTTTAAATCATATTAACTGCAAATTTTTACACTTCATAATTGATAATTCATAACTTACCAAGTATCACTTTGCATATCATTAGGTCTACAAATACGTTTTTCTTCTTGCCCCCGACCCAGCTATAATGAACGGCAAGTTCGTTTGTAAATGTTTGCCGCATTATTTTTAAAGATAAATTCTTCATATCGCGGCCTCCTATGTTGTCAACTCCTTAACCTGTTGCAACATAATGAATGTTATTTATATTTAAATGATCCTTAATCCTTATGTATATATATAAATATATATATATATGTAATGTTTGTATATAATTTTAATTTTGTCTAAAAATGATTACTCTATATTTTGTGGGAGATTTATATTTACTAATTTTTTTCTATATTTGTCATCCTCCTTGAGCTTATGTTCCAATTCTTGTAGAGCCACTTCATCTTTCAATGGAAGGTTGTACCAAATGTCGATGATCTCGACTTCTTTGGGACTTTGAGGTTGGCGATTTTTTTGTTCCGAGATGCACTCGAATTTTTCTAGTATTTTCTTTTGCCCTTTTCTTAGAGCTGTCACTTGCAGATTCAGAGAAATTAATTTCCGAGCGATGAATCGGTAATACTCTGTAGGACCTATAATGTATAGAAAATGTTAAATATTAGTATGACATATATTAAACATATGATAAAGAATAGAAAAAATTAATTATAATTTATTGCTGATTTTTTAACAACTCTTGTTAATCTCACCATTTGTTAAAGAACTGGCTGGCGCGTCCAAGAATTTATCCAGGTACCGAAACTTTGTTCCTGCGTTTTCTAGGGACTGTATAGAACCGCCATAGAATAATTCTACGGATAAATAAATTAAATTTATTAATGAAATTTATTAAATTAGAAACTGTTCATTACATACACTTATAATGAGTTATTCTATCTTTATGAATGTTTAAAAAAAAACTATAAAAACAAAATGGAATTTTTTAAAAACGTGATTTTTTCCTAAGATTTGGATATTTTGAATTGCAAAAATATGTATTTTGAAGTCAAATAAACCAAACACGAAAAAATCCTGAAATCGCACTACGCCGAGGATACGAACTCTGATTGAGTTGAAATTGAGTACCAGTTCTGGTTTATTACATTCTCTTTGGCACTACGGCGTAATGAGATTTGAGAGCTTTTCCACAATTGCTGTTTACAGCCGAATGAAGAGGTTAATTTGACTTTAAAATGCGCATTTTTGTAGTTCAAAACATCCGAAATCATGAAACAATAATTCCTAAAAAATCGCCCACTCCTTTAATAACTTTCATTAATACACGAACCTTTCTCTGTGCCGATGGCACTAGATTCCTTGCGATACAATGATTGAACAAGCTCCTCGTCCTCTGAGAAGGTCTCATCACAACGGCTCAGCTCAGAATCGAATTTTGGTGTACTTGGCACATTATTCGCGACCTTCTTCACTGCAATTTCGAAATAATTATTCCATAATAAACAGACAATGAATTTATTTAAAAATCATTCATTTTTACGATATACTTACCCACGCCTCCAAGTTTGTCTCCATTTTTACTTTTCCCCATTTTGCTCTTTTCGAATGTAGAAGAAAACTTAGTACTAGAAGTTTCACGCATTAGTGCGTTTTCCTCACACTGTTTAAGAGCAGCTACTTTATTTCCTGAAATAATCGTTCATGAAAACATTGAAAGGAGTTCTTCTACAATATTTACTATACAGTGTGTTTCAGAACACTCATCCCATCTTTTTTTTACTAAAAAGCGATGTGACTGGAAGTTGGTGAAAAATATTTCGTTACACCCACCTACCCGAAGAATCTATATATTGTCTTTTCCCGAAACAATCCGAAATTTTTTCATCAACTTCGGGTTATATCAAGTTTTCAAAAAAGAGTGGAGCGGGTGGTCTAAAAACCTTGTAAATTATAAAAAAGATTTGACGTATAGTCTAAATGTTCAATTAAAAGGAAATTCTGTTAAATTCGTTCTCAAGAATAAAGTATTTTCTTCAATATACTAAATTTTTTTTTTTCACCGTCCCATTTGGTGGATTCAATATATATTCTTTCATCAGCGCAAGTATAACAACTTGTACTTTTTATTATTATTACAATTACCTTTCTTTTTTTCATTAGTTTCTATGTTTTTTGTGGAACTTTTTCCCGGAAATTTAGGAAATTGCGGAACGTTTACTACTCGCTCGTCTTCTGATTCGGTACCTTCATCGCTGCTTTGAACATATTTGGCCCTTGTTTTTCTCGTTCGTTTCAAAATCTCGTCTCTCTCAGAACCCGTAGGTACATCTGAGAAAATCTCGGCATCTCTCATTTTTTGCCGAGCTTTCTCGTACGATGCTGAAAGTCATTTAAATTATATACATTTTAATATATATAAATTCGATAGCTCAATCTTGCGAGCAGAGATGGACAAAATTGTAATTAACTGAGCTAAAATTGACAATTATATTTTTAATGTGATTGGCGGTCGACGTATTAAAAATTACTATTAACATTTGTAATTTATCACCGATCTATTAACAATTACATTTTTAATTGAAATGGAAATAATTTTGATTACATTATTCGTTCAATTAAAAAAGTAATTGAGGCTTTTTATCATCAATTATTTATTAAAAAAATGTAATTGTTAATTGGCCATAGATGAAATGTTAAGAAAGTAATTAATAATTGACGGACTAAATTGATACTGACCATCCCTGCTTGGGATGGATATTTGAATCATCTGGTAAGGTATTGTGAAGTTTAGAACGTTCGGTGAATGCGAATTTCATAAATTCTTTTAGACGTTATGGGTTCTTTTAGAATGTTCAATTGATACCGTATATTTTACACGTCAAATATGACCAAATCTTATTTACTCGTGCCACTTATTTATAAACTTTTTACAAAATGTATTTTTAGAATGTTCTAAACTTCAATCGGACAAAAATAGTGGCTTACACGTGCTTCCTATAATTCCCTTTAATAGAAATGTAGGCCATGACTCTTGCCACTCTTCCATTTCTTTGACTGCTTTATCGAATCGTCTTTGTGAAGGGAACGATGGCCAACGAACTTTTGTTACGTCATCATTGATCCACGATTTGGGTATTATTTGTATACCATCGTGAAATTCGGCAATGACGTAATTTTGTAAATCTGTCATTATCTGTAGTTACAAATAGTAAAGCGAATAATTTAATTAGTATGTAATAGTGTAAATACTGCAAATTTATTGTTCCAAGCCGGCAATTTGACGTATTTCTTTGTAATACTTGTCAATGGCCACGCTTTCAGCTCCGATAATTTATGGACTAAAAAGATTCCAATATTCGAAGAATCACACGGTACGGAAAAGAGGTTTTCCTTCTTTAAAAACGCGTTACCAATAATTACATAAATTTGTCGCCTTGGACAGCACGCAATATTTTGCAACAAAACAATAGTTCCATCGTTTAAGCCACAACAACTATCAGCGCGGGAGTTAGCGCGTAATTTCATAGTAGCTGATGATTATTACTTTGTATTGCGGATTAGTATAGCCAACCAGAAGCGGACCATCGGCGTGTGCAGATTCAATGTGCGGGCAAAATTCGGCAACCATCGGTACCAGTGGTGCCAGTACTGATATATTCTTTTCCTTTTCAGCACATCTTCGTATGATTTGTTGTAGTGATTGATTTGGCTTTCTCATCATTTTTTTAAATGTTTGCATATGATTTTCATATATATGCACTAAAATGCTGAATCGGACCAAATTTCTTCACAAAGGAAATGAAGTGCACAGCTTGGTGAACGTTTGCTGATACATTGTGAGTTCCGTACAATAATTCAAATGACAAAATAAAATGTTCCACGAGTTCTTGTGCATAATCCAATAATTCGTGGCATTTTTCATCGCTCATAATTCTTACTGCCACATGCAGCGTCATGAAATGGTTATAGATGTCGCTGCGCAATGATCGCAATACCACTGGCCCTGTGTATAGAAGAATTTGTCTAAATTCAGTAGCCTTCCACAACTTGATAAATTTCAGTGATCTTGGCTTTCTTGCAAAATCAACTGGAATATACGATTCAATCTCACTTACCAAACGAGAAGATATCCGTTCTACTTCGATATGCGGAAGCCGATGATGTTGCAGAACCGACCATAGTCACGGAATCATCGCGGTTTCCTGCGCGCTGTTCGCACAAAGCGCCGACGCGCGCACACTCAAAGGAGTGCGCCGCGCAACACGTCACTCGTCGCGTATCGATTCAGAATCGATAAAATAGGTCGATTGACAGACCCTTCAAACGGGCAACCGCCGCACAGTAAAAACAAAAATATTTGCGACCCTCCGACTTTCTGGAAGATTCGCAGTCACCTTCTCCTTAGCAATTAAATTATTTATTGTTGTCGCGAATCTTCTAGAAGGTCGGGGCTCATAAAAGACCGTGCCCAAGACCGCTCGGGGCCTTTTGTCGCACGCTTTCGTCGCACAAATGTATACCTTTCGCACTCGTAAATCCAATCAATTCTCGCCAAGTCTTTCGCGCACTGAATTGATCGCGATTTTATCGCACGTTCGCTGCACTGCCGTGCTCCGCGGATTGCACCGATTTCCGTTCGTTTGTGAAAAGGAACTGTATATACCTGTGTGCGTCTGTTGTAATATATCTCTTTTGTCTTTAAACTGAGTCTCGACTTTTTTTGTGCCACTAAACGTTCACTGTATCACGCACTTCCAACTTCTCCGCGGTCGGGCTCCGAGATCGCGTAGCTCAATACCGAACAGATATTCCAAGTCGCCGTTTAATAATAGGTTTAGCATTCTACGCATGATACCCAAATCTAGTAAATGCATAAGGTCATGTGGAACGTTCGTGACTGGACCAAACCCCGGAATTTCTACCAAACAACTAGTAATCCCTCGGTATTCTTCGTCGGTTTTATTCCGAAAATCATCATCCGTTCTTGCAGGAGCATGGATTTGTGGAAAACACACCCTCCTGTTAACTAAGTCGCCTTCGACAATGCAAGTAGGACAGCTTGAATACCCCGAATGTCCTTTAGTGCATAAAACAAATGACTTAGCGGGCATGTCACAGATTAAAGAGTCGATGGCACATTGTATACGAATATCGTTCACAAGTATTCCTTCCGTGCATAACTGTTTCGCTTCAGTCACGAAATCTTGTAAAAAATCGTTAACATTTGTAGGTTTTTTCTCCCCGCAATATATACCAATTACAAATACGTTTTTATACGGCTTTACTGATCCCAATATGGGCCACAACTGTTTTGGCGATGATTTCGATAATGGTAGACCGTCGATATTGACGGATATTTTGATCACGCTTTCCGGAACAGTCGACATATGCTTTACGATAAATTCAACCCCCTTTAATAGGCCCACATGGCAATATTCTCCGGGAGGAACAATTCTTGTTTCTGTATTCCTCGGCGTACTTAATAATGACCGCGGATCCGAGGGCAAATTTGCATGTGCAGGATATCAATTTCCGCAGCAGTGATTTCAACGCTACGTGTGGTATGTTATACTGAACAGACCAATTCGAAAGAAATTTTTTCAAATTATCTTCTTCAAGAATATCGTAATCACTTTCATCGTTTACTGCATCCATTTCCTGATAATCATCAGCCGCTATCACTTCTTGCTCTCGTTCTTCTTCAAAATCCTGGTCTGCTTTCTCCTCTACCTCCCTTCAGCCTCTTGAGTATTTTGCTGCTCTTCAATCCCTTCCATCTCCTGACGATTATCTACTTCCATACCAGGTAGTTCTTGCATTTCTAGCCTCTCATTGTTAACTACAGTAGAACTAGTTTGTGGTACATTCTGCGGAGGCGATTCAAAAAGTGAATCTACTAATGCGTTAGCTTATTGTTCCGCAAGTCTTCGGATGTGTCGCTTGGAAATATTCGAAACACTTTTCCGCATTTTACCTAGTAAATTTTATTGCGGTATAATCAAATCAGAATGCTATGAAATATGCTATGCTATAAAATCATAATGATTAAGTATTTGTTATTTAGGATGATAACAATGAGTTTGTATTTCTCATCACTATTCTATAGACAGGGACCACTGTACTCATAATGATGAGAAATACAAACTCATTGTTATTGTTCTAAATAACAATTTTGGTTCCGACAGATTTGCTTATTATATATTTCTACTTCATCAATAATATTAAATAAATAAATTGTATTTTATTTTTTTCTATAAATATATATTCTCTTTTACAACATATAATTATTGATGAAATAATAAATACAATTCTTAAAAATATAAAAGTTATATAATCAAAATATATTAACATATAATAACATTAATTGAATTTGGTAAATATTTAGTATAACGGAGCCACTCCCGATTTTCATAATTTTGAAATATGTTGTCAAGGTCATCACCTTGAGTAATGTTGTGAAGGTTTTAGTTGGGGGTCGTTGCTTATTAAAAAGTTATTAACAAAGAATGTATAATCAATTGTAAATATTGCGTTTAACGGAGCAACGAGATACGGTTGTAACCTTGACATATGTTGTCAAGGTCATCACCCTTAATAACACTCAAAAGGTTTTAGCCGTCGCTCAGTGTTCATTAAAAAGTTATTAACAAAAAAGTTTACTTGCTGTAATGTCGGTTTAATATTATCGTTATTATACTTCTATGTTCTTACAATTCAACATGGGTTTGCAACTTTCCACGCGAAGCAAGGTCCACCCCCAACATCCCCTGCTTTTAATGCGAAACGAGGCCTATGTTCTCACAATTTCACGTAGGTTTGCAACTTTCGCGTTGAAATTTCCAATCCCAGCTTAAAAATATCTTTTAAAACTTTCCCATCCACACAAAAATTGTGGGGTGCACCTCGCTTCGCGTTGTAAAGTGTATGCGTGGACGCAGTGGGTTCCGCCCCCCCTACGGGGGGGCTCCACTTCCGGAAAATATAACCTAACCCAAACCTATTTCTAATTTAAAACTAAAATTTGGTTTGGGTTAGGTTATATCTTCCGGAAGTGGAGCCCCCCCGTAGGGGGGGGGGGGCGGAATCCACTGCGTCCACGCATACACTTTCCAATTCACACAAGAATTGTGCGGATTTTATATTCAAAATTCAATTTATATTCAAAAAGACATTTGATTTTGATAAGCGATTAGACGCTTTCTTTAAGGTAATGGCAATTAAATATCCTGCAACTGAAGATATAAATAACTAAATAAAATGAAATATAAATAAAACTGTGCAGTGCTTTATTAAACTATTATTTTGTTTTTTGACAACACATACATGTATATTTTAGGAATATGTGTATATATTATAAAGTGAATCTATTAAATGTAGATGGTGTCAGAAAAATTATTGTTTTATTTTATAAACTTATTTTGTTTATAACTTTTTAATAAGCAACGACCCCCAACTAAAACCTTCACAACATTACTCAAGGTGATGACCTTGACAACATATTTCAAAATTATGAAAATCGAGAGTGGCTCCGTTATACTAAATATTTACCTTGAATTTAATGAAAACAATTTTTTTTTATTCAATAAATAAATTTACATTAAATAATAAAAATATTATACCATGAAAAATAAAATAATTCTATAAAATAAAAATAGTATTATAAATAAATAATATAATATAATAATTTAAAGGCTTCCGGTTCCGGACTGTGTGCGAGTGACAGGTGTGTGAGAGTGTGTTAGAATTTGGTGTAAGAGCGAAGAAAGGAGTGAGTTGTGAGCGTGTGGTACGGGTGGAGGCGCTTGTGGTATACGAGAGGAAGGCGGAGGGGAAGGGAAGGTGAATACGAGAGAGGGGTGGAGTAGTACGTGAGGGAAAAAGATATAGTAGGTTAGGTGGCGGGTAGGAGAGCGAGGCTAGCACGAGGCGCTGGGCCTGTGGTAAAGTGTTTAGAAGATAGGCGGTGGGAGGTTAAAGGCGGGTTCTGCTCGAGCGCGAGCGGCCGGCGTTAGGCGGGGATAAGTAAGATAGTAGATAGGCGACAGGCAGGCGAGGTGAGATAGGCGCAGGCGCAAGTGGTAGCAGGTATTAGAGTGAGACGGAGCATTTTGAGCCAGCGGAGAAATAGATAGAAGTTCTTTAGCAAAGTAAAAAGGGGTGAAAGGAAAAGAATGGAGGGGGAGGGAAAAAAGATAGTGGGGGATGAAGAAAAAAAGAGGGTGGGAAGGCCAAAAAAGGTAGAGGAGTTGGGTAAAGAAAGAAGGGGAAGTACGGGATGTTTGGAGGAGTTTTGGAAAAGAAAGAGAGGGGGGATAGAGGGGGAGGAAGTAGAAGAGGAGGATTGGAGTTCAAAAAGAAGTAAGAAAGTGGAGGGGTTACAAGAAATTGGGAGAAGCCTGGGGAGGGAGGAACTGGAAGAAATGTTCGGGGTAATGGGAGAGAAGGTGATGGGGAGAATTAGCGACGAAATGGGGAAAATGAGAGAGGAGATACGGCAAAGGGAGGAGAAATGGAAGGAGGAGAAGAGGGAGATGAAGGAAAAGATTCAAGGCCTGGAAATGAGGATACAAGAAATGGAAGGGAAGTTAGAGAGAAAGATTAAGGAGGGAGGAGGTTCAGTTGAGGGAGGGGGAAGAGGAGAGAAGGGTATGGATGAGGAAATGGTAGATAAAATGAAAGGGATAGGGAGGAAGATGGAGTTAAAGGAGAGAGAGGAAAGGAGGAACAACATAGTGATTCGTAGCCTAGAAATAGAGGAGGGGGGGATAAGAGAGGGGGTGGAGAAAGTCCTAAAAGGGATAGGGGTTAAATCAAAGATAGAGGAGGTCAGAAGGGTGGGAGGGAAATATGGGAAGGAGGGGGGAATGGTAGTGGTGAAGTTAGGCAGTAGGGAGCAGAAGAGGGAAGTAATGGAGAAAAAGAAAAGTTTGAAGGGTAGTAAGATAAGAATTGAGGATGATTTGACTTGGGAGGAGAGGAAAGTGAGATGGAAGATAAGGGAGATTGCAGAAGAGGAGAGGAGAAAAGGCAGTAGGGTATGGACAGGTTATGGAAAAATAAGAATCAATGATTGTTGGTGGAGATGGGATGAGGAGGTAGGTAAATTAATGAACTGGAAGGGTGAAATAAGAGAGGAAAGCGTAAGGCAGGGGGAAGAGGGGATTTAAGGAACAAAGAAAAAAGGAGAGAAGAAAGGAGGGAGGAAAGGGAAAAAGAAAAGTGGTGGAAGGAAAAGAAAAGGGAGGGGAAGGAACGGGGAGGGACAGGGGACAGTAAAAGGAGAGAGGTGAGAAAGAGGAGAGAGGGAGAAGTGGGAGAGTGGGTAGTAGGTTTTTGGAATGTGGCCGGGGTAAAGAATAAGGAGAAAGGTTTTTGGAAAGAAATAAGAGGATGGGATGTGGTAGTAATGGTAGAGACCTGGTTGGATGGAAAAAATTGGGAGAGGGTGAAGGGAAGACTTCCGAAAGGATATAGGTGGGAGAAGCAATTAGCGAAAAGAAGAAGTAAGAAGGGGAGGCCGATGGGAGGAATGGTGGTGGGGGTTAGGGAAGAGTTGACGGATATAAAGGTAAAGGAGATAGAAGAGAGAGAGGAAGGGGTGATGGTGGTTAATGTGAGGGTGGGGGAAGAGAGTTGGAGGATAGTGGGGGTGTATATCAATGGAGACATGGAGGGTAAATTGGAAGTGATGAAGGAGTGGTTGGAGGGGCAAGAAGAGAACGTATGGACAATGATAGGGGGGGATTTTAACGCGAGGGTAGGGTTATGGGGGGGAGAAGAGGGGGAGATTGGAAAAAGAAGGTCGAAGGATGGAAAAATAAACGGTGAGGGAAAGAAGCTGACTGAGGAGCTGGAGAGGACGGGGTGGGGGATTCTAAACGGAAGTGTGGAAGGGGATAAGGAGGGGGAGTTTACGTACACGGGGGGGAGAGGGGAATCGGTTATTGATTATATAATAGGAGAGGAAAGGGTGAGGGAAAGGGTGGTGAGGATGGAGGTAGGTGATTCTGTAGAGTCGGATCACCATCCTTTGGTGATATGGATAAGAAGGAAGGGCATGGGGTGGAGGAAATCAGGTGTGAGGAAGGGAAAACGGGGAAGGGGAAAATGGACGCAGAGGGGAGGAGAAAGAATCAGGGAGACTGAAGGCTGGGATGGAGGGGAAGATAGGGAAATAAATGAGGAGCTAGGACTAAAGATAAAACAAATTGGTGAGGAGTTAAAAGAAGGAGAAAAAGAAAGTACAGAGGCAAGAAGGAGAGGATGGTGGGATGAGGAATGCGGGGACAAAAGGAAGGAGGTGTGGAAGGTGCTAAGGAAATGGAGAAAGGAGGGAGGGAGTGGAGAAGAATACAGGAAATTAAGGGGTGAATATAAGCTGCTGTGTAAGAGGAAAAAAGAGGAGGAAAATGGAAGGTGGTTGAGGGAGGCACAGGAGGCAAGAACAGAGGGAGAGGTATGGCAGATAGTGAACAGAGAGAGGAAATGCTGGAAAGGGATAAATGAAATGATAAAGATGGAAGAATGGAAGGGGCACTTCATGAGGTTGCTAGGGGGGGTGGAGGGTAAGGTAGTAAGAGGAGGGGTGAAGAGGATTTTGGGGGAAGAGGAGGGTGAAATAGATAGGGGAGAACTAAAGAGGGTAATAGAAAGGTTAAAGAAAGGAAAGGCGTCAGGAGCGGATGGGGTCCCAAATGAGGTGTGGAAACTTGGAGGGGAAAGGATAGAGGAGTGGGCATGGAGATTCTGCAATAGAGTATGGAGGGGGGAAGGGTGGCCGGAGCAGTGGAAGGATGGGGTGATTGTTCCGCTGGTGAAAAAGGGAGGGGGAGAGAGAGTGGAGGAATACAGGGGGGTGACACTGATGCCAACTCTATATAAGGTGTACGTGGGAGTCCTGACGGAGAGGTTAAAAGAGGAGATGGAGGAGAAGACAATGCTTCCACCGGGCCAGACGGGGTTTAGGAAAGGGATGGGGGTTATGGATAATGTGTATGTGTTAAACTTTTTGGTGAATAGGCAATTAGGAAGGAGAGGGGGGCTGGTGGTGGCGACTTTTGTGGACCTGAAGGCTGCGTTTGACTCAGTGGACAGAGAGATGCTGGGAAAGGCGATGAGGGAAAGGGGAGTAAGGGAAGGGTTAAGGTGCAGGATCGAGGAAGTATATAGAGAGACAAGGAGTAGGGTGAGAGTAGGGGAGGAAATGGGGGAGAGTTTTTGGACGGCAAGAGGTGTGAGACAGGGGTGTCCGATGAGCCCACATCTGTTTAATCTGTTGATAGCAGATATGGAGGAGGTCCTGAGAAGGGGAGGATGGGGGGGGATAAAGTTAGGGGAGGAGAAGGTGTATTGCCTAGCATATGCAGACGATATGGTGCTCCTAGCGGAAGATGAAGAAGGGATGGTACATATGATGGGGAAGTTGGAGGGATATCTAGAGGAGAAAAGGCTGGAGGTTAACGTGGAGAAGACTAAGGTGATGAGGTTTAGGAGAGGGGGGGGAAGGTTGAAGAAGATGGTTTGGTGGTGGAAAGGGAAAAAGGTGGAAGAGGTGAAGGAGTTCACGTATTTAGGATACAAGTTGCAACGGAATGGAGGGCAGGAGGCACACGTTAAGGAGAAAGTTAGGAAGGCAGGTGCGGTAATAAGGCAGGTATGGGGAATAGGGAAGAGGAGGTTTGCGGAGAACTGGGAAAGAAGGATATGGTTATGTGAAAGGTTAGTAGGAACAGTGATGGAATATGGTGCAGAGATATGGGGGTGGTTAGAACGGAGGGAAATGGAAGCGATGCAGGAGAGGTGGATTAAATGGACGCTGGGGGTGGATTGGTGTACGCCGGGGTATATGGTAAGGGAAGAGATAGGGAAGGATAAATTCCGTTTGGCGGCAGGGAAGAGAGCGGTGGGTTTTGAGAAGAAATTAGAGGAAGGAAAAGGAGGAATATGGGCGAGAAAGTGTTTCTGGGAGATTAAAAGGAGGGTGAGAGAGGGAAGGGAGTTAAAAGGCTGGGAGGAAGAGAGGAGGAAATTCTTCGAGATTAAGGGTGGGATGGCAGAGGAGTTGGAAGAGAGAAGGGAAAGAGGGGAGGGAATATATGAAGGTTTAGAACAGAAGGATAGAGAGTTACAGAAGGAGGACAGATGGGAAAGGATTAGGGAATCGAGGTATAACAGGTGGTATGGGGAGATTAAGGGAGAAGGGGTGCCGAAGTACCTAAAGAAGGGTTGGGGGGAAAGTAGATGGAGGAGGGTAGCCAGGTTTAGGTTAGGAAACGAAATGAGGGATGCGAGATATTGGGAAGTGGAGGAAAAGAAGTTATGCAGAGTCTGCGGGGGGGGAGTAGAATCATGGGAACATGTGCTGGAGGAATGCAGAGATAGAGAAGAGGGAGGATGCTGGTGGGAAAGAATGAGGGAGATTCTGGGACAGGAGGGGGAGGGAGAGTGGTGGATGAGAGGTCTGGAGAAGGAAAGAGGGGTGGAGGAGGAGAAGGAAGGAAGACGGAATGTGGAGGAGGGGAGGGGAAGGTGTGAAACGGATGAGGTTGAATGTGGAGTGAGTGGAATGCGTGGTGGAACTGGAAGCCGTAGGGCATAAGAGCGGTCACTCTCTCTCTCTCTTGCGATTTTATTTTTAAGTTAGAAATAAGTAGTTTTAAGGTAGTTTTAAGATAGCGAGTAAGATAGTTTTAATCTAGGATAAGGTAACTTGTAAGTAGATTTAAGCTGTATTAAAGGTGTACGGTAACTGGAAGCCGAAACCCCAAGGGGACGGAACAAATACATACATATAATAATTTAAAATTAAAATTAATATCTTTGATATTACAAATCAAATTTTTAAAAATTAAACTACATATTTTTAAAAATTAAACTATAATAAAAATTAACTATTTAAATTGAATTGGAATATTTAATTTTAAAATTAATTAATTTAATGGAATTCAATATCAAATTATTAATAAATATTTATTAATTAAAATTGAATAATTTTTATAATTTAAAAAAATGACGTTGACTCGCAATGACTATGTATATCGTATTCAGAATAACAATCATTTTATAATTCTCATCTTTGGGATTACCATGCCATATTGTGTAATATAAAATCAAAGAAATGTGTAAAAGCACAAATATGTAGTTGTGGCAATTCAGGCCATAAACTGTTGTTTTTTCAATGTCGTGGAAAAATTACCATCCAAAAAATCTGAAGCTTTGTTAGTAAGTCCATTTTTATGATCCTAATATAAGACATACGCAAT
This sequence comes from Lasius platythorax, assembly GCA_963971435.1. Classification (NCBI taxonomy): domain Eukaryota; kingdom Metazoa; phylum Arthropoda; class Insecta; order Hymenoptera; family Formicidae; genus Lasius; species Lasius platythorax. Next base: position 3,274,895 of record OZ020548.1, read on the forward strand.
TGCAAAAAATTACAAAAATTGTAAAATTTTGAGCGCATTCGATGAAAGTTATGCTCTTTGACGAAAGTTATGCTCAAAAAACCTAAAGGTGATATAATTTTGGCCGGTACTGTATATATGTGACCATCAATTTAGACAGAAATATAATTTATTATCGTAATCGTATATATATCACTGAACGTTTATCAATAATGGTTCTTCTAATTTATCGTGATCGTAATAGATGACAATAAAAAGCAATTAATGTATAAGCAACAAATGTAAAAGTGATCAGTACACATTTCCAATTCTCCGCATTTTTTATCTCGTACAGGTTTTGTCAAAACATATTTTGATTTATTAGATATACACAAGTGTATGTGTGTACCAAGACATTTAAAAAACAAAGAGGAAACTATATATTATAAGAAAAAAAAATGCGAAAATTATTTTTCTCACTGTGTTCTTCCCGATTTATCATCTCGTATCGGTTATAATATTTTGCACTTTTAATTCACGCAAAGGATAAGAAACACTTTCTGCATTGCTGCTTTTGCTTGAATGCTGTTAGCAAGAAGTGAATCATCCTTTTAAAGACTTCAGCGCATACGCTTTATGTGTTATCATTTTTTAAGGATCAGTGATCTAATGAAATCATTGAATTCAATTTAATGCATCTTCGATGCATAAATGATAAAGGATTTGCATTAAGAATGCGCAACAATCTATATAAAATCGTACAAGATTGCATTTAAATAATAGACAATATTTCACGAAATAGGTCACTTTCGAAAGTATCCAAAAGAATAATTGTTGTTATAATTATTTATTCCTATAAGAAACGAAGTATATTAGTAAAATGTACGCATCAAAGAGGAAAATTATTTCTGTAATATTGATCGATCAGAAATTGATTTACTTTTTACTCTAAAAAAATTATTTTTTATATACGTATATGTATATTTATTTTTTGAAGAGAATAAAAATAATAATTGATACACATATATCGAAGTCAACGTTTTTAATTCCAATCTATATAAAATGTAAATATATTAAAAACAATAACAGAGGAAATCTCATTTTCAAACGCGTATGTCATGACCTCAGCGATATACAAAACAGCACAGAAATTTCTGTAAGTGTTTAATATATTTACATTTACATTTTATATACATTAGGGAATTATGCAAAGGTTGACTTCAATATACATATGTATGCATGTAATATGACTTTATTTCATTCTGTCAATCATGTAACGCGATACGCCATAACGGATCAAAACAGCGATGTATTAACGAAGTTTTGCAATAAAAATGATCAGTGATTGAACAATCTGTCATTGATACTAATTTTATAATCGATATATTGTAAGTTGACATTAGTGAAACATGAGAGAAAGTCAATGAGCGAAGATCTACTCGGACATAAATTTTACAAGTAGTGGCGAAGGCTCGTGAAAAAGGAAACAATATATCAGAGTTATATCGGAGTTGATATTTTATCTGCGACGCTGATCGATACTTTTGAACCAGCGTCACACAGAGAAAATAACAATTCCTCTAATTGCATAACCTTGAATTTTGCACTCACATTCCAACGTGTGCGAAAGAAATTTATTGTTGGCGTTTGTATAACCCAGACAGCACATGGATGTCCTCTGGAAATCCAAAGGACATCCAGTATGGATATAACAGATATCCTCTGGATATCCTATTTTAATCCTAAGACCTCCTCCGGATGTCCTGAGGAAGAGCAAATGATCGCTCATTTTTAATCCCTGAATCATCCTAAGGATATTGTGTGGGATATTCCAAGGATTTTTATAGGATATGAAAAGGATATTTATACTGATACTTTTTAAATCAGAAAAAAGTTTACCCGTACAAAAAACTACAATATGAAAAAATTACTATATAACAATAATTCTTCAATAATGTATTATTGAAGAACAATTATTATACCAGTAGTTTTTTTGTATTATTGTAAGTTTTTCCCCAAAAATACAGGTATATATATATATATATGTATACACACACACACACACACACACACACACACGCACACGCACGCGCACGCGCACGCGCGCGCACGCACGCACGCACGCACGCACGCACGCACGCACGCACGCACGCACGCACGCACGCACACACACACACACACACACACACACACACACACACATATATATATATGTGTGTGTATATATACATATATATATGTATATGTATATACAATACTTTTATAATTATATATAAAATGGATGACACCTTTTGTAATGTTAAAAATGTAAATATTGAGTTATGAGAGTATATAAAAGTCTTTATGGCCCGTATTCATAGTCCGATCTTATATTTTAAGATTGTCTTAAGTCCGAGCTTGAAATGCTACGCAGCCATTTGATTGGTTGAATGGGATCTTAAGTCAACCTCAGACCAGACTTAAGACGATCTTAAATATAAGATCGGACTATGAATACCGGCCTATGACTATTTCTCGTATGTCTTTCTAAATAAAATTCTGAAAATAAAATACAGGTTAAAATATGATCTTAATAATACTTTTAATACTTCAATTATATAAAATAATTATTTATTTAATACATTTAGTAAAAAATACTACGGTTTTTTTAAATATTTTTTTAAATAAAATATGAGTTCTTGTCTATAAAAAACATTTTCAATTTTAAAGTAAATATATCCTATTTTAAAAAATCTAAATTTTTTGCATTAAAACGTGTATTTAAAGTAACACACTTCAACATAATATAAAAAATATATTACATTTTATCATATTGCAAAATGCCTAATTCTTTTTACATATAAGTTTGAAATATTGCAATAAAAATACATAGCTATATATACTTTTACTTATACAAAATATGCTCGAGATAGTTATCAGAATTTAAAAATTTAAAGATAAAACAATTTTAGATTGCGTAGCATATAACTTGGTTTATTACATATAATAAATCACAGAAGTCTTGTTTTTATTACATTTTTTGAATCATTGAAGTCATTGTAACTATATATAAACTTGTTTTATAAAAAATAATAAAATAAAGAATATATGTTGATTTTAACAATTGGAATATCAAAGTTTATATAATTACTGAAATAATACAAAAGGAATACTATTATTATATTAAGTTAATAAAAAAAAATAATTAATACTAAGTTATGTTAAAGTTTAATAATACTTCAAAATAATAACATATATATGAAATACATTGCTATCGACGTTTATATATAGTTAGATATATATATACAACGAAAATAAACTTTTACAAAAAGAAACTATTAAAAATACAATAATTATATATAAAATATATTCATATTATCAACATAAAAGTTATGCTAAATTATAATAACACTTCAAAATAATAACATAAAATACATTGCTATCGATATTTATAGTTAATTATATATACGTACGAAAATAAACTTTTGCAAAAAAACTGTTAAAAAATTTTTAAACTTTGTACGTACAGTTTTTGTATCAAGAATTCAAAAATAAAAACTGGCTTAAGAGCAGGGAACACTTCATAGTGTAAGGAAATTTTATTTTTTATTTTCCAGGTTCAATTATAACTTTGTTGCTGCAAATAAAAATAACAATACACTTATTACATCATATAAATATGTATATATATATACATATTTGTTTTGCAATATTTCAAGACTTACTGATTTTTCTTTAGATATCGTTCGCTTGCATGTCGCAACCAAGATTTTATTGGTTCAGCAATACATGGGTCTGTTGCTTCCGCAAATTGATTTCGTACAACACCTAAAACAAAAGTTTTATTTATATATGTATTTATATACACATAAATGTAAATATAAAATATATATACATATATATAAAATTAAATATAAATAATAAAATGTTAAAATATTTACTTACTAAATATAATCTTCCGTAACTGTAAATTATAAAATACTCGCTTCTTTTTACCTCCAACATAACTAAACTGGCTACCTAATTTATCAGTCATTAATTTGCGTAAAAGATTAAATGTCACGCCTTTAACATCATTTCCACCGATACGTGACAATTCTTTAATCTATAAAAATTAATATAAATTATTATATAAAAATTCTTATAATAATAGAGAATAAGATACATATTATACATTATATAATTATTTAACTCCTATTATTAAAATATACTCACCAGTTCTTTGTGATTAATAATACCTTCGCTTAGAAATTTTTCAAATTGCTCTAAATCTTCAATAGTATCAATTGAAAAATTATTCATTACATGTTCGTTACTTTCATTCTCCTGAATTTTTTCATTTGAGTTAATTGTTTCGATACGTTGTAATATAATACCTAAAAACTTACCTTTTTAAAAAAATGTAAAAAAAAAGGCGCCAAGTACACGCGCTAATTATGAAAAACTGTTATGTATCTACAAAATAGTGTTATTTTAATCTACAAAATTGTTATCTTTATCTGCAGAAAATAGTGTTTTCTAAACTGTTAAAAACTGTTCTATAAATTATTTTAATTGTGTAAAATATATTCTACAAAAATAATGTGATATCAAACAATAGCGCCAATTGAAAGTAAGAACTTTTAAAAATATTTTAACAAAAAAAAGTTGTACAAAATAGTTGTTTTAATTTCCTACAAAAATTAAAAAATTTTAATTAAAAAAACTTGGCGCTGCTAAATTTCAAAGTATATTTCAAAGTATATATTAAACCAATGAATAAATTTAATTTAAATCTAAATTTAATTCAGAACTATATTTAATTTAATTACATCAATAACTGCAATGTAAATATATTAAAGAATACGTTAATTTAAGCATATTATTTAGTTTAGCAGCGCCAAGGTTTTTTAATTAAAATTTTTTAATTTTGTAATTAAAACAACTATTTTGTACAACTTTTTTTTGTTAAAATATTTTTAAAAGTTCTTACTTTCAATTGGCGCTATTGTTTGATATCACATTATTTTTGTAGAATATATTTTACACAATTAAAATAATTTATAGAACAGTTTTTAACAGTTTAGAAAACACTATTTTCTGCAGATAAAGATAACAATTTTGTAGATTAAAATAACACTATTTTGTAGATACATAACAGTTTTTCATAATTAGCGTGTGTACTTGGCGCCTTTTTTTTACATTTTTTTAAAAAGGTAAGTTTTTAGGGATTATATCATTCTTTTTTGTAGTATTTAATTAATGACACCGAATCTACTAGCAAATATATATATTATGCTTTTACATATTAGATTACCGAGTTAAAAATATCTTAGATTATCGGATCTTAATAACACATAAATTCTATTATTTAAAAAACGAGAAAGAAGGAAAACGAGAGAGAAGGAGAGAGAGAGAGAGAGAGAGAGAGAGAGATTTATAATATATTATTATAAATAAGAAAGAGTTAGTGAGAGAGAAAAAGAGGGAAAGAGAAAAACAGCGAAAGAGAGAGAGAGGGTGAGAGGGGAGAGAGAGAGAGAGTGAGTGACAATACGTAATATATATTTAAAAAGATTATTAATGTTACCGAATCCATTAGCAAATATATAAGTATTATACTTTGATGTTTTAGGTTATTATAGTTACCGACGACGGTCGGTAATATTAATAATATAACTACCCACTCGGCATGAGTGGGTAGTAATATTGCTGAAATATTGTAATGTTCGGAAATGGTACAGAAATATTTCATTAACATTTCAATTGTAACTTTGCATCTGAAATATTTCAGAAACATTACAAAAAAATAGTATTCAGTCGCTAGTTCGTTCGTTTACCGCTATGCGACGTGCGATGTACTATCTATCTCGTATTTAAGTTTTATTCATGAGAATTATATAAAGCTTGCAAAGAGCGGCTAATATTAAGAGATTAAAGATATACTTTTACACGCATTTTTATGATAATGTAATTCTCTGGTAAACGACTTCTATTAATATAATCAATGTTAATGTATTAGACATATTTCTGAGATATATTTATTTCAAAATATGTCTATTATATTGCAGTAATATTACCGAAATATTGCTGAAATCTTTCAGCAAGGTTGCATTTGAAATGATTGCGGACATTGAAACATTGCAGAAATGTTGCAGAAACGGTCGTGAAATATTTCTGTAATATTGCTGAAAGGTGTAATATTTCAAATGGGATATTGCAGCAATGTTTCAGAAATATTACATGCCGAGTGGGTAAATACACAGTCGACTGTCGACTGCTCGAACCGTTTTTCGCACATGCGCATTGGAGACTTTGACGATGACCACGACGACGACGGAGACGTTTCTTAATGATAAATTTTAACATTGAGACTTTGCATCTTAATGTCTCTGTTTATAGATCATGTAGAGCGAAAATAAAATCACTTTTCTTATATAATTCAAACCCAAGCTATCGATTAAGCCTATCAAAAATTCGATCGGTTTAGCGGTTATTGAGGTCTGATAATCTGAGATACTCTCAACTATCCGACTTGCGTAAAGATACCCGGAGTGCCTCGCTGTTGCTGCGCGGTACTTGGCGCGAGACACTACCGTGTCTCTTGATTTAATCTGCTATTAAAAAGTTTTTGTTGTTCATCTATTGACGATATTTTAAATCCTATGTCTGTGAGTTTCCTTATAATGTAACGTTGGAAATCGGAGCTTGCTAAAGATATAAAATTAAGAAAAAATGACTAAAGTATAAAATATATAAAACATAATTTCATAAATTAGATTAATACTTACATGAGCTGGCATCGTTACCATTTTTAAAAAATTTATCAAAGGACTTGTCATTAGATAAAATATTTTCATTTTTATCTGTTATTTCTGTTGAAAAGAAAATAATATAAACATTTAAAAAATGATATCTATTTATTTTATTGTATAAATTACCTTTATTATTGTCAGCAACTGAATCACGATATATTTCCTTCATTTTATTAGATGAATCAGAATTCATTGACGATTTCTCTAAATCTTTTTCTTTGTGTAACATTGATGATATCTCTAAATCTTTCTCTTTATGTAAATTAGTTGAAATGTTTTCTGTGTTTCAACCAAAATATGTATAAAATTATGAAAACTAATATGTATAAGAAAATATTGTTATCTGTTTTTTTTGTTTACCTGTTAACTGTTGCTTTTGTCTATCATTATATTTATTAATCTTTTTGCTATATGTTTTCGGTTGTGGAATCATAGGAAAAGATGGTAATTGAACTCCTTCAATATCAGTAGCACTATCATCACTGCTTGATCTTATTCTCTTAGCTCTATCCTTCCTAGATTTTTTTAAATCTTCATAATCGTCACTCTCTGAATTTATATCTGATACAAATTCAGCTCTCTTCAATTTGACTAATCCCTTTTCATATGTTTCTAAAACAAAAAATAATTTATAAATATTGAATAATTATATTTATTAATTTATTAATATTTAATACAATAAAAAAATATTTAATATAAATTTTAATACACTTTCTTCTCAATATGTGTGTATCGGTGTGTGTGTATTGATTAAGTAATTTCTTATTAAAAAAAGTTAGTATTATGTAAATTATAAATATGCACGCGTACACACACACACACAATGTATACATATGCACACGCAAAAGATGTTTATTTTGTTTATGTTACTTACTTGCAGTAGCTAATATTCTTTTGACATCATATAAGAGCCAACTATTATCACATGGTATGCGTTTTTACACAGCTTTCATAAATCTTGAATGCGATGTAAACTGAGGCCAACGAGCAGCAGTTTTACTCTCGGTTAGCCAAGAACTAGGAATCATTTGGAGGCCATCTTCAAACTCAACAATGCAGTATTCTTCCATGATAGAATTGATTTGAATTCGGACTATATAATGACATACGTGAACTTACTAATGCAGTAATGGAAAAACTGCAAACTTATTATTGTCTAATGGTAATTTAACATATTTAGTTTTAATATTATCTATTGACCATATCTTCAATTCTGATAAGTTATGTACAATAAATATTCCTATAAGAGATGACGGACAAGGAATATCATATAAATTTTCTTTATGACAGAATTGATTGCCTATAACAACATTTGTATTAAGCTCTTTATGATAAGCTATATTCTTTACTTTGCTTCCATCTATCAAACCACAACAATTATCTGCCAATGTATCAATGCGAACAGTTGTATTTAAGCGTCTTATCATTTTATACTGTGGATTACAACAACCTTCTACTAAAGGACCTTCCATATGAGTATATTTGAGGTCTACTATAAAATGAGATGATGTTATCCCAAAAGAATTTTCTGCTTTGTTAATATTACTTTGTTCACGTTCGATATATCTTCGGACAACTTGTTGGAGTGGTTTGTCATATTTTTTTAATAACTTTTTAAAGATTTGCAAATAATTTTCGTATTTAAAAGAACTAAAACAATCTAAAGGACCAAACTTTTTAACATCTTGTACTAAATGAATAAGTCCATGTACATTATGAGAAATATTGTGAGCACCATATAATAATGCAAATGATGATACAAAATGTTGGAGCAGTTCTTGGGCATAATCAATAAAATTTTGAAACTCTAAACAGCATAGAATTCTAATTGCCACATGTAAAGTTAAAAAATGATTATATAAATTTTTTTGAAGAAAAGGTTTTAAAACTACAGGGCCAATATATAATAGAAAATTTCGAAATTCAGTGGCTTTCCATAATTTCACACAAACAAGTGATCTCGTCTTACATACAAATTCACATGGTACATATAATTTTAATACTTGCTCTAACTGTAATGATATTGCCTCAACTTTTTTATATTGTAAACGAACTTTAACTTCTCTAAATAACCACATGTATAACAATTTTCGTGTAACTCCTAAACAAACCAGATGCATGTAATCTAAAGGTATATTGCGTACGAGATCCAAATTTGGAATCTCTAAGATAATTGAATCTCCAACATGAAAATTTTCATCCTTTTTTAAACGAAAATCTTCATTTGTCCGTAGTTTAGCATTTATTTCGGGAAAACACATTTTACCATTAATGTAACTACCTTCGGTAATACATTTTGTACAACTTGAATAACCATTATGGCCTTTTATTTGTAATATAAATGATTTTGCTGGTGCATCACATATGAGTGCTTCTATTGTACATGGAATATTTTTATTATTAATATTAATTCCATCTTTGCATAATATTTTTGTATCATCCACAAACTTTTTAAGGAATTCATTTGGATTTGATGGTTTTTGTGTACCATAATAAATACCAATCACAAATACTTCTTTAGACTCGGTTATCGATCCTACCCACTAAACATAAAACATGTAGGGGATGTTACAATTCGGCAATAATATTGCAAATTTGAAACGTTTCATAAAAACGTTTATGAAATGTTTTGTAAACATTTTAAAATAACATTTCAATTGCAACATTTATACATCGTTTCAGAAATGTTACATTTTGGTTGTTATTTCGATAATTTGAAATGTTAAGAAAGAAATGTTTGGCAACATCCGAGAAACATTTCATTTGGGATGTTTGCTTTGTTACGTTCAGAGACATTACGGCTATGTTAAATTTGCGATGTTTATGAAACTTTTATATTTTAACATTTTATAAACGTTTTATTTGGGATGTTTGCTTTGTAACGTTCAGAGACTTTACGGCTATGTTAAATTTGCGATGTTTATGAAACTTTTATATTTTAACATTTTATAAACGTTTCATTTGGGATGTTTGCTTTGTAACGTTCAGAGACATTACGGCTATGTTAAATTTGCGATGTTTATGAAACTTTTATATTTCAACATTTTATAAACGTTTCATTTGGGATGTTTGCTTTGTAACGTTCAGAGACATTACGGCTATGTTACATTTGCGACGTTCATGAAATTTTTGTATTTTACATTCTATAAATGTTTCATTTTAGATGTTTAACTTGTAATAAAATGTTTGATGACATATTAGATTAGCGACATTTCTGGAACATTAATTTCACAATATTCTATAAACATATTATATGAAACATTTATTTTTTAGTACATATAGCAATTAATAAAATACGTATATTTTTATTTAAAAATGTACTAATATTAAATTTAAATATTTAAAAATAATTGTATATATATATATATATATATATATATATATATATATATACGATTTGTCCTTGCGACAGTCGAAAGTGTAAGAAAAACAAATAATGACCGATCCCATCCATATGCAAATAAGATGCCATAACTTTTTTCTTTTTTTTCCAGTTTTTTTTATTTTCTATATTATTATATGTATATTATATACAATAAATTGATTATTATTGTTATTATTATTACTTTTGTACGAAAAAAATATTTATTATTATAATTTTAAAATATGTTTTTAAATAATAATAATAATAATAATAACAAATTTATTATATATAATATATAATAATATAGAAAATGGAAAAAAAGTAAAAACTCGAAAAAAAAGAAAAAAAGTTATGAGAGAAATGGGGCGCAAACCGACAATCTTCAGACTTATAGTCCGACGCCTAGTTCGCTACGCCACGTTGGGACTCTGTAAGACTGTTAAGCGCATGCGCGCCAGCGTGCGGGACCTCTTGAGAACGGTATCTCGTCTACAGTCACGTGGGCCACATCACATGTGATCGTTTTAGTGCTTGTTGGTGCTTTTGTTGTGTTGGGCTTCATCCGAAGAGTGATAGTTTTATAATAAAATATATTCATGGTTTATTCATATTTACAATTAGAAGCAATGGATCTGAAGACTGTTGATAATGTTCGAGATTCGTTCGATGTAAGTATATTAAACATATATATATATTATCTATAAATAACCTAAAATAACCTTAAAACTATACGGTGTTTATATATTCGTACAGGCAAATCAGTAATTTTCTTATCAAATGAATAACAGCAATACTGATATAAGATTAAGACAATAATGGCTAAAATAAAAAAGTGTTTTTTTACAAAACGTCATATGAGACGAATAGTAAAAAAAGAATTAATACACATCTTGCAGCTAAATCGACAGTTAATGGAGACGAATAATTTACCTAATAACATAAAAACGATTATGAATACAAATGTAAATACTACAGAGAAACATAATGAAAAACAAGAGCAATGTGAAAATCATGATAATGTGATTCTCGAGATAATTCCAGAAGAAATAATTGATATTGAACCATTGAAATATATTAATGCAATTGAAGGAATTAATTGTTCAGATACTTCTTCATCAAATCAAGATTTCTGTGATAATTTTCCTATTGTAAATGATTTCATAGTTAACAGTGTGAAACAATGGTTTTTAAAATACAGACATTTGCTTAGTCAATCTGCCATGAATGAATTGTTGAATATTCTACGAGTGATATTTCCACAATTAGCAAAAGACTCACGAACTCTTTTAAAAACACCAAGTTCATGTCCATATAAACTTAAAAGTGTTCCTCCAGGTTTCTATTGTCACATTGGTATAGAGAATGGACTACGTAGGATAATTAATAATAACATTAGTATGCAAAAATATTTGACGCAAAATGTAGAAATAGTACTACTTCTTAACATAAATATTGATGGTTTGCCAATATCTAAATCTTCAAGAAGTCAACTCTGGCCTATTCTTATTTCTATAGATCTAGACAAAATTCATAAAAATATAAAAAAACCTTTTGCCGCTGGAATATATCATGGGATCAGGAAACCAGCCTACGTAGACCAATTTCTAACTGAATTTATAACAGAATTCAAACATTTAGAACAAAATGGTTTCAACGTAAATAAAAAAATAATAAAAATAAAGGTTAGTAAGCTTCTTTGTGATGCTCCTGCTAAATCATACATTTTATGTATAAAAGGTCATACAGGCTATAATGCCTGCACAAAATGCATTCAAGAAGGGACCTTTGTTAATGGAAGAGTGACTTTTTTACAAACAAATGCACAATTGCGAACTGATTTCAGTATAAGAAATAAATTAGATGAAGACTTTCATAAAGGTACAAGCCCTTTCGAACAACTGAATATTGGTTTTGTATCTCAAGTTCCTCTTGATGGGATGCATCTTGTATTTCTAGGCGTAATTAAAAAATTAATTATGTTTTGGACAAGAGGGAAAAAAAATCATCGTTTATCTGAGACTGATAAAAATGATATTAATAATCGATTATTGTTTTTGAAAAATTATGTGCCAAAAGATTTTGCACGCTTGCCAAGAAGTTTAGAGGACATTGAATACTATAAAGCCACTGAATTAAGGCAATTTTTATTATACAGCGGACCAGTTGTTTTAAAAAAAATTACAAACCAAAATATATACATACATTTCATGGCCTTATTCTGCGCTATTCGAATCTTATGCAGTCCTGCATTATATAGAATTTATAATAATTATGCATTGAAACTACTTGAATACTTTGTTAAAAAATATACAATACTTTATGGAAAAGAATATATTTCTCATAACGTTCATGGTCTTATACATTTGCCCACAGATTGCTTGCAACATGGTCCACTTGATACTTTCAGTTGTTTTAAATATGAAAATTATTTATTTGAGATGAAAAAAAAAATTCAGGCTACTAGAAATCCTTTACAACAAATTTGTAATAGATTAAAAGAACAAGAATACGTACAAAATAATGATAATGAAAAAACGTATCCAATTTTACGTCAGCTATGTACTGATCAATTTCATAAACAAGATTTTATATTCTACAAAACAGTAATCATTGAAAAGTTTGAACTAAGTACATGTGATAAAAATAATTGCGTTATGTTGAAAGACAATTGTGTATTTTGTATCAAAAATATTTGTAAAAATATAAGGACTTCAGAAATCTTTTTAACGGGAAGAAAATTCATTGAATCAAAACCATTTTTCAATTCACCTTGTTCTTCAGAATTATTTAATATTCAGCAAACACGACATTTGTCAGATGATTTGTATACAGTCAATATGAACGACATTAAAGAAAAATGTGTGAAATTTCCTTACGATGATAGTTTTATTATCATACCATTGATCCATATGCAAGAATGATATAAAATATAATTGTAATTTTGAAATATAATTGTAAATAATAATTTAGGTATGTTTTAGTAGATACGAGTATATAATATTATAGTATTCTAGTAATATTTTTATTAATTGAAAATTAAATTGTTTACAGACATGGTCAGTGATTGAATTTGTCAATATAGATAACGAATCAAACGCTATAGAAATTGTGCCAACCTCATGGATAACAATTACAAATGATCAAATAATGTGTAAATGGCCAGAAAAAAATGTTAGAAAATGTATATTAAAGAAAGAACCCCCAAAAGACTGTTGGGAAAAATACATAGTACAACTAATATTGCAAACTAGTAAGTATTATCATAAAAAAATTGATAGTATAATAAAATAATATTTTAACAAAACATGTTTTATGTAATAAACGGTTTTTGTATTTAATCATAATTTCTTAATATTTATGATTACTTATGGAAAATACTTATACAACTATAACATAAACTTATATAACACAAACTAATATAAACTTATATAAACCATATATAATACTAATATATATATATACAACTAATAAAATAATTTGTAATTATAGATTCATATGAAGAAGCTTTAGATGTTGTACATAAAAAGACTCGAACGGATACAGATTCATCATGTTCGCAATTAGGCCGAGGAAAAAGAAAAAGAAAAAATAAATTCCAACCAACTATAAACAATAAACGACAAAAAACAGCAAAAAATAGCTCAAGTGATGACGATTCAAATCAGCAAATGACACCACCTCCGTCAGTAACTGTTATGCAAATACAAAATGAACAGTTAAATGGTATGATAATAAATAAATATATTATTTTTATGAATCTTTAACATCATTTTTTTAAACTTTGCAAATAAAGTAATGCTTATAGTAATATGTAACATTTTATACATTTAGATTTGATTAATGATGATGATCAAGATGTAGACAAAGATATTCAAAATATGGATAAAACAGCAAATGTGGATCAAAACAAAGCGGATGATATGGCTTCTGAAGATCATACAATTCTTGAAGGTATAAATAAATATATTGTATACAATAAAGTATTAAATAATACAAGTCGATTTTAAGTGATCCCATTTAATAATGTCTATTAATTTATGAATTATACCTACGGCTAAAATATTATCATTGATATAAAGCCCTATATAGTTATAAAATTTAAAAAGTACAAAAAATGTTTTTGTCATGTAAAAATGTCTGTTCTAAGTGATAATTAAGTTTTTATAATTTGATCTTAAATTTTATTATTAAAATTTATGTATTATTTTGAAATTATTATTATTAAAATAATTAAAATTATATCCATTAAAACTGATATTTACATTAATAATATATCTTAATCAAATAGCTTTTGACATTAAAATTATGGTGATACTAATCAAATTTCCAATATTATTTAGATCCGAAAAATGCTAATAATCCAGTAAATAATAATATGATTGTAAATAATATCGTTTTTGAAGATTTTCCGTCAGGTAATAATTTATATTTATTTTTTTTTTTTTCGTTTATACAATATAATTTGTAATATTTTAGATAGTCAGAATATTGTTTCAATCCTGCAAAACACGATTACGATTAAAAAATTATTGGAACAACAGAATGCATTTTTAGCGCAATTAGAACGTACAAGTAATTCGTTTCCACTGGTCTCAGCATCCAGTTCAAACTGTGATACTTTTTTTATTATTCCAAATAAACCTTTCAAAAAATTTAAAAAATTACTTGATTTCGACATCGCATTAAAAACTAATGAGGAAGGAAAAAAACAAATGGTAAAAGTAGTCTATATTTCTTATTTCTTGAATATTCTAGATAAGAAATTCAAAATTTGAAATAGTAAAATTATATAAATAATTAAAAATAAATTGTGCTTTTAAAAACAATTTTGGTTATTCAAGCTTAATTGAACAGCTAGCTATTTTATAACATTCATTTTTAATTGTACATTTGTGTGTCATTGAATATGCCAACTATTAATACCTATATACGTATATTTAAACAATATTTAACTCTTTTCCTTTTAACCAATTTTCTTAATTGAAATTAAAATACTAATAAACACAGAGGATGCTCAATATTTATCAGAAAGAGCCCGAATAATTGAATATTTCTATATATGTACATTTTTCGTTGTAGGAAACATTTTTCTATTTATTAGGAGGCACTTCTCCTCACGACCAAATAAAAGCTGGGTTAGAAAAAATATTTACGAATAAATTGGGTACAAAATGTTCTTGGTTGGGTCGCAAAGGTAATTTCGAAGTGAATACACTAATAATTATGGACATTTTAAAACGTATGTATATAGACATTTTATAACGTATAATAAAAATAATATAATAAGCTTCATTGTAAAATTAATTGCTTTTAATAACATAATGTACCAGTACTACATTAACTTTTTTCTTACATTTGTAGGATCGACTAGAAAACACTTTCCAGTTTTAACTGATAAACAATTTCAGAATTATGTGTCAGTTTGGTTAAGACACTCAAAAACTCGCTACAACAGAGAATTGGTATATATTTTTACATTTTACTTGTGTATTTTATTGTTTTCGATATAAAACAACATATTTATAATTATTTTTACTTTTTACAGGCAAAGCAGCAACCAAGTCAATAAGTTTTATTTTATATTTATAGATTTTTTAGTTTTTAAGTATACAATAATAGTTTTTTGACCATCTCATATATTTATAGATTTTTTTATTTTTACGTTAAAATTAACGAAAGAGAAATTAATATTTTTTGTTGAAACGTTGGTTTGTATTAAAATTATTTATAGCGAGTACGTGCAATCAGATGATAGCTAACTATTATATATTACCGGAACTAATCATTGATGACCACATTAACATATATATATATATATATAGATTTGATAAACGTAAAAAGAAAGTCTTTAGTTTTGTCATCTTGTTCTTTTTATTTTATTTTTTTATAATAAAATATTTAAGTATATGTTTTTAATATTTAAGGTAAACGACCCAATGTAACTGATGATTTAGTATATAAACCAAATATCTTTATATATATTTAAATAATATATAGATATATTATATATATATTATATATATATATATATATATATATATATATATATATATATATATATATATAAATTCAGTATTGATACTTGAATTATGTTGTCAACTACTGCTGGATTGCTTATCCTAATTATAGTCGTGCAATTGTTATTTTATCATAATTATATATGTATAATTTACAAGTTAATTATATATATGTGTGCAAACTATACTTTGCTTTTTCTTTATTCAGTCACCAAAACTTTATATTTACCAATAAATAAATTTTAATTGTACATTATTAATAATGGTGTATTTTTGCTGTTTATTAATTAAGTACAATTAATATTTATTTATTACATGCAAATCTAAATACATATTCTGTTGATCTTCCAAAAATGTTTTAAATATTACTGTAATGTTTTTAAAATAACATTCTTAGAGAAAAATATAGGTTCAAGAACCGTCTAATAATAGATATCTTCAACGATCAAAGAATATTATTTTATTTTTTTTATAACATATTATTGATATGTTTCAGTTACATACAGGATGTTCCGCAGTAATCGTGACAACGCTCGTGAGGAGGTAGAACGGATCGAAATGAACAAAGAAGTCGCCCATACTATTTTGCGGAATTTCCAATAATATATATATAATCAAAATATTAGATTTTATTCTTCCTCTCGCCACGCGCCGGCAATTAATGCAGATATACGGGTCTCTCGGCGCGCTCTTATTCGTCTGATTTTAATATTCAATATTTTGATTATTATTGGGAATTTTGCAAAATGGTATGGGACTTTTTTGTTCATTTCGATCCGTTCTATTTCCTCATGAGCGTTTTGTCATGGTTTTTACGGGACACTGTATAATGTAACATTGCAGATTTGTTACACGAACGTTATAGTAAAAATGTTACACTTGAAACATTACAGCGCTACAATAATTAAGGTCACCTACATATCAATAACACATTCCTGCAACATCAATAAAAATATGTTTAAGTAATGTTTCATATACATCCAACAAATGTTACAATTGAAATGTTTCATATAGAATATAATTGAGATAAAAAATGTCTAGTCTCAATGATATTACATAAATGTTTCTGCGATGTACACTGAAATGTTTCTCGGACGTTACATTTAGGTTCTTTAAACGTTTCAGGAACGTCGCAAATAGAACATCCCATATGTAACATAAAAGAGGTAGGACATTCAGGGTTACCGACATGTTTTATAGATGTTTCTGAGATATACCGGCAAATATCACATTGCCACAATGTGATGTTGCTGTAACGTTTCTTAAACGTAATTTTGTTTAGTGGGTAAGATTGGCCAAAATTGTCGTTGTGACGATTTAGATATTGGCAGTCCATCAATGTTTATAGATACTTTGATATTTGTTATATTTTGTGGAACTGATGATATAATATTTAGTATAGCTTTTGTTAATCCAAAGTGATAATACTGACCACCAGCACAAATATCTGTATTAGTAACTCGAGGAGTACATACCAGACTTCTTGGATCAGATGGAATTTTAAAATGACAATTTTTACATGTATATTGTTTTATACCTTTTAATAAAGAACGTAATGACGATTGTGGAATGCGTTCTTTTATTGCCCAATGAGCTAAAAACGTTTTAAAATCAATATTTTCATCTGTGTTATCAAATCTGCTATTTGATTTATTATCTGATGTATTATTTGATGAACTATTTTCTGAAGCTGATGTGTCATTACTTTCTGAATCAATTTCTATATTACTGTTGTCAATTCTAATATCTTGATTGGATAATGATTCCTTTGATGCGGATTTATTTAATAATATATCATTATGTACAAAACTCTCAATGTGTGATTGTGTACTTTCTAAATCAATTTCTATATTACTGTTGTCACTGTCTTGTAAAGTTCGAATATTCTGATTGGATAGTGACTGCTCTGATACAGGTTCATTTAATATATCGTCATTATGTGCAAAACTCTCAATGTGTGTATTTTGTAAAATAGATGTGGAAGCAGAAGTTGAAGGTTTGCTATCAAAAGAATTTTTTATCATTTCTGTTTCTAATTTAGCTATTTTCCTTCTATGTGAGGAGCTAATAATACGTTTGTACGTAGATTTTTCATGTGACATTTTCTATATTCCTGCATTTTATAACAATAAAATTTAAAAAATTAGAAATTAGTTTATAAATTCTTGTCATTAGAAATAATACTTTTGTTATCAGAAAAATAATTTGTTCTATCTTAACTTATTAATATAATACTATATTTATTTGCAAATAAAATGTATTACATATTCTTGATAAAATAAACAAATGTGTTATGGTATCTTATTTAGAGACAAGATATTAATTATAAAAAGATTACGTTAGAAATTCATTGCTTGCTGTTGTTACAAATCAGCGTTTAATAAATAATTATGAATTAATAAATTTAATTAATGTATGTTTTTAGAACTATCTAAATTTCTAAATGATTATGTCTGCTTTAATACAATTGTTTCTACATTATTTACTTACAATTAGATGGATGCGTGAGCTTCCAAACATCAGAATTTGGACAAAGTAGATGATATAAGTAAGTTCTCTCAATCTCTCAATGAGAGATATTTATATAAAAGTATATTTATTTGTCACAACATACTTATATCATCCACTTTGTCCAAATTCTGATGTTTGGAAGAACTTAAAGGTGAAAAATTTTTTTAAAATTATTTTCTTCCTTTTAAAAAGCTTACGCATCCATCTAATTGTAAGTTAATAATGTAGAAACAATTGTATTAAAGCAGACATGATCATTTAGAAAGTTTAGATAGTTCTAAAACCATTAGTTAAATTTATTAATTCATAATCATTTACTAAACACTGATGTTTAACAACAGCAAGCAATGAATTTCTAACCTAATATTTTTATAATTATTTTCTAGACAAAATACCATCACACAATTGTTTATTTTATATCAAGGATATGTAATAAATTGTAGTTTGCTAAAGCAAATATACACTTACCTGTTTTTTACTTAGAAGAAATGCAATGTAGATTTTGTAAGATAATCGGCAACACTCGATAATTACACAGAACTTCTTGTTCTTCTTTGTAGCTGGAATGAAGGCTTCAAAAAGAATATGCCTATACGCCAGTTATTGTTCGTTTTGTAATTACACAGAACTACACAGACGTTCACAAAACATACGATAAAATCATGGCATGCTTGTAGGCACATGGCACATTCGCTTATTGTTTGGCTGTCCGTCACCGCGCATGCACAAAAGTACGCATGCGCGTACAGCCGGTCCCAGATAACGCCTATAGATGTCCTCTGGAAATCCAAAGGATATCCAATAAATAGAATCCTACAGATATCCAGTGGTTATCCAGTGGACATTTATGAGACAGTAATATTTATTATAATATTTAAATTATATTAAATAGCCTACATAAGAAAAATAATCATATATGCATATTAAATTTTCATAAAATATATTTATAATGATATCTTAAAACATCCTACAAATGTCCTGGACCATCCTGGACATATTCAGGATGATCCTGAGGATGTCTTGTGCTGTCTGGGAAATGGCTTGTAAAAAACAGGAAAAAGTGCCAGGCGGAGCAAAATCACCATGTGGGAACGTGGATGCAAGATTCGAGGATATGCGTATAAAACACAAAATAAAACAGTAAAAGGTAACAGTGCTTAAAAACTATCAAAATTACGACTTTTTTGTTACCTGCAATATATTCTATCTCTACACCTTACTTCGATTGCCTCAAAATCAGCGTAAATAAAGGATGATCATTCTTTCCACGTTTCCTTTCCACGTTTTCTTTCCACGTTTCCTTTCCACGTTGTTAATTCGCACAGCTAAAGGCAAGACAATGAACAAAAACAAAAACTCGTCGCGCGGCGCGGCAGCATGGCGGAGATATTCACCGCATTTAGCAGACTCAACAGTTGGTACTAGATTTTCCGCTGAATCTCGACGTTGATTTGTTGGTTCTAAAAGTAAGAACCAATCACATTCGATTGTTACTAAGCGGTTTGTTCTGCTGAATTTTTCATGTAATTCACATAATCTGTGTGCGATTTCCTCAGAATATCCCCAGAATATTACGTATATATACAGGATATTCGGGATGAATTCCAAAATATATGCAGAATCTACGATATAAATGCAAAATGTGATATTCTGTGTACAATATCCTCAGAATATCCTCAGAATATATAAAATGTTCGTAGCCCATTATATACTGCTTACGATATCCTCAGTATATTCATTACGTATATGTATGGGAGATTCCGTATGAATTCAGAATATACGGAGAATATCATGTGCTATCTGGGGACCACCGCGGTCACCACGATTACCGCGGGCACCATGGCCGCCAAAAAATTGTTGGCCGCATAGGGCGTACCACCGAGCTCTTGCCCTTCCTGCTCCCCGCCGGTGTCTGTGTGCATCTAAAATAATAAAAAAAAATAGTACAATATTATACATATATTATACAAATACATATATAAGAAGGAAAAAATTATAGAAAATACATACGTGGATCTATAAGGAGCTGCTCCTGCTCCTGCTCCTGCTGCTGTTGTTGCTGTTGCTGTTGTGATTGCTGTTGCGGCTGCTGTTGCGGCTGCTGTTGCAGCTGACGCTTGCGGCTGCTGTTGCGGGAGTTGTAACCGCCGAACCGCCGCAACCTCTTGCCGCAACCGCCGCTGCTCCTCCACGATTTCTCTCATAATGAGCAGCATTGGCCGCTCATTATTTTGTTCTTCCGCCTCCATATCAATTTCTATATCTATATCGTCTTCTGAAATAATTAATAAATTAAATCAACATTTTTCATAGTTGACACAGTTTCACTTTACTTCACTTGCCGCTTGCATTCTTAACAACAATCGTCATGGCGTACATTTATTTCAACCATTTGATTCTATATTATGAAAAATGCTTACGGCAAGAAAAGAAAAGTAAATAATTATAATTATACTACAAAATTAATAATAAATTATACTTACTAGACATATTGCGTTGTTGTTCCTCTAATGGTCACAACGAAGTGAATTGAATCAAAATCAAAACATAATGCCCGCCACCATTAAAAGTCAAATTGTACGACATGCGTACGACTCTATGTCTAGTGTGAATCAAGCTCAACAGTTACTTAACCTGTTCTAACCTACTCCTAGGAGACATACGAGAAGGTTTATGTATATACAATGTGTACTAAATACACATGTACCGAGAAAACGTGTTTTCGTATATTTATATTTATGTGTTTACTTTATTATTTATACTTGTTTTGCTTTTTTTCTGTGAAAGTGTCTACGATGTACCTCCACGTGAAATGAAAGTATTTATCATGGAATGTGTCCACATTATATAAGAGTGAAAATTTTCAAGATTATTAGAGAAGAGAAGGAATCGAAGCAGAATTCTTCAGATAAGTTGTATAGAATAATCCTATTACAGCTTTAAATATTAACATTTGAATAAGGATACTTTGTGTTGTATTTCTTTATTATTTTCAGTTAAGTAACACACTCATCAATTCACACTCGCATCCAATTCAAATTGACGCATACACATATGCAAGGATAAATATGCAAGGATAAATATTAAACAAAATAAAAGAGTCGAAGAGTGATAAGGAAATAGAGAAAGAAAAAAGGAAAAAATACAATTATTGAATGAAATAGGTACGACATTTATATTCCATGTTTAATATTGAGTTTATTATTTTTCTCTCTAGTGTACAGTTATACATACATATAATGAATACGCTTATATCTCTGCTTCTATAAGTGAAAGATGTTCTATATAAAAGCAATATATATAAATTTTTACTACCTCGTGGCCATTGTTTGTACAAAATAGATTCATCGTTAATTATTTTCAGTTAAGTAACACAACATCACTCGCATCCAATTCAAATTGACGCATACACATATGCAAGGATAAATATTAAAAAGACAAAATAAAAAGAGTCGAAGAGTGATAAGGAAATAGAGGAAGAAAGAGGGAAAAAATGCTATTATTAAATGAAATAGGTACGACATTTATATTCCATGTTTAATATTGAGTTTATTTTTCTCTCTAATATACAATATATACATACATATAATAAATAATATATGCTTATATCTCTGCTTCTGTAAAGTGAAAGATTAGTGTTAATATTAACTAAGTTATATTTTTTATATTAATTTCACAAATAATATCTTACGGAATATTATAATATAAATTATTAATTTTATTCGCGTATACATATTATATAATTCAATTTTAATATATTATAAACTTACTGTTCTTTGTAAAATGAGATCAATTTCGTTACAACATAATTTTATCAATATCTTACAACTAGAAACATATTAATGTTTATAATTTTGCATCAAGTACTAATGTTCATGCCATAAAATGTTTATTATCACAAATATTCTGTCGAATTGTAAAATATGTCTTTACAAAATATGTCTAGTGCAGGTTCATACTTTTGTTATTTTTTTTATTTACATTTCAGAATTTTACTTAAAATGAAAATATTTATGCCATAGAATGTATTCATGTGTTTATTAAAACAAAACGAATTACATTAGAATGCTTCAGATAAATTGTATAAAGCAATGCTACTACAGCTTTGAATATTGACATCCATGTTTAATATTGAATTTATTATTTCTCCACATAATATAGCAAGATTAGTATTATAATATTAACAGTTAAAATTTTAATATTAATCTCTTAAATATTAATGTTATAAAAATCATTCGCTTTCTTGAAACAATAATAATAAAATACATTAAAATTATTGCACACGATTAGCATATATATTATGGGATATGTATTATTATTTTATTATATGTATATATATAAATACACTATTTTCTTTTATATAAATTTTATTTTATTTGTATATAAATTTCTTTATTTGTAATTCCATAGATATAATTCCATAATTTTATGTGTGTAATATGTTGTAAACTCATTGTTTCTTAAAATGAGATTAATCTTATCAATGCATGATTTCGATCAATTATGATTTCGTTAACAATATGCCTAACAGGTTATTTGAATGTTTAAATTTTTGTATTGAGCATTATGTGTGTTTATATCCATAAAGGATATTTATTATTATAATTTGAAGATTTCATAAATATTCTATTGAATTTTCTGTTTTATACATATATTTACATATTTATTTACATTAATACTACTGATATGTGAGAATATTACTTTAACAGATATTAAAATTACTTACATTGTTCTAAAAACAATATATATAAATTTTTACTACCTTGTGGCCATTGTTTGTATGAAATGGATTCATCGTTAACATAAAACTGTTATGTATTTGTGAATTACTACAGTAATACTGTTTTAGATATTACAAACTCTTTATTTATACCTCTGACAATATACATGTGTCTGATAATACTTCTAACGCTCTTATAAAACTACTGTTCTCAATGGTCATAATCGAGATGTCTCTCGATACCTTATCCGGGAACCGTCGATAGTGACTCGTTTGTGACTCTGTTTGTGAAAACAGAGTCACAAACACAACATTTCTCTCCCTTCTTATGTTTAATTTGATTATAAGTTTAGTTTTATGGATGGTTTTGTGACTCTACCTGATCGTGTGATATAAGCCTTTGGCGTACTTGGTTTTTTATCGGCTGGATTTTCCGGCATAATATCCGAATTAGTATGGTTCGATCCCTCTATCATTTCTTTATTAGTAGGTATCTCGGTGTGTATAGGTTTTGTATTATCTTTGGTATTTGTTACGCTATCATTTTCAAAATCTAATTTAGTAGTAGTGTCGCTGTTAATCAATTTCGGTACATTTGGTTGTTCTCCTGAGTCGCAGATGGATTTTTCAGTAATGATTTCCTGATACGGATTGACTCTTATATCATTTGCATGAACAAATTTAATGTTATTATTAATCTGTACTAAATAAGTAGAATGACTTATAATTTTCATAATTTTGCCTTTCTCCCAGATTTTCAATTTAGTGTTTTTTACATAGACTGGTTCATTCATTGAGTACAATCGGTTTTTCCTTACAGTGGAGTTATTATTACTTACATATTCTACGGATGATGGTTTGATTGAATCAAATCTAGTTCTAGGTCGTATTTTGAATAGGCTTTCTGCAGGAGATTTTTTTGTTATTGTGGATAGTGTATTACGGTATGTAAATAAGAAATTAAATAGTCTCGATAATATCAATTCTTTTGTGATTTCTTTTCCTTTATAAAAAAAAAGAAGTTTTTCTAGAGCTTTTTTGACTGTTTGAACCCCTCTTTTGGCACTGCCATTACTTTGAGGATGATATGGAGGTAATTTAATTGGTTTTATTCCATTTGCTTGACAAAAAGCGTTGAATTCGGACGAACTAAATGGTGGGCCGTTGTCTGATACAATTTCAACAGGCAATCCATAAATTGAAAAAATTTCTTTAAATTTTAAAATGGTTTCGTTAGCATTTGATCCTTGTTCCATTAATTTAACATCAATCCATTTAGACTTATTATCAACTATGATCAGTAAAGTATGATTGTATTTATGAAAAAAATCAATATTTACTCTATAGAACGCTTGTGGGGCAGCTGGCCATGAAGAAAGTGTATTATTATTTGAAAAGTTTTGATTTTGACAAATTTCACACGACGCTATAAATTTCTCGACATCTTCATTTATTCCCGGCCACCAACAATATGATCTTATTAGCATTTTTGTTCGAACAATATCTACATGTTGCTCGTGAAAGAGATTCAATACTTCATTCTGTAATATTTTAGGAATAATTACTTTATTACCTAATAACAAACAATTATTTTCGACAGATAATTCATGCCTTCTTGCAAAGAATGGTTTTAAGTTGTCGTCCGTTATGTGTAATGGCCACCCTGATAGTACAAAATCAGTTATTTTTAATAATATTAAATCTTTCTGTATAGTTTTAGCTATGTCAGCTGCTGATAATGGAATGTTATCAATTAAACTAAAAGAAAACAACTCATGAGATATCTCTGTGGTTGTATGCATAGGGATTCGTGACAATCCATCCGCATTTGCGATAAGTTTGCCTTGTTTATACTTGATATCATAATCATACGCTGATAATGTTAATGCCCAACGAGTAATACGAGCTGCTGCTGTTATGGGAATTCTTTTATTTTTACCAAAGATAAATTGTAATGGTTGATGGTCTGTTATCAACGTAAACTTACGGCCATAAATGTATTTATGAAATTTTTTTAGACTGAAAATTAAAGCAAGACTTTCTCTTTCTAAATTTGAATATTTTTGCTCAGCTTTTGACAAAGTGCTTGAAGCAAATAAAACAGGTTCTTCTACTCCTTGAATTATGTGGCTCAGTACGGCGCCCACTCTGTAGCTACTAGAATCGCAGGTAATTACAATTGGCAGTTTTGCGTCAAAATGAGTCAGAACACTTGACGATGTAAGTAATGCTTTACTTAATTGAAACGTATTTTCACACTCGTTATTCCAATTGAAGTCAACTCCCATTTTACATAAATTATATAATGGTTTAAGTTTAGCTGATAGCATTGGTATAAATTTACCATAATAATTTAATAATCCAAGATACGATTTAAGCTGTGTTATATTTTGTGGTGATGGGGCTTTTTGAATGCACTCAATTTTTTCAGGTGTTGGATGAATGCCCTTAGCATTTACAATGTGCCCTAAAAACTCAACACTTGTTTCAAAAAATTTGCATTTCTTTTCATTGACTTTGACATTATAACTTTTTAATCGTTCCAGTGCTCTAACTACATTTTGATAACACTCTTCTAATGTTGACCCATGGATTAAAATATCGTCTAAATAACACTGAGTGTTTGTGAGGCCTGATAATATACTCTCCATTATTGACTGAAAAATTCCGGGTGCTGAACTTATGCCATATGTAAGTCTATTATATCTGAATAAACCCATATGCGTGTTTATTGTAAAAAACTCCTTGGATTTTTCACCAATCTCTAATTGTTGATAAGCTCCCTTGAGATCAATCACTGTAAAATATCTACTACCACTTAGATTTGCATATATATCCTCAGGTAATGGCAATACACAATGGTCACTATCAATAACTGTATTCAACGTTTTTTTAAAATCAACGCATACTCTAACATCATTACAGTTTTTCTTTGGAACAATTACAATGGGACTAGCCCAACGACTAAAATTCACTTTGGTTAAAATACCGTCATCCACCATTTTTGAAAGTTCTGACTCGACTTTTGGTTTTAATGCAAATGGTAACTGATATGCACGATGAAAAATAGGGTTTACATCTTTTTTTAATTTTATATCTATCTTGAAATTCTTTATATTAGTATGAGAATCTCCTGAGAAAATAATCGCAAATTTTGTTTTAATCGATGAAATTAATTTGTTACGTTTAGTATTAACTTCGTTTTGTAAATAATTTACCGATTTGACAATTTTATTCTTAGCTTTTGTAAACATAACTTGTGCATTTATAATGTTTCTCCAATTTGGATTGAAACTATTCAACCAATTTCGACCCAATAATGGAATAAACTTAGTTTTACTACTCAGCACAATCAATGGTAATTTAAATTTTGTTCCATTGTGTACGACTTTAACCAAGACTTGACCAATTATAACTACCTTTTCGCCTGTTACTACTTTTAACTTGAAATTAACGGGTTCTAATTTAAGATGTGATAATATTTTGTTATAGTCCTCAATATGAATAACGGATTTACACGCTCCCGAATCAATTTCCATAAGAATTAACTTATCTTCAATCTGTACTTTCGCCTTCAGACTTCCATTCTCTTTAGTTTCTGTGATGGTGTGTACATGATATAGCTCGACTTCAGTATCATACTGTTGTTCCTCCTCAGTGACCTCTTGTAATAATCCCAATTCTAATGAGTCTTCTTCTTCGACTGCGGTGTTGATATCATCCTCTAGTTCCTCTTCCCTCTCTAATTTATGAATATTATTCTTGCATAATGGGGATTTTGCTGTGTCCCGTTTGATTACAAGCAAAACATTTCCAATTAATGGCTGGACAGGGGTTATTACCCCAATGAATGCGTAGACACCTCTTACATTTTGAATGACTTGGTTGTTGTTTTTGTGAACTTGATGCACGACTTTGGTAATTTTGTCCATAATTGTGATTGCTGGTGTTTCCTCGGCTTTGACTTATATTATTTTTTTTGTCTACGTAGGAATTTTAGTTTATTGACAGTAATGGTTTCTGCTCCCATTACTTTGACTTGACCTTCAGCTAGCTCCATTCCTTCTGCTGTTTGGTATGCTCTTGTGAAAGTGAGGTTTTCTTCAGTCAATAGTTTCCGTTTGATTGCTTCTGAACGTAGGCTGCATACGAATTTATCACGTAATGACGTAATCCAGAAAATAAGCAAATTCACAGTGTTTAGCAAGATTTTTCAGACGAACTACATAAGATTTCACATTTTCGTCTATTTCTTGATTTGCTGAATAAAATTTATATCGTTCAGCTATTACTAAACGTTTTGGACTGTAATGAGTTGATAATGTTGTTTTCAACTGGTCAAATGTTTTTTGACTTGGTAATGTTGGTGTTAGTAAATCTTTCAACACCCCATATGCTTCCCCTCCGATTAATGTTAAAAATAAGGGTACCTTTTTTTCATTTGCTATTTCATTACAGGTAAATAATTGTTCAATCCGTTCTAGATATGCTATAATATCTGCTTCCTTTGGGTTGAATGGTTCAATTGTCCCGATTAATGCCATTGTAGATTAGAATTTGACTTCAGCTTATTTTCTTCTTTGTATTTGATAATAACAATAATAACACGTGGGTTTGACTCGTCGCCAATATTTTGTTATGTATTTGTGAACTACTATAGTAATACTGTTTTAGATATTATAAACTCTTTATTTATACCTCTGACAATATACATGTGTCTGATAATACTTCTAACGCTTTTATAAAACTACTGTTCTCAATGGTCATAATCGAGATGTCTCTCGATACCTTATCCGGGAATCGTCGATAAAACAGAGTCACAAACACAACAAAAACCATTTTAATTTATTACTTTTATAGTCTCGTAACATGTTTGTTAATGACCTTCATGTAAATTATTTCCATCATGAAATATTGCACTAACAACTTTATAAAAGTTTGTTCCAATAGATATTTTAGCAGTTGAAAGACCTTTAATATTACATTTCTTTATAATTCTATATATGCCTTTATCATTTGATAAAAATAACATTAATTGTATCACAATTATTTTTTTAAAAGAACATATATCATATTTAATAAGCAATTTACTGTTTTCTTTACAGTTTTCACATATTCCTTCGACAGGTGTCCAATGAGAAAAATTGTGTTTCATTAAATATTCCATATCTACGTTCTGCTTTAGAAATGTCGGAATAGTCCCAGGTAGCACAACGTCGTCAATTAGACGTCTTTTTTACGTACCTTTTCGTCAGAACTTACGTCAAACTGACGATTAGTATGACGTCTAAATGATCCTATACTGACGGCCATTTGTCACAGCATAAATGACGTCATCAAATGACGTCAAACTTACATCAGTATATGACGTTATAATGGTTTTAGAATTGCCTTAAAAATAACATTAATATTAATCATTTAAAGGTATATATGTATATGTATATATATATATATATATATATATATATATATGTATATGTAGATGACAAAAACACATAGTCCAATGTAATTAAATAATAAAAATTTAAATAATAAAATTTAAATAATTTATTTAATAAAATTGTTATGTCTTTACTAAATGTATGGGCGGTCAGGATAGGACGGAGAAAAGTAATAGTTAACACTGCACTAACTCTGGAGAATGATAATATATATTTAATATACGTGTGCTCCGTAGCCGGTACAAAACGGAAGAGAGCAAGTCCTGCTCCGTATCGCGAGTCCTGGCTGCGTAGGCACACGGAAAAGTGGGGGCCATGATTTGGCATAATCGGGGGCTCGTGGTGATAAGGGCGACATCACAATTCGACTCGCTCGCGGATCCATAAACGCGCGCGTAATATAAATGTCGATACGTATCACTCTTCCCCCTGTAGATTTAGAATAAAGCTAAGTAGTTTCCGTATCTTTCTGGAGGTCTTCTGTTTCTCTGAGGTCGTCCCTCCGTGTCCGCATTCAGCCGCTTGTTAGTAATTACATTGGTATTCGGTAAGACAGTTTGGTGTGGAACATTGGCTTCAGCGGACTGCCCTTCCTCGGATTCATTTGTTTGCAAGTCTTTGGAGCGAGGTCTCGAGCTATCAGAGTCGGAGTCGTCGTTATTATCTATCGGACCATTTTGGTCAACCTCACAGAGTCGCATCTTATCGTTAATCTTATTTCCTATCCTTTTTATTTGATTTACGTGACGTTTCCAAATTTTACCATTATCTAATTTGACTTCATAATGTAGTTTACCTAATTTCCTAATTACGTTTCCGAAACGCCATTTAGTCTTTTTGTCTAAATATTCTCGTACCGCAACTCTTTCGCCCTCTCTAAAGTTTCTTAATACTACTATATTTTCTAACGCATTTTCATCCTTATTAACTACCGGAAACATCAAATCTAATCTGCTCTTTAGTTTTCTACCGTACATTGCTTCCGCCGGTGATTTGTTTAATTCCGGGTGCGGAGTTAATCTATATTGAAAGAGAACTTTTTGCAGATTAGTCTTGATATTGTTACACGTTACATTTGATTTGCGTAGCGCTTGTTTGAACGTCTGCACAAAACGCTCGGCTAACCCATTTGTGGCGAGTGAGTCCCGATTGCGCACATTACGGATCGGACACAGCGATATTTCCCGATCGGACACAGTTCCGATCGGACACAATCCCGATCGGACACAGTCCCGATCGGACACAATCCCGATCGGACACAGTCCCGATCGGACACAGTCCCGATCGGACACAGTCCCGATTGGACACATTCCCGATCGGACACAGTCCCGATCGGACACAGTCCATCGGACTCTGTAGATATAAATGTTCTGCCATTATCTGAAACTAAGGTTTTCGGTAAGCCGAACGTGGTGAATATTTCTCTACATTTGTTTATAGTATTTTGTACGGACATGTCTTTTACAATGTGTACTTCCGGCCACTTTGTATAGGCGTCTACTAATACAAAAACATGTGTCCCATAAAGGGACCTGCGAAGTCTATGTGAATTCGTTCGAACGGCACGGATGCCGCTTCCCAATGGTGCTTTGTTTTGCTAGGATTATTACTGAAACGTGTACATGCTTCACAGTTTTTAGTTATTTCTTCAATATCTTTGTCTATATTTGCCCACCAACAAAAATTTCGACTTAATTGTTTCATTCTGACGGTGCCAAAATGGCCGGAGTGTAATTCTCTTAATACTTTTGTTTTTAGTGTTTCCGGGATAACTACTCTCTCTCTCTCTTAAAGATTATATTGTCTTGTAACGCGAATTCTCCATCATTATATCCTAACGGTTTAAGGCTCTTGCCTTCTACTAACGCTTTTCGCATTTTTGTTAACATTTTGTCGTTGCTCGTTTCTTCTCGAATTATTTTTGCGGTTACCGGTAATGTTTCTAAATTTTCGACTTGAAATATATCGATTGTATCGTAGTTTCCCGCACTTGTTTCCTGTATAAGTAATCGGGAGAAACCATCAGCATTTCCATGCTCTGCTGATTTACGGTATTTAATATCAAAGTTAAAAGCTTGTAAGAAAACGGCGTAGTGCTGCATACGCATAGCACTGTACGCTGGAAGCCCTTTTTTAGGGTTCAAAATTTGTGCTAAAGGTTTATTGTCCGTTAGTAAAGTGAATCGATTCCCATACAAGAACTAATGGAATTTCTTAACTCCGAATATAATCGCTAACGCCTCTTTGTCTATTTGCGCGTATTTCTTTTGCGTTTCTGTCAAAGAATTCGATGCGTATTGAATTACGCGTTCAGTGCCATCGGGATACTGATGTGAAAGAACGGCTCCGATTCCGTACGGGCTGGCGTCTACCGCGAGTATTAGAGGCAATTTTGGATTAAAAGGTACTAATATCTTCTCATTTCCAAATTCTAATTTAATTTTATTAAACGCGATCTCGCATTCTTTTGACCATTTAAAAACAGTGTTTTTCTTTAATAGATTATTCATCGGATATAGCATAGTACTTAAATTTTTTATAAAACGCCCATAGTAATTGATTAAACCAAGGAGCGCTCGTAATTATGTGACATTGGTAGGTCTAGGCATTTTCTGTACGGCTTCTATTTTTTTAAATTCTTTTGAAATTCCCTTTTTGCTTATAACAACCGCAATATGTAATTTGATCCTTAAAGAAAGCACATTTATCTATATTTATCCGTATGTTATGCTCTGATAACCATCGCAAAACTGCCTCTAATCTCTCTAAATGTTGCTCCTTATTTTTCCCCGCGACTCTAATGTCGTCTAAAAATACCGCCACCCCGGGTATTCCTTCTAATATACTCTCCATCGTTCTTTGCCATATAGCGGGTGCCGACGCCACTCCGTACATTAATCTATTACATTTAAATAGTCCCTTATGCGTGCTTAAAGTCAGTATCTCTCTATCTGCTTCCGCGACCGGTAATTATAAATATGCCTGTTTTAAATCAATTTTCGAAAATATCGTGCCTTCCGACATTGACGCAAATAATTCCTCTATCGTGGGCAGTGGATGTTCATCAATTATTAAAGCTGGATTTACTGTAGTACTGAAATCGGCACAGATTCTAATTCCGCCGTCTTTCTTTAAAACGGGCACGATGGGCGTGGCCCATCTCGACGATTCTACTTTTTCTAGAATTCCCGCGTCCACCATGTGCTCTAATTCTTTTTCTACTTTTTCCAAAAGTTTAAACGGTACTGTGCGATTTTTAATAAATACCAGCTTCGCGTCGGGCTTTAACTTTAAATGTGCTTTATATTTTAGAATGTGAGCAAAATCTTCGCTTAATATATTGTTATACTTGTTTAACAAATCTTTTAAATTATCTTGACGAAATGCATCTAATGTTTCCACATCTTCTATTTCTGTTAAACTATTTTTAACTTTAGCTAATGTCTTTAATTGATATATTTTAAAATTTTATTTATATGGAAATTAGACTTTACAGAGTCTAAGCAATACAATAAACGGGCGATTTTTACTCATTCGGACATTTATCTGTCCGATTTCTGAACAATCAGTATATGAATTCACTGTATTGGGATCGTATCAGAAAAATTAAACTGATAGAAATAGTTATGACACCTTTAATCTTAATATCCGCTTTTTCCGAGCTTTATATAATTCTCATGATTAAAACTTAAATACGAGATAGATAACGCATCGTGCGTTGTATAGCGGTAAACGAACGAACTAGCGACTACTGAATACCGTTTTTGTAATGTTTTTGGAATGTTGCTTTAACATTTCTCATGAAATATTACAGTTACATGTTCCTATAATGTCTAATAAACAAAGTCTGTTTTAATTCAGAAAAACTTAAAAAATGAAAATAAAATTGTAGTGTACCAAATTTGGTCTTAAAAGGACATTTAATTCACGTCCTTTTCATAACGTCATAATTACGTCCACAATAGGACGTCAAATACACGTCATATAAAAGACATATGACGTCTTGGACGAAATATGATCTTAAATTGACGTCAATAAGACAGTGGGTGCTACCTGGGGTAAGTGTAGCTATTAATTTTTTTGCTTATTAACGTTTGTGTAATTGCATTTTTTGCAATGGATTGTTGTAGACAAGTCGTGTTCAATGATATCTCTAAGAATCGTAATTTTTGCACACAGCGCTGTTAAAAATTCTGCTGCGTCTTGTTGGACGTTAAGTGAAAACGGATCACCAAGAAATTGTCTTATACTCATACAGTTCAATACATTTTTGTCATCGATATAATCATTAATTAATAGCTTTATAACGTCTGTTTCATCATACTTTGATAATAATTTTCTAATAACAGCATTGTGTATAATACATTGTAGAATGGTATTTGCATAACAGGAAACATTATCTGCGTTGGTAAAGCCTTTAATGGACGTTAATGAAATACTTTCAAGATTTGTTGATTCTTCATAAATTTCCCGTTCCGTAAGAAATGTAGGCACTGTCCATAATCGATCCTTAATTTTATTATATTGATTTTTTTGTATAATAATACTTTCTATATCTTGACAATATAAGTTTCTTAAACGATTATACTCAATAACAGCTAATTCATTAGCTTTTACAGATCCTGGATCAAAATTTATCAAATGTAATCCTTCTGTGGACGTAACACGTGATAATGCCACATATGTTTGACCGCAACTGAAAATAAGGTTTCCTGCATCAATGACAGCCGAATTCAAACTTAAGCATTGACTCTTATGGATTGTTATCCCATAACTAATTGTAAGTGATAACGGAAATTGTCTTCGAATAACATATGCTTTGTCCATTACTTCAAATTTAACATTTACACGTTCTATATTGAATTGTTTTCCATTCGATAAAGTAATTGTTAATGCATTTACATCCTTATTATCAATATCACGTGAACATTTTGTAATTGTACCGATAGTTCCATTAACGAGTCCTAATGTGACATCGATATTTCTACGTAGCATAATTTTTGTTCCTATTTTAACAATTATCTCTTTCAACAGTCCACCAGTTTTTGTACTATCCTCATCATCTATACTGATAACTTTTAAAACCTTTTTCTTTAAATATTGTGGACACTCAATAGTATCTTGCGCTAACAACGAAATACTTTCAGACGATATGCGTTCCAACATTGCGGTATTAAGAACATTACATAAATTATATGTTGGTAACAAGCACATCGTATCGCACGGCAATTTTGCAATATAATCACATAATTCTTCCAATCTACCATTACACGATGTAGATTAAAAATTTATTTTTCTGGAATTCAGTGTCTGAATATCATTATCTGTTACAATTCCAAGTCGAATTCTAGAAAGTAAATCTCTGTAACTGATATCGCTTTTTTGGCGCATATTAATCCTAAGTTCATCGTAAATAAACAAATCATTCCACAAATTTGTGGCCCCTAATGATTCCAAATATTTTTCTGTTTTAGCTTTATTCATCTTAATAAAAACGGACTCTTCGTGTACCGGTGGCAATTGTAACAAATCACCTAATAACAATACGTGCTTTTTCCCAAACCATTCATCATCATCATCAAACATGTTAAATATTTCTGTTAATCTAAGATGTATATACATGAAAGTGATATTTGATACCATTGATATTTCATCAATTATAAAAAGAATAGTATCCTTTAATTCGTCTCTTAATGTTTTTAAAACAATATCGGATTGTTGTTTGTATTTAGGAGTATAACCATGCTCCACTGGTAATTGGAAAAGTCTGTGAATAGTAAGTCCGTCAATGTTAAAGGCGGCAATACCCGTGGGCGCAGCTATTGCAACATCTTTATTTAAAATTTTTTTTACCCAACATTTAATAGTTTTTATGAGATAACTTCTCCCTGTTCCACCTTCGCCGCTTACATAATGTCTCAAGCATTTTGAATCAGAATTAATGGTATTTGTAATGGTATTGAATACTCTTTTTTGATCATCATTTAGCTCAGAAATTAAATCATTGATATTTGTTTCATCTGTTTTATCTAAGACATCTCTAAATTCTTGCATAGCATTTCCTGCTTCGAAAGCAAGAAATTCTGTTTCATTGTTAGATTGCTTATTCTTCTCTCGTAATTTTACTATGTCATTTAAGTAATTTTCAATATTTTCTTTAATATCCCTCAAGTGTTTTTGATCATTAGTAATTTTTTGATGATAAGATACTGCTTCTGGTACTTGCGAACATATATTTACAAATGCTTCTGCATAAGTAGAATATTCTGATTTTATTTCTGATAAATCTCTCCACGGTTTGAATAATAATAAGAGCGAATAGTAATATTTTTCTGGTTGCATTTCAACATTGTATTTATAATGATTCACCAGATATCCACGCTGTCTTCTTTTAATGTAACATGGATATTTACTGCCATCTTCCAAAATATAAAAATTGTTGGCAGGTTTTTTTTTTGTAATATTATACCATTTTGCAAAATTATAAAGACTTAACAACTCGAGTTCTTGCGGTCTGGTTGGATAGTAATAATCAATTATTGATTTACAAAAAATGTATGTTGAATCTGCGTCCAACGATTCAACTTCTTTTCGCGATTTTACTTTTCGGCTTCTAATTTGATTAACATTCAGCCATCTAATTGTTGTACATGGATCCGTTCCATATAGTGACATACCGAGAAGTGTGTCGCATGCTTCTAAAGCACCACACTCTCTGTTATTTAAATTACGCATTGCAAAGTTCCAAAGACGACTACGCAATGATTTTGTAGAATTAATTGCTTCGAATGTATAATTTGCATAACTAGACTCGGATTTTGTAGTATATTTTGTACAATACCAATTTAATAAAGTTGATTTTTCACCAATAAATTGTATATCCATGTTGCCTTCCCATGCAGTTAGAATTACAGCATTGTAATCATTAATATTCTTTTCTTTTTCTTCTCGTGGAAGATCGTATAATCTGCTTTTTGCTTTTAAAGTTTTTCTTCCTGCTATAGACGATACTAGATCTTTCAAAATTAGATTATTTGTGACCGGACGTGGAAATCCAAATCGGCAAACACGAGTGAAACCCTTTTTACTTTTTTTACATCGTAAGCAGTAATTATTATGAATGTAACGTTGATGAGTATTAACTCTTCGATATATAATAAAGATGAAATATTTTTATCGAGTAATTTACATGATATATATTTCAGAAGAAACTGAGTAATTTCTTTATTAGAAGATTCGCCGATTAAAGGAGCGCCTTTTATCCATATTAATAAATGAAAATGTTGAGTACCTCTACCTTGGTACTCACGTCTCCAAAAGTAATGCGTTACTTCACCGATCGGATGATCACTCGAACATATAAAATCGAGCATAGCGTAAATTTATTTTCCATATATCTAGATACGGACACGGGATCAGATGCAATAAGTTCATTTGCAGATTTCATGGACATGTTAGGATTTATATCTCGAAGGTATTCAATCATATGTGACCACAACCATTCGCTTGGACTTAGAGTTAAAAACCAGGTAGCTGGTCCATAATAATGGATCATGCAACTTAGATCACATCTAGGCTTACGCCAATATTGTTCAGTATTGCGAAGCCTCGAAAAGATTGTATTTGTTTCCTTCTAACTGATCTTTTGATATTGCATTCAAGAAGCTTCTTGCTGTAAATCGTTCTCTGGAATGTGTTATGTTCATTTTATGGTAAATACCGCTATTTAATTGTCGAATATTTGCGTCATTTAATAAATAAAATATATACTGTATATTTAAACGGAATTGAGAATGTTTTGACATTAATCGTGATTTAATAAACTCGCTGTCTGACAGATGTATTGGTCTCTGTTCACATTGACCGTTTTTCCCAAATGGATATAAATCGGGGAAACATAAAAGATCTAAAGTCTTATTTCGATTATCTATTGGAATATTTTTAACTCTTAACATTTGATACAACGCTGTTGAACTCTCATTTGTTCTTTTTTCGTACATTGGATAGATAGTAAATTGTTCATAATATATGTCTGGATCTGTAACCTGTGTCAATAATACAACATGCTGGACATCATTGTTCAATTGATATTCAATATCGTTTAGTTTGTCAGTCAATAGATCATCATGTGATTTTGGTAATTGAATTTGTGCATATAACGGATTGTGTGTTCTTTGAACCATGTTAATACTTCATAAACTTTTTTAACATCTACTAAATTTTTTCCCATATTATTTTAGATTTAGTTGGCACACCACGGACTAAAATGTATAATTCATGATCACAATTTATTACGTCTGTTGGTTTACAAATTTTTTTTATCGTTTCATCTATTGGCCATGGTAAATGAAACGTTTTGTCTTTAACTTTCTTTTGAAGATGTGATTGTGGTAAATTTTTCTTTGATACTGTTCCCATTCTCTGCACAACTTGAAAAGCTTTAGCTCTTTGTATCAAAATGTTTTCATATTCATTTAACGTTGTTATTACGTCCGGTGTCTTGTCAACGTGTAAATTATTCAAAATACATTTTGGTGGTAAAGTGCCTTTACGAAAATACGTCAAACAGTATTGGCAAATATATAATGTACTTTCTAAATTATTTTGTAAATAATCTATTAATTTCTTCCATTGTTCTCCTGATAAAGGTTTTCTTTTCTTACATCAACAACATTTCTTTTAAAGCAAAGTTTTTCACACGATAAACATGCAAATTGTGATGTATCTATAGATCGTTTTGTCAATACGGCGAATGCTTTCGAATACTTTGATAGTATTTCATCTTCATTTAAATTTATAATTGTCTCGTTAATGACATTGGTAGACATATATTTCCCACATAGAGTATCAATAATTTCCTCCAAAACTTGCACATCGCCAATACGTATAGCTTTGTCCAATTTTAATAGTTTATTGTAATAATGTGTCAAGCGATAAGTAAGTCTTTGTATATACCTCACTCTTGGATAATGTGATGACAAAAAATACAAAACCAACAATTTAGATTTACATAATTTGGGATCAACGTAACATGCTTGCGAATGACCAAGTTTATTCGATTGTCTATATGAACATGTTCCTATTAATTTAATAAATGTCGAAATATTTCTCACTCTTGAGCACTTGGATACTGTTGTTAGAAACTGTTTAAATCGTTCAATTATAATAGCATCATTTATTCTGCATAGAAATCCACATTTCCAAGATATTGTTTTTCTTCGTTTATATTTCGTTGTTATTGGTAAAACATTAATTACTTGCCCATTTTTATTTATTATTAATGCTTCCTTAAATTTAACGTACTTGTAACTGCTTTCATAAAAATTTGATTCTGTGGAAGCAGTATGTTTACTTAATCCACATAAAGCTTGATTATAATTATTGGAAATAATGTCATCCTTACATTTATTAGTGCGACTTAAACATATTTCTGCTTTTTTTCTTAATAATGCTAATGTCTTTCTTAAGATAATTATGTATTTCTCCCTGGCGTGTATACACCATTTAATTATTCATTATGCTCGTATTCTTTTTTTTTCTATTCGTGATCCTTCTATATTTTTTAAAAGAATTTTAACATATACTTCCATCGATTGCAAAATTCCAATGTTATTTGCTTCTAAATACATATGCTTATATTTCCAACATACCTTGTTAGCTAAACCTTTCTTTTGTTTTATTCTTATATATTTCTTGTGGTTTTCATAATATTTCTTATTACATAATTTTTTATTTCTAGGACGTATATAAAAATTTTTCAATCTCTCACACTCACGCTTTTTGTGTAAAACATAATACTTGTCTTTTTTCACGCTCATCATCTTTATTATTTGCATATTTCAAACGTTTTATAGTACGATTTTCTAATAAATTACATGCGTATGCTTTCCGTTTCGCTGCACGTTTTATAACTTTATTTTCTTCAAGTTTATCATATATTATTTGTTTTTTGATCCGAAGCTGATGTTGTTCTCGAGTTTTATATTTTCTTTGTATACGTTTTCGACGTGTATCTACTCTTTTATGTTCCACTACGCTTAAATGTGGAACATTTCTTGCAATGCCACAAGCACAATCTTGTGGAAAATGTTCAATTATATTAGTTTCAAAAATTCTAAGCAAATGATTTCTCATCAAGAAATGTTCATACTTTATAGTGTCTGGTTCTAAACCAAGTAATAATGATACGGCAAACGCAATTGCAAACACTCCACAATCATTTTGATTTGGTTGTTGTTGCACTTTAGGAAATTTAATATTATTTTTCTTAAAAGTAAAAAATGGATACAATTTTTTTAAGTATATTTCATGGTGGGTATGTAGTTTTCCATAATTCAATAAATCATATATATATATATAATGTTAATTGTTGTAACATTTGGGTTAGGGATGAATCGGTCGAATAAACAGTATTGGGTTTCTGTAACCAAAGAGTTTTTATATTTCTTAACTTATGAACATTAATGATATCTCATTATTATTATCGTACCTGTAACCAAAGAAACGACATTAAAGTTTATTGTCCTTATCCTACCCCTTGTATTTCTTTCCACTTAAGTCAATCCACTTAATTAATTTTATAAGAACGCTTCTAAATTCTCTGTCTTATATTCTATCCACGTGGTCTCTCTATCTTCCCACTCCACCGTCCATGTAGGTGCCTACTTATCACTGCCGCGTCCACAAGCAAGCGGCAGATTCAAATTAAAGAAATGTACTTTCTTTACATCTCCCCTCCTCGGGAAAATTTATTCAGTAGAATTTTCTGGAAACAAATTAATCACGTCCTCTTCTATTTGTCGTTCTATTTGTGTAGCTACAGGTGCTGGGGTTAGTTTGGTTATGTGAAATAATGTTGATTCTGGTTTTTTGTGTCCGGTGTCTATTTTATATATTGATTTTGATACTTTTTCCATGATTTTATATGGTCCTATTCGTAATTCATCTAGTTTCCGTCTGTTTAACTTGTTTTTGTTTTCTACAAATACCAAGTCTCCTTCATTGAATTCAAAATCGTTTTTGTTTTTATCAAATAGTCTCTTATTGTAATTATGTGATTTTATAGTATTCTTGTAAGCTAGTTCCCGATCTTCTAATAAGTTCTTTGGTGTATTTTCTTGGCTTATTTCTTTTGGTAAAACTGTAATGTTCTTTCCTTCTAGTAAGTATGCAGGTGCAAATCCAGTTACTGTATGGATAGTTTGATTGTATTGTTTTGCGCATTCTTGTGCTATTGTTGTCCAAGCTAATTTTGTGTTTTTTTCATTTATTTTGCATCTTATTTTATTAATTAGTGTTTGATTTAATCTTTCATTTAGACCATTCGAAAATGGCGTATTTGTCGCAGTAAAAATAATGGATATGTTTTTTTTTCTAAGAACTTCTTAAATTCCGTGGAATTGATTCCCGGATATTGGTCCGTCAGAATCGTTCCAATTTGATTGTTTTCAGTTACGTTTTTTACAAGTTTAATGAAATCGTTCGAATTCTGTGTACTTGAAGTTAAGATGTATGCGTACCTCGTAAAATGGTCTACTAAAGGTGTAAGTATTTTTTTGTTGACCTGGATCCTCCAAATCCTCCAATTGTATCCATGGACATTATTTCGAAGGGATTTCTGGCTGGTCCTAAGTGGGACATCCGTCCATATATTTTCTGTCCTCTTGATTTATTTCTTATGCAGATCTCACAGTTTTTACATATTTTCCTTATATTTTGTGTTAAATTTTTGGCCGTATAAGATTGTCCGATTATATTTTGCATTTGTTGTATTCCTATGTGACAGTAGTTTTCGTGTATTTTCTTTATGAATTTGATACTCAGATCTTCTGATAACATAATTTTCTCCATCTTTTTTGTTTTTTTATAATATATATTCTTTCTTGATATTAATTTATCCTTTTTCCTTTTTAAGTCCTCGTTTTTTTCTTGGTCCAATAAGATGTCTTCTATGTTTATCAAAGTTACAATTTTCAGCTGTTCGTCCTCATTGTCATGTGATTCTAAGACCGGATTTCTGCTTAGGCAATCCGCTTCTAAATTGTATTTTCCTGGGGAATATTTTATCTGAAAGTCGTATTGTGATAAGTAGTAGGTCAAATCACCTAATTCTTCATCTGTTCTTGCTTTTATGTTCATGTTTTCTAGTGGTTTATGATCGGAAAAAACTGTAAATGGTTTTCCTATGAGCCAGTATTGCCAGTATTTTATGGCTTCCTTTATTGCTAAGCATTCTAAATATATAGCTTTTCTTCGTTTTTGGGCTTCATTCAGTTTTTTTGAAAAATATGCTACCCGTTTTTCTTCTCCATCTGGTTGTTTTTGTTTTAACACAGCTCCTACGCCGTGTAAACTTGCGTCTGTATAAATGTTTATTGGCAATTTCGGATCAAATATCTCTAAGACGGGTTGGGAGCAGAGTAATTCTTTCATCTTCTCAAATGATTCTTTGCATTTTTCAGTCCAAATAAACTTTTGCCCTTTTCTTAGCAGATTGTGTAGTGGGTCTAGCGTTATAGCTACATCAGGAACATATTTATTGTAATAATTTATTTTTCCTTAAAAATTGTCTTATATGTTTTTGCGTTCTCGGAACTGGGAAATTCTTTATTGATATAAGGTTGTCTTTCAATGGACATATTGAATTGTTCTCTATTACGTGTCCTAAATATTTTACTGTATTCGAAGCAAATGTACATTTTGAGAATTTTAGTCTGAAACCTTCTTTTATTATTGCCTCTAATAATTGTGTCAAATGATCTATGTGTTCCGAGAAAGATTTGGAAAAGATTAGAATGTCGTCTATGTAGTTTTCTGTAAAGTTTGTTAGTTTGTGTTTTCTTATTATGTTACTGAGTATTCTCTGAAATATAGCAGGTGAAGTTTTCAGTCCAAATGGTAGACAGGTCCACTGATAGTGTCCCTCCTGTGTCACAAATCCTGTTTTTTGTCTATCTTCAACTCTTAGGGGAATCGACCAGAATGCTGAGTTTATGTCCTATGTTGTGAAAAATCGGCAATTTCTTGTTTTTATCATCAGGTCTTCGATTAACGGGAAGGGTTGTGCTTGAGGCACCACAATTTTATTCAATTCCCTGAAGTCTATACATAACCTTGATCTTTTGTTGTCGTCTCTTTTATATGCCAGGGTTACTGGTGCCGCAAATGGGCTATATGTCTCTTCGATTAGCTTTTTTTCCAGTAGATTTGAGACTTGTTTTTCTATTTCTTGCTTATCTTCTATACTGCATCTGTAAGCTCTTTTACAACAGTATTTATCTATCAATAGGTCTATTCTGGCTTCGTAATCTCTTACTGTACCTATATCATATTTGTCTTTAGCAAACACTGCCTTATATTTTTCTATTAGTTTATTTATCGTCTCTTTCTGTTGATCGTTTAAATGATTCACTGTCATATTAAAGTTTTTTTCGTCAATGCTTTCATTGAAGTTTACTTCATATTTTCCTGTTGTACTACCTGTATCAGGGAAATCTGGTATCTTTTGTGTTATTTTTAAGTCCTCGTTTTGAATTAGTTTAAAATCCTTTATCATATCTAATCCAATTAGAAAATTATACTTAAAATTGTTTTTATCTACCACAAAT
The DNA here is from genome assembly GCA_963971435.1 of Lasius platythorax. Lineage (NCBI taxonomy): Eukaryota > Metazoa > Arthropoda > Insecta > Hymenoptera > Formicidae > Lasius > Lasius platythorax. Next base: position 3,317,286 of record OZ020548.1, read on the forward strand.
ACATTAGTTTTTTTTTCTATATCAAATATTTTCGCTTTTATGGTTACCATTCCATTTGTTTTACTCACACCATTAATCGTTCTTAGATTTGCACTTTTCTCGTCTTTTATTTTCCCATTTTTTAATTTCAATAGTTTTGAGTTAATCATTTTGAGGGTTGACAGTTTTGAGGGAAACATTTGACCCTGAATCATATATACCGAAAGTTTCTAGAGTGTCATTCAGTAATAATCTTATTCGGATTAATGGTGGTACTGCTAGTTTTTTTGGCATTCTTGATTTAATTCAGTTTCCAGTTCATTATTATTTGTACACTTGATCTCTCTACCTTCTTTATCTTTTGTTCTAAACCAGCATGAGGATTCCGAGTGATAGCGTGGACCTTTATTTAATTTCTCGCACGTTCTGCATGGTTTTTTCTTCTCGGGTTTTCTTTTTGCTTCCGAGCTTGTGTTATCTTTTTTTTCAAATGTTCCCTAGGTAATCCAATGTTCATTTTTATTAACCTCATTATAGAGATCTTCAACTTCTTTGAGTCCTTCTTTGTCAATTCTGTTTAATACAAATTTTGGTAGGCCTGTTGCAATGAGGTTAATTAATGTCTGTTTGCTCATGGATCTGTCTATTTCTAGTAGAAGTTTTTCTTTTCTTACGGCATACTTTAGTAGTGTTCCAGTTTTGTACCTGAACGACAATGCATATATTATTGGATCCCATTTTTTATTCGCATATGTTTCACAGAATTTTTCTTTCCACACTTTCCATTCCGAGTCCTACGTTAGTTTTATCATCATCGAGCCGTACCAGTCTAACGCCGATTTATCTAGGAACAATCTAAAAATCTCAATTTTACTTTGATCCTCTATTATTTTGAAACGTTCACACTCTTTTTCAAATGCGTCGATCCACTGATCTGGGTTAGAATTTTTTTTTGTGAACTTTTCTAGAACAAATTTTTCTGAGATTTTGCTTAAATTTTGTTGTTCAGGGGCTTGTTTATTATGTAGCAGTTTTTCCATAATCTTTGTTAGTTGCTCTGTGCTACCTGTATCGGGAGTAAGTTGTTCTCTTTCTTCTAAGAAGATGTCATGAAATTGGATGTTTCCTTCTTTATCTACATAGACATCTTTTATCTCTTTAGTTAAAGCAATCCAAACTTTTCTTGTTTGTTGTCTTTTTTGTAATGTGTTTTTTATCTTTTTGAAAGTTTCTGTACTTACGATTTCAGTATGTAGTTTTGCTGATTGGCATTCCTCCGGTATCTCGAAGGTTTGATTTGTCTCCGTGGTAATTGAGGTTATGCACATGATATTTGACTTTCCATCTACTGATGGTTTTATCTTGAATTCAAATAGTAGTTTCTCCATTTTCTTCAGATCTTCCAAAAATGTCGTTTTATAATGTTAATTGTTGTAACATTTGGGTTAGGGATGAATCGGTCGAATAAACAGTATTGGGTTTCTGTAACCAAAGAGTTTTTATATTTCTTAACTTATGAACATTAATGATATCTCATTATTATTATCGTACCTGTAACCAAAGAAACGACATTAAAGTTTATTGTCCTTATCCTACCCCTTGTATTTCTTTCCACTTAAGTCAATCCACTTAATTAATTTTATAAGAACGCTTCTAAATTCTCTGTCTTATATTCTATCCACGTGGTCTCTCTATCTTCCCACTCCACCGTCCATGTAGGTGCCTACTTATCACTGCCGCGTCCACAAGCAAGCGGCAGATTCAAATTTAAAAAATGTACTTTCTTTACATATATATTACTTTAGTATCGTAATAGCTACATACCCAGTGACCATCATATTTCGATGTACTGCTATGCAAGATTTGTATATGATCTTGCATAACTGAAATAGGCTCTATTGTTTCGGGACATTGAATTCTCCATGCATCACGAGGACAAAAAGAAGAGCAATGTTTTTGTAAGGTATGGAATGCATCCATATGAGTATCTTCCAACCATGCATTTTACTTTATAATATTTATGTCGTAATTTGATAATTTTATTATATTTTTTATTGCCATTTTTGCTTTTGTTATCTCGTGATACTTTTCAATTTAATTTAATTTATTTAATTTATAAAATTAATTTATTCAACTAAATAATAATAATACTTAATAAGGAATAAATTTCATATGAGTCGCCAGTATTAAATGAATACACAATAATTAATTTTTAATTGACCTGACTGGCAAAGATTTTTATTAATTTCACTACGTTTCGACCCTTGGTCCGGGTCCTTTTCAAGTGTACTAAAAGAATAATATTACATTAAATCTGACAAGAATCAATTACACGCCATTACATAAGTACTACGCTACTGTACATTTACCTTAAATAAAATTTAAAAATGAGTCAGCCCATGATATTGTTATAGGGCGAGTTCTTCGGTACGTCTCGCGTAAAGCAACGAAACTGTCAAACTAATGTTAAGATTACTAAATAAACACGTCACAAATGACTCATAAACAACAAGCTAATGTCATGTGTCAAATATTATGTTGTCATAAATCGCGTTTAAATTTTCCGTGTCCTTTTGTAAATTAATCGTATTCGTATGCTTTTTAATCAAGAACATTTCAGCAATTTCTCTTTTTCTTCTTTGTTTTTCAGAGTGTAAAACTTTTGTTCCTGACCAATCAAATTCATGGTTAAACTCGCATCTATGTTTACTTATGACATTGTAATTACTTATATGTTTTTTAATATTGCTGGAGTGTTCCTTAATTCTAGTTTTTAATTGTCTTTTGGTTTGTCCTATATACTTCGCATCGCAGTCATTACAATTTATCATGTAAACTAAATCAGTTTTGTGCATCTTATCGATTTCGTCTTTCCCTTTTTTAATTAGTCTATTTAACTTTTTTGGTATCGTGTATACAACGTTTAGACCAACTTTACTAAGTGCATGATTTACGTTCTCGCTAACATTCTTTATAAACGGAATCTTTACGCACCTTGTTATGTCGAAACCACTATTGTCAGTATGCTGGGAATTATTACGATGTTTTATAATCTGAATTCTTTTTTTGATCTGTTGTCTAGCCAATGACGCAGGAAAACCATTATTAACTAAAATATCTTTCACAATTTATAATACTTAATAAACTTACTTGATTTAATCTCTGCTTTATTAACTGCCTGCTACCAATCTGCCTCCTTTCTAAATGAAAAATAAAAACGTAATTTATATTAGATAAAAATTTCTTATATAATTTTGAATATTTTACAAAACATTTCGCATTTTATTTTTATATACATATATTTTTTTGTAAAATGTAAAATTTGTCATATAATGCATTTCTTTCATGACTCAACACTATACTTTAATATATATTTTTATACATAAAATAACAAAAGAAATGCTTTAATAATTATCTTTGTGTTTAATTATAATTGCTCTTTAAAAATATAAAATTATAAAATTTAATTAAAAAATTATTACTTTATCATTATTAATAGTAATTTTAATAATAATGTCAATTTTATTATCAATATAAATAAAATTATATTATAATTAACCAACAATTATGAATATTTAGAAACAAATGTGAATATTTAGAAACAAAGCACGCATGTCAAATATGCATCAATACGCGTGCAAATTTATGTGTCAATGCATTTATCTATTCCCGTTTGTATAATAATCTTAAAAATTACTAAAACTTTAAAGATTATTGTAAATTTAATAAATATTAAGACATTTAAAAGAATTCGATAAAATTGAAAATAATACAACTTTAAATTTAATGCGAAATATTACGTTAACCTCAGATATTTTTTGTGAAAAATATAGAATAGAATTACAGAAATGAAAATTACCTTAATCTTTTTACACTAATCACCAATATTTGAAACACTGTATAACTGTAACATTGCACTAACTGTAACAGAATGTATCGAAAATCAAAGTTTTTCTCAATTTATTGAGAACGAAATCGGGAATCACTCTGCGCTGTCGAACAGTCTGCGTAAAAGTGTAAAACTTCCCTTTCGCAAGGCTGCCAGATCGCAGACGCAACAGCATGCTTACAGCATGTGGAGGGGATAGGCTGGATAGAAGTGGGATAGCGCACATCAACAAACGACTTTACCCTAGAATATGTCAACAAATCATGTACCTAATAAAACGAAAAAGACGAAAGATATACTTATATTTATTATATATAAACAGGAAACATTTACAATGAATGTTTTTTATGTATTTAGAGTATTTTTTCCTCTATGAGATTTTTTTAGTGGAATATTATTGCTTTTTGTTCTCGCTCTTTTTCTCCCGCTCTCTCTCTCTCCCGCTCTCTCTCTCTCCCGCTCACTCTCTCTCCCGCTCTCTCTCTCTCCCGCTTTCTCTCTCTCTCCCGCACTCTCTCCCGCTCTCTCTCTCTCTCTCTCTTTCTCTCTCTCT